>CM044889.1:10335273-10670799 GCA_024500025.1 Syzygium aromaticum | reverse complement strand
ATTATTTTTTGTTGGATTTTATTTTTGTGAGCCTAAAAAAAGGAAGAAAAGCTACTCAAACATTTAATTTCAAAAGTCAAAACCCTCAACTCGTATTGAAAAAATGGATTAGTCCCTCCACCCTTTCCACGGTTAAGTTTGCTATCAGAAAAGGAAAAAAAATTGTAGGATGAAATTATCTCCTTGTTTTTTTTCGAACGACCTAAGAAAGTACACAAACTTTTACTCGATGGAAAGAAATACCCATCTCTTAATTTTCCGTCCATGTGAGCAAAACATTTGCCGGTTTTTTAGTCTTGTGATTTGAGCGACTTCTTCAGTTTGTATGGACGGGAAACTCGGCGATTGGGTAATTTTTGTCCCTCAAGTAAAAGCTTCTGATTTTTTTGAATTGTTTGACAAAGGGGGATCATTTTGTCCTATGGACACAAATCCATGCATATTTTCGGCAGGTATTTGGTCGACTGTTGTTCTCACATAACCATCCCTAAGATTCTATTTAATCAGACAAATGAAATGACTTGGAGGATGCCATTACACAAATTGAATGTTCAAGGAACCAATGTCATAAAAAAAATATAATGAAAAAGGACAAAGTGCACTTGACCGTCAAATTTATCGGGGCTAAAAATATCGGATATAATTCACTTATTTGTCAAAATACAAAGAGAAAAGTCCAATACTACACGACGCGATATATCTTAACTCCTATATCTACACGAAGTGACGCACTGTAAGAATTTAATCATGGAATTGAGCCCGTTTGTTTTCCTTCCAGCAAAAGCAAAAGCTAAATTTATAAGCTATCTAAATATAAAAAATGAAAATGAAAAAAAAAATATTTGAATTCACGTGTCAACAATTATAAATATCGAAAGCTAGTTTCAGGTATTTTGGATTGAAAAAATGTCAAAGTGCATGAGCTGCAAGATTTTGATTAAGCAAAAAGTAAACCGTAAACATTAATCCCGTCGCTCCCTCAGGTTAAAAACTCCAAATACTCTCTTCTCCAGCAGCCTGCCTATTTCCCAAACAACGGATCATAGGTCTACAAAACCCAACCCCCATATGCCCGTACCCTAAACTCCTCCACCCTGCCTTTGTCGAACGTTGTCGCACCACCACTAGCCACCTATTTCGTGGTCGAGCTTCGTCGCTCCGCTCTACCGCCACCTCCAATGACGAAACCCCTTCTCTCTCTCTCTCTCGCTCACGGCCGCCTACCGTGCAAATTCTCGGCCACCATCACAGTGCCACCTCTGCATGACCTCAGCTCGCCACCAATGGCGAAGCTCGATGCTACGTTGAGCTCCACCTCCTCTGCCGGAGCTGTCTCATCCGAGTTGGACTCGACAACTCCTCCATGCCCATCAGAACCCCGTCGACGAAGCCGAGATCCAACAGTCATGGAGGCGGATTTTGTGATCGAGAGGACAACATTAGAGCTATGAAAGGGGCAGCTAGAGGTGAATGACAGCTGCAGGTAGGCTATGGTTGTTAGGATTTTATAATTGAGATTTTCTTTTAGTAGGATTTAGTGAATTGAGAGCATGAATATGAAAACGGAGAGAGTGAGGGATTGAGATGGATATAGGGTCTTCGATAGTTGGATTCGATCCCTAGAAATTGTAGAAGAATGAGGCGAAACAGAAGCCAATGGAATTCAATAAAGTGTATAGTGAACGGTATTCATTGGTGAGCTTCACCAGCTACAGATCTTGTATATGATTACATTGTCTTTAGTCTTTTTTCTAAACCAGAAGCAATACAAATGACACGCACAACAAATTCATACACACTGGCACAGCAGGATTCTAGGCGCTTCATAAATCGATCTGAACATTCGAAAATGGCGTGTTGTCGAGTGGCTGGACAAGCCGCAGAAACCGGTCGGAGCCCTGGGCCAGCAGACCGGATGACACCAAAGCATACACCAGTAAGCACAGATTGATGACCAGCCACATGACCAAAGAGAGGTTCGTCCAAAGAAGCAGCTCGAACCCGAGAGTCCCGAAAACAATGTACAAGTACCAGTAGACCCGACTCGGGCTCGCATGTACAGTCACCTCGATCAATGATACTAGATAAACGGCTTCGCATGGGATGTATAGCGAACCGAAATGTGCCACCAGGAGCAGCTTCAGCAAACCGAACACCACGTGGAACTTTCCAACCGGGTCCAGCCATCCCTGTTGCTGTTGGTGCTGTTGCTGCGGCTGCTGATCGTCGACCCTGCATCAGACCAGAAAGAAATCCATTACAAACAAATCGAGAAAGGACCTGGTTGCTGTACCCGCACTCCCAACCGCCACGGCAGTCTTTAGAAACAATGTGTTCGTGAGTGAAGCGCGTACCTTTGGATTCCGACTTGAATTGTTACGCTCGTATGATCTGCCATGTTCCTCGGCTTTGGTGTTGCAACTCTGTTCGGACCCTGCAGATGTTGGGAGCTCTGTTCTGTTGAGCTCGATGAACTCTGTCTCTGAGACTTGTGAATGGCGAAGAGGAAGGTGAGCTGAGCATGCTTATATAGTCTCCGTCGGTATTCAAAACTTCTCCGCTCTTTCTTTATTGAAAGAAACTGGGGTCGATCGTCAAATAAACGGGACGTCTCGTTCTTCTTCAATGTGCAGGGGAGGTACTTGTCGTCGCCCCTTCTGAAGTTTTTCCCTCAAGAATGACAGTCACAAGTAGTTTCGCAGGGAAAGAGGTCAACCTCATTAGTCTTCGACCACGATACCTTTAAATAATCTAGTGATTGATTAACTAGTTATGTCACTTGAGTTATCAGTGGGTATCACACAAAAATCATTTCGCTTGTGGTGTCTTTCTTCCCGGTTAGCTTCTATGCATTAAATTTTCTGCACCCCATCGATTCTCTAATATAGGACCTTATACTTGAAATGAGAATCTTAGTATAAATCCATATATCTTTCTTTGTCGACGTTATCTTAACTCGAATCTACATCTCGGGCCGATATAGCTTTGCTAGATGCTGGTGAGAATAACATCGGCCCTTCTGACTCTCCCTTTTGACTCTCCTCGTCAATTGCCTCAGTACAATCAACATCACCTGCCACTTTGATTCGGGAGTTACGTTTGAGATTTCTTTCTTGAGATATTCGTTGAATGCCGATACATATTGAGAGAGAAGCTACCAATCAACCATGGACTTCGACATCATTTGCTAGGACAGAGGAGCAAAAACCCAATACCTTCGGGGGTTACGTTCGAGATTTCTTTCTAAAGATATTTGCTAAATATCGATACATATTGAGATAGAGGCTACAAGTCAACCGTGGACTTCGACACCATTCGCTAGGACAGAAGAGCAGAAACCCAATACCTTGACCGAGGATATCACAAAAATAAAGCTCAAATATTCACATGCACTTAAAAATTTAAGCCAATAATTTTACATTTTCACAATGGCCCCACCTTTACATCTTTATATGCCTCCTCTGAATGATTTAGACGTTCGGTACTTGGCCCATTTATTTACTATTTATTTCTTGCTTTATTTACTCCTCTGAATGATTCTGTTATTATCTAGGACGTTTCATACGTCCGATGTTTTCAAGTATGTTGACAATTTGAGAACTTCGTCCACTTAAATTGATAAATGAATGGTGAATTCGATTATTTAAAATAAAATAAGGATGTTCAAGTAATAAAAGCTTTTCGTCCTGTTCCTGATTGAAATACTACTGTGATTTTTTTTTTTGGTCATCTTGTTCTGGAAGAATGACTCGTGGATTATAAGTACATAAGCTCCACTTCGTTTCATGAGTGACGGCTATGCATGACCTTCCCTCCATTTTTCACTATTTGGTATAGCTTTAAAAAGTTGGTTCGATGAAAATTATTTTAATAAACAATAGAAATTCGTACTCAAATCTTTGTAAAATTGATTTATAATTTGGAAAAATGAGAGATGATGTCAAAATGGTCCCTATGCCTTTGGATAACTCAAATATGGTCTTGGAATTTTAATTTTGTTCAATCTGATCCTCGTACTATTTTGGGTCGCACTGATCTAATCCTCCGAAGTAAGTTGGAATGTTGGCATCTTATATGCAATTTGGCCACGGGGAAGACACTGTTTTTAACATTTCCCTTATTTCGGAAAATTAATGTCTCTAAGTCTGCACTTATTTATTGATTTAAACTAATTGACGTGGGATTGTAAAAAGAGAACTTTCTAAAAGCACGTCTGCAGCGTCACGTATTGAAAGAAGCTGCGAAGTGGACCGTCAAATAAACGGGACGTCCCGATTCTTGGTAATGCTGGGGATGAATATTTCAACGGAGGTCCAAAGTTAATTTGGACCCACGTGTCTTTATACCTTATTCAAATTACGTTTTTCCCTTTATTAAACTCTTTGGACGGTACTTAGGAAACGAAATACAAAAGTCAATTGGGGAAGAATTCCTTTTCCCATCAAGAGATAAATGAGGACGTTGCAAACGTCGTATTGGCTACCGAGTGCTAATTACTTGGTGGTACTTAATTTCGCTACAAACAACCCTTTTTAAGTTATCGAGTACTGGGCCAACTAGTTATATCAACTCCGCTTTCTAAAACTTTTAGATTTTTGTTTTTCTAACCTTAGCCGTTCAATGTGGCATTTACTCCGAACTTGCGCCATGAAAAGAGCATCCATCAATAATCGGATCATCCAGTTCCCATATAACCGATTACTGAGATACAAGGGGAGGATAGGGCTAAGCAGACAAAATTTTTGCTCAGAAAAACGTCCATGTCATGGCAATTCCACCCGGAAAGGTAACGAGTTACTCCTCTAACACCTTGCTTCCATTGCTCATATATGAATGCATAAACAAGCAATTCTAAAGGGTTGCAGAAAAATTTGATTGATGGATTTCACATAATTGCTGTGCTTGGTGGCCATATCCTGTATGTCTAGCCCTCGGCTCAATTCAGTAATTGCTTTCCATGTCATACGGTGCCTTTGGCATTGTAGCACCACCACCTCAAGCGGAAGTGGCTCGAGATTTCTACGTGTTCAGGGACTCTCTCGGCGACAGCGGGAACAGCTACTTCTTTGCCACTACCGCACACGTCAACTCTCTATCATATGCTATCGATTATCCGGCTCACCAGCCGACCGGCCGCTTCTCCAATGGCCTCAACCTACCCAGCATTATCGGTAAGTCGATTTCCTCTACTCTGCAATTATTACTCCATCCTTCTAGATTTGTGTAGTGTAGTTTTTTGCCTCTTCTTTTTCTGGAGCAATGATATGCAGGCCTAACCATTTACCATTAACATTAACATTTACTGAGTGAAGAAACATATGCTGCAAATGAAATATGGGCTTCCAAAATCATTGTGTCATACACATTTTACAATGAGGGTGGTGACTCCATTATTGCAATCTCAAGTCTTACAGACATTCTAATGCTATCTGTGCAAGTGCAGATGCTATTTTCCTCTAGTGCTGTAGGCCCAGGCGTTTAAAACGGGCAAGGTATTAAACGTCCTTTTGGGAAAATAAAAATTACATAATTAGAAGGTGAGTCAAAGTGCTGGAGACCCCACACCATATAAGAAACGGTATCAGATCAAGAACATGCGATGTAATCAATCAGATTAACGTCATGTACTGTCAACATGGAATGTTTCTGCTACGACTGGTTTCTGTGGGCATCTTCTCGTTCTAGTGTTGGACTTCTTGACTTAGAAGAATGAATAGAGAATGGAAAAAAACGTATTGTACTTCCAGTTTTTTTGGTGCAGGTTTTAAACGCCTGGTCCTACAAAGGATAAAGTAATCAAAAAAAATTGAGCATAAGAAATCTCATCTGGTCAAACCACCATTCTTTATCTCATTGGCAACCTTTATCTTGCGTGAAATCGCGTTGTTGGTTCATACTATAGGCAGCACATAATGAAAGGGATACCACTTGGGGCAAAATTAATTGGAAATAGTTTTTGCACTGTCAATCTCGGATAAATATGCAAAGTTGCAAATTTAATGAACTACTATAGTCTGACCACACTTTTACATATCGTATAAACACATAATATAGAGGAAAAGACTCGGGAATCCATTTTACATATCATATAAACATCTTACGGTACAAAGGTAGAAATAGAGATAAAGGATGTCAAATTCCAACATGAGATCAACTAAACGTTGTCCTCCCCGACTCCGCCTCCATCACCGCCAACCTGTTGAGTTGCAGGGTTGTTATTCATTGATGGGCCTTCTCGGTTTGCAACATTAATGTTGAAAAGATTTTGGAAAGTCGGTGATCGAATGAAGTCTTGGAGTCTTGAAGAAGCTGCTTCGCACTTGGACTTGAAGATTTCTTTCGTCTCTTGAAAAACTTGTTGGTAATCGGGATTTATAGCTACCATTGTAAGGAACATAGAATAGATAACCCACTTGATGTAAGAATTCAGTATGATCAAGTCGATTGCTATTCCAACAACGAGATGTCCTTGTAGGAGAAATGCCAACTTGATGAATGTCTTTCCATGATTGCTTCGTGTTGTTCGCGAACTGATGCCAAAGAGCATGATGAGAGCTACGACTACAATAATCAAGGCCCCTTGCATGTTTATAAGTAAGTCCTTAGCTCCTAAAAGAGCTAATGACCATCTAAGCGAGGCTATCAAGAATTCTTTTGATTTTTCAATGATGGCATCTTCTTGATCTCCAAGCCTACCAAAAGGAACGACGAAACCAGAAATTGTTAAGCTATGGTGGAAGTAAGTAGAACAAGTTTGTAGCAATAGCGGTCCGCCTACATGCTTAAATATTGCTCGACAGAAGGTTACTTGTCCACAAATAAATGGTACATATGAAATATGACGGTGACAACTTCTTCCAAATCGATTTACGGCACGTTAATATGCAAATCCAAAATTACAAACTAAAGTTCAGCATTAATGACATGCAGAGTCCATATGATTAGCCTAAAAACAGATTAATTATAGTAAGTAATAAATGACTCCTGATCGATTTGGATGGATTTTGCGAAATTCCTATAATAGAAGTTCCAACAAACGTAGAGAGCTAAGTGCACTAAATGCTCGGGACTCAAAGGAGGGTACAGTTCATAAGGAACGAGATAAACGTATGCAAACAAATGAAGAGTACTGATCATTTTTTATTTCGTTTGCATGCAAAACTAACCTCTGAGCTCCAGTTGAAGAAGAGTCGATGTCAGACATGATCTGCGCTAAGCTTTCGAGCAAAGAGAGTTGATGCGTCTCTCACCTCTGCGCGAGAGGCAATTATTTTGCAGTGAAGAATGCAGATTGTGCTGGGCTAGTCCGTCAATGGAAGGTTTTTATAAGCAATCTTACATTATTTTTATTCATTTTATTTTTATTTTTGACCTGGATGTAAGCTTCGGACTAAGTGCATTCATGTTGGGCATCGCCGAAGAAGCCTCCTTGTCGTGTGAAAGCTTGCAAACGCAACTTTTCTCTCGTCAGGGGGGCGTTTTAAACGTTCTGATACGTATCGGTTTTAATAGAATTTTGCATGTAGTGTTCATTTGACATGCACTCTTACCCTAAGAAGATAGCCAAAAGAAAATTTTTAAAGTGGAGCCCTTGTGTCCTCTCTTCTGTCTTAAGTAATGTCTCCTCATTTTACATTTATTAAGGGAAGAAAAATGCCTCATCTAATTGTTTTAGTAAGCGTACTAGAAGGGTCGATCCAGATGGTTTAGTTAGTTACAGATACAACATCGGTAGGGGATTCTGATTAGCTCTAGCTAGCTCATCAATCTTATCGACCAAGTAGTCTCCAATGATTAAATTTTTTCAAATGAGTCAACCATTAAAAGGAACTGGATTTGTGATGCTAGAAATTCGTAAGATGACTTTTAGAGATCGCAATTAACAAAAGTTGAACTTGAGATCTCATCCTCGTTGAAAGGTCCAAGTCACTCGATCCCATGACACTTCATCAGGTTCTTCTGAGGCCCAATATTCTAGAAAAGACGTTCAATACTTGGCATTGTATTTAAAGGGATAAATGTACCAAAGTTTCTCGTATTTTTCCAAATTGTTCAATATGGTTCTTAAATTTTTTTTGAGCAATTGGTCCCTAAGCTACATATTTTTGTTCAAATTGATCATTTATGGATGGAGATTTTCACATGGCCATTAATAAAATGACTCAAAAATTAATAATATTAAAAATAAAATAAATAGCAAAAAATCAAGAAAGAACATTATAAAAAAAGACAATGGAGAGGAGGCGAAGACCGGCCGACGTTGACAGTCACATACCCCAAGAAGTTATGGTGAGGGTCAGATGACCCCGACCAAGGCTAGATTTGGCCTTGGTCCGGGGGGGGTGCGGGACCTAGATGTCTCCCCATCGTTGCACAACCCTAGGCTAGAACTAGCCTTGGCTGGGGTAGCATGACCTGAGTGAGTGACGACTAGGGTTTGCCTTACCCCAGTTATCGACCGACCAAGATCACGTGACCTTGGCTAGCTATCAACCAACCCTAGCGACGGTCGACAATGGCTCAGCCACCACCCCCGTAGCCACCACTCTCTTCTCTCTCTTTCCTTCTCTTGGTTTTTCTTTCTGTATTTTCTAACAATTTATCTGAGGAAGTTACATTTAGACACCAACTTGTCTAACGAGCACAAACTGGCGTTGCTCGATGCATCATCCATGTCTTAACATTTCCATTTCTATTTGAACGGAATGATCATCTTGAAAAAAAAAAACACATACTTTGCGGAACCAGTTGTCCCAAACAAAAGTTCAAGGATCTAATTAAATAATTTGGAAAAAGTTTAGGGACATATGATGCCTTTAACCCTTATTTAAATGGGTTTTTTTTTTTCCTTTCTTAATCTCTTCAGGCGTTAGTTGCGAAACGACACGCAAAAGTCAATTGGCGCAGAACTCCCATCTCCATCAAAAGAGACAGAGACGGACCGCGAGTGAGATACGCGGACTGCGAAGGAATGCAAACGATTGTCAAGAACGTTGGAAACGTCCTTTTGTTTATTGGAGTGTTCTTCTCCCCCCACAAATAGCCAAAAAAAAAAACGCCATGTCATCAAAACGTCTGATCAATTCGATAGATATCTTAGTCTAAAGACAGGAAATATTCTTCATATCCATGTTGACCTTGCTGGGGATCTGTCCTTTATTCTAATGCCCACGACCGCTGGGCCTTGAAAATGCATTTATAATACCATTATGACATATATTATATAGGAAACATCAACGAAGCCTACATCTAATCACAGATTGACGTGTAGCGAGCTTGTGAGGAGCCATAATGGCCTGCCATGGCCGCTTTCGTATACTTAGGACTAGAGAAGTGTCGAATCACTTCAATATTTTCACAATAAGGGATTCAAAATGGAGCTGAAAGTTTGAATCTATTGACATATGTAGTGGTAATTATTTCACTATAAATTTTAAGTTATTGAATATTGGGCGAACTAGAAATATCAACTTTGGTTTTTAACCTTAGGTTTTTTTTCCCCTAACCTTAGACATTCAATGTAGCATTCACATTAAACTCACACCAGAAAACAAGCATCCATCATGAACCGGATCGTCCAATTCCAATAGAACCTATCACTAAGATACAATGAGGGTATAGAGCTAAGTGGACGAAAATTCTCAATCCGAAAGACATCCATGTCGAGGCAATTCCTCCCAAAAGATAATGGGTTACTCTTGCAAGACCTCCTTCGACTGCTTAAAGGGTCAGAAAGAAATTTTGGTTGATAGATTTTATATGATTCCGAAATTTTGATTGATAGATTTTATATGATTCCTATGCTAGTGGCCATATCCTAAATAGCAAATTAGTTGCGCCTACAATCGAGAAATCTTGGACTATCATTCTTGTTTTGATTTAATTGTTGAGATAATTAAGAAAATCAATTTCCTTGTTGCAAGATATATTCTCTTCGCCTCAATATCGTTGTCATCTAATACTGTAGGACCAGCTGTTTAGAACTTGCACAAAGGGGCAAGGTGTGGAACATCCTTTTGGGTGTGCGTGTGTGTATATATATATTGGTAAAAGGTGAGGACAAGGTCATCAAGTCTTTGCTCGAATATCTCATTTGTGGAAATTCTCTTTTTATGTCTTTTTCAGCTTCTAACGCCAATGCTTTGTAAGCAAATTGATGTGTACAAAAGGGGTATTAGACCGACAAAATGTGTTGTAACCAATCAAATAACTTCTTAAGATGTAAAATTTATCATCAATCGAGAACCCCCTTCCTTTTTCACTACCAACGTTAAGATGAAAATTCATTTTTCTAATGTAATCTCAACATGGTATATTCTGCTACGGACTCTTTTTGTGTGAACGATTTCTTTTTCATTCTTTGTCAAGAAGTTTTCTAATGTTAGACTTCTTCAATTAGTAGAGGACCTTGTATAAAGTAAGTCAAATAAATTGAGAATAAGAAATCCCATCCAGTCAATTGAATCATTTTATCCCATTGGCAACCGTGATTTTCTCTGAAATGGCATTGTTGATTAATACAAAGGGTAGGACAATAATAAAAGTGATACCATAGGGGACTCAATTAATTGGAAATAGATTTGCTCCGTCAATCTCAGAGACATATGCAAAGTTTCAAATTCAATAAATTTATGAAGAACTACAATAGTCTAACCACACTTTTGAATATCGTACAAACATGTAATACAGCGGAAAGAATCCGAACATACATTTCACTAATTGTACAAACATCTTACAATACAAAGGGAAAATGAAAGATAAAAGGTTGGCGAATTCCATCACGAAATTGACTAGACATTGTCCTCCCCGACTCCATCTTTGTCACTGCCAGCTGGTCGCGTCCCAAGGTTGTTATTCATCGATGATTCTTCTCGGTCTACAACATTAGTTTTGAAAATATTTTTGATAAACTTGCTGAGTCTCAAAGAAGTTGCTTTGCAGATGGACTTGAAGATTTCTTTCATCTCTTGAAAAATATGTTGGTGATCGGGAAGTGTAGTGACTGTAGCAAGGAACACACTATAGATAACCCACTTGTTGTAGACATTGGGTACAACCAAGTCGATTGTTATCCCAACAATGAGATATCCTACTATAAGCAACACGAAATAGATTAATGTCATTTTATGATCACTTCGTGTTGTCCGCCAGTTGATGCCAAAGAGCATCATGAGAGCTATGGAAATTGTGATAAATATCGCTTGCTCGTTTCTAAGAAAATCCTTAGCTCCGATAAGAGCTAATGACCATTCAAGCGAGGATTTGAAGAAATCTTTAAATTTCTCAACAATGGCAACTTCTTGTACTTCGAGTCTGCATAAAAGAAAAAACAAAGTCTGAAATTATTAACCTATGGTGCTAGTAGATTATACAAGCTTATAGCAAATTGCTCTGTTTGGTGTTACATGCTTCACATCGTCAATTTATGGTCCACCTACATGCGCAAATCGTGCTCGACAGAAGCTTACTTATCCACAAAAGAAACTGTAAAATTATTCAAATTAATTGTGCATGTAATATACGATGGTCAGATGTCCTCCCAAATTTCATCAAGATATGTTATATATATGCGAGTCCAAAATTACAGAAGAACGCTCGGCTTTATGCAAAGTCCATATAATTAGTCTAAATGGATTAATTGCGGTAAGTAATGAATGACTCTTGATCCAAATGGAAGGATTTTCGGGAAAGGCGCCCATATAAAAGTTCCAACAAACAATTAAGCGTACTAAATACTCGTTCCCCAAAGGAGCATATAGTTAATAAGGAAGGAGACGAACATATGCAAACAACTATTTGTATGCAAAACTGAGTTAACTGACCTCTGAGCTTCAGTTGAAGTTAAGTTGATTCCAGACATTTGATCTGCGCTGGCTTTCGAACAAAGAGAGTTGATTTTGGACACTGATCTGTCCTAGCTTTCGAACAAAGAGAGTTGTTTTCGGACCGTGATCTGAGCTTCAGCTGATGTTGAGTGGGTTTTTAGAGGGCACTTTCATTTTATTTTTGATGACTTAATGTGGGCTAGCTTGACTAAGCTCACGTGGCGGATCACGGAAGAAGCATCATCATTCCGCGTCCAAGCTCGTGAAAACAACGTCTAATACGTTTTGAGAAGTATTAAATTTAACTTGAGTTTGCATGTAGTGTCAGATTTTGCATGCATTCTCATCCCAAGAAAAAAGCGACAAGTGAATATTTAGGGTGGAACCTTCTCTAGGATCTCCTCTCTTCTGTCTCTCCTCATTTAATAATAATCAAGAAGAAAATTACATTACCAAACATACCTTTCACTGAGCGTACTCGACGGGTTGATCCAGATAGTTCAATTAGATAAAAATCCAACTTCGGGAAGGTATATTTGACTAGTTCTAGCCAGCTCAATAATTTTATTGACCAGTTAAGTCTTCAATAATTAAAAATTCTCATGTCAATCGATCATCAAAAGAAACTAGATCTGTGATGTTGGCAGCTCCTTTCATAAATAATATGCCCTCATTAGCTAAACGTAGGAAAGGATTCAAGATAGGCATGATGCGGAATGATGTGTGTGGCTCTATTCACGAACTCTGAGAATGGCCCTTTAGGAAGTAAACGTGTTTCATTTTTTAGATTGACTCAAGACCCATTGAAACCTTGTGTTGATTATACTTCATGCCTTCTTGACGTTGTTATTTTGATTGGGATCCTCTAATATTAGAAGGTAGGTCATACCAAAATCACCGAATCGCATCAATTTCCTTGAGAAATTTGCCCCACATGGGAAGCCTACAACCAAACCCTAACCTAAGCACCCGACCCACAGCCTCTCTCTCTCTCTCTCCTCACCAACTCTCCGGCACAGCCACTTCAGCCGTGCGTCCATCATTGTGGCTGCTGTGCCATACCGTCCACCGTCGGCCCTTGGTCGGGAAAAGTGCTAAAAAATTCCTAAACCTTTTGTATTAGTGTCAATTTAGTCCTAAATTTTTTTTTTTGTGCCAATTCAGTCCTAAACCTTTTGCATTTATGCCAATTCAATCCTAAACCTTTTAAATTTGTGCCAATTCAGTCCTAAACCTTTTGTTTTTTTGCAAATTTAGTCATTATGGCCAATTTTGACTCGAATTTGCCGACGTGGATGCCTGCTGGCCAGCGGCGCATCAGTAGCACTAACGTGGCACCAACATGGACAACTTTAATAATATTTTAATATTTTTTTGAATTTTTATTTTTTTTCCTTTTTTTCACTTTTTTTTTATCTCTCCCTTTTCCTCTGGCCAGTCGCCGGTCCAGCGACTGGCTAGAGGCCAAAGGCCGGTGAGCTCGACCTCACCGGCCACTAGCAAGGGCGGCCTTGCCCGGTGACCCTTTATTATATATGAATGAAGATAGATGGGCCTACAGTTGTCTAGCGACCTCGCAGAGAAAGCAACACTTCAACCTTTACCATGATGATGGACTTTGGTGCACATGAAGAAAGAATAAAACAACTTATTCAGAAAAGAACACGGATAGCAGCCAAAGCATTCATGTGGTTACAATATCGACAAAATCCATAGTGCAAGATACACACGTTTTGGTCGACACACATTCATGCAATTGAAAAAGGATGTAACTCGATCGGATGATTAGGATATCGGCTCTTGCTTCATTGTCAAACCCACAATTGATAAATAAAAGATTTGGATTCTTCCTTGTTCTCCAGACTGATTCCCCAAGCTATAGCTTGGGGCTTAATTACAGTCAAAAGGACGTAGCAAACGTTCTAAGACGTTTCTGAAGAGTATAAACGTTTTGTAATTTGATGTCTTCCATGGCTCCATATCAATGAGCCTAGCAAGGACGGTGATGGAAGCACCACCACCACCATTGCCTACACATGGCCAACCAGCCGCGGCGGTCCCCCTCCTCAGATTTGACCAAAGAGGGGCAATCAAAAAGGGGTGAATCGATTATTTATAGAGATTTTGGATTTTCTTGGCGATTTTACAAAGAAGGCGTGTGATAAGTGTATCGCGTGCCATTGGAGTTAAGATGTCGTATTAAATGAAGAGCTTAGGAAGTAAAAATTTTAGCTATTAGGTGAAAAAAAAGGTTTAATTTGAATTACTTGAGAGAAAGGAGGGGCGGGGATAACCACAAAGAAGGGTGGAGGAAGACTCTTCGGAGTCACCAAGAGGACTTTTTGTGTAATAGAACCGCATCATGTCTTCCTCAACAAAAACAATGCCAATAGCTAATAAATGACACTATCCTTATTTTCTTTTTAACGATATATTAGAAAAATAATTTATGGGTGTGTTTGTCCGAGAGAAAGTGTTTTTCCAGAATTTGCTTTTTGAACATTTCACCTATTTTGTCTGCCAAAAATGATTAGTCAATCGAAAATATTTTCTGGTCAGAGAAAATATTCGTTCATAAAATTAGAAAAGTGAATTCCTAAATTTAAAAAGGTAAAAACTCTTTCCTAAAATTGCTCCTCTTGTATTTTTTTAATATTTTTCTTTTTTTTTCTTTTCAATATTTTTTTTTTCTTTTGTTCTTTTCCTTCGGTCATCCGTGGTCGGCGGGCCTTGGTGATGGCCGGCAAGGCTCGAGGTCGAGCTCACCTGAGGCTGGCATGCTCAAGTCTCACTAGGATCTGCCAAGCTCAACCTCGCTCAAGATCAGCTTGGTCAGCCCTTGCGAGTGGCTTGTCGCGACCGTAGCGGAGGTCCGGCAATTGGCAAAGGAGTAAGAAGGAAAAGAAAAGAGAAAAAAAAAATTAAAAATTCGATTCTTTTTTTGCCTAAGATAAAGTCATGAGGTTGAACTTATTTTTCAAACGAGATCCAAATACGAGAGCTGGTTTTTGGCCACATATCACAAAATAAATGAAAAGTAATCATTTTCTCGAAAAATGATTTTTTGAAAAGTATTTTCTTTTATTATGAAATTTTTCCCTCCAAACAAACGCACCCTCAAATCAGTTAACCAACATGTTTTAGGACATCGGAATTACGCTTTGGAAAATGATGTAAAATACTCGCAATGAAAATTATGCTAAGAGCAAGAGGAAGAGAAAAGGGGAGCTCTCAAGGAACGGGGCGGACCAAAACGAACGGGACGTATGGAACTCGGGGAGGATATTTGACGTTGGATTATGGTAAAGGAAACAACGTGGTGGTGACGTAATAATCAGTACCTTTGTGACGTTAGCTTCCCGTTATTGCCGGTGAATCTAATCGCGGTCTTTTCCGCCGACATTCAACGGGGGACCCACACGTCGGTCCCAGTTTTAGATTATGCAAAGTTTATACTATAAACTAATATTACTTTGTTTCCAAAAGAGGCGTGCATCACAGTACATATCGAAAACGTGGGTGATGGAGTGGCCAGAAGTTGGGCCCCGTGGATCTTTTGGACCGGGGAATGGAACGTATGGGACGTCTCAAGGATTCGGGGTGAAATAGTTTAAATAGTTTATAAGAAGGGTTAATACCACAAGAAATTGTAAATTAGTGTGCATGTGATAAATTTATTTTAAATTAATTTTTTTAACTACTAAAAATCTCAAACTGATATACTTGTGATAAATTTACCTTCTGTTAGTTTCAATTAAATTTTACCGTTAATTTGCTGAGTTGTATGACACGTTGCAGTTGATAGGTGTGCCGATTTGGGATTTTTACCCTTCGTTTATCAGAGATGTACCAATTTAAAATTTTTCGTAATTTTAATTCAATTTAACGGAAACTAACATAAGGTAAATTTGTGATAGGTATATCGGTTTGGAGTTTCTAGTGGTCAATAAATTAGTTTGGGGTAAATTTGTAAAAGGTGTACTAGTTTGAGGTTTTTTGTGTTCAAAACATTTGTTTTTGGTAAATTTATCACAGATGTACCAATTTGAGGTTTTTCGTAGTATTAACCCTTATAAGAAGGGGTTCACTTAGACATTGTAATACTTCAAATTTTTGTTGATGTATTGAGGAAGAGCATAGTTGGATATACTAATTAAGTATTGCTTTATTGAAAACTTTTGGTATTAGATGATTTGAGGGAGAATTGTCCATAAAGTCCTCAATCTATTGCACTTTCGCCAATTTGGTTCTAAATATTTTAATTGTGCCAATTGAATTTTAAACATTCTCACATTTTGTCAGTTGAATTTATTTGGCCAATTTTGGACACCGGTCATTCTACGAGGCATTATTGGGGTTGACGTTGATAATTTTTAATAATACTTTAATTTTTTTTTGATTTTTTTTAAATTTGTTTATTTTTCTTTTCTTCTCTTTTCCTTCTTTACTTTTTTCTTTTTTGTTTTCCTTTTGCCTTTTTCCCTCCGTCGGGCCTCGTTGATGGCCCGACGGAGGTCGCCATGTGGGCAAAGTTTTGCTTATCACTTTCTGTGTGCTTTAGTTTCAAAGAGATTAAATCAGTAATACTTAGAATAATTATTTTTATGTCAAACGAACAAAAATTTTAGAAGTAGCGAAAAGATTTTTTTTTAATCTAAAAGATGCAGTTCAAATAAAGAAATCAAAATGCATTTGTCATGTCTTAGTGAAGTAATTATTTAGCATTAATTTCTCTGATCTTACACTATGTATCGGCAATTGTATCCTACTATCTTTTTCTTCTTGCTATTTTATTTGAAAGAATTTATAATTTGTCACTGACGTTATATACCCGCCTTTATACATATGGCAATCTAAATAAAATTTTCCATTCATAAGAGGTATTATTTATATATGATTAAATCCATCACTAATTGAATATTTTGGTGAAAAAATTCTAGTTAGACTTAATTTTGGAATTATAAATTATTATAAACAATAGTCATCAAGAGCAAAACTTTTTCTCGTCCCAATACTTTTTTAGGTCCATATAAAAAGAGTTCATATACGAAGTTTTCAAAATTTTAGATTGAGGATTTTTACTTCTTAACTTATTAATGACTAATATATGCTTTAATGTGTGTAAATTTATTCTATATTTTTTGTGGAAAATGTTTTTTGACTATATTTCGTCGGGATTCAACCTAGATCCCGGCTCTGTCACTATTTATGGTCTTGGGTTCAATCTTCATTGAGAACACTCTAGAAATAAAATCCTGAATATACCATGCTGTCACGAGGGAGTGAGTCCTTAAGATCGCTTAGGACGGTAAACTAGTTGAGATGCAGCGAAAATTGACCTCGACACCATCTTACCTCCAAAAACAAAAGGAAAAGGAACACGGCAATTTACCACTTGACGTGCTAGCCCGGTGATAAAAGGGTCACATTATCTTCCATAAGGCCTCATACTCTAATGCCTTGAGGCATGAAAGTTGTGCAAATTCATCTCAAACATCAGAGTTTCGAACTGGGGGCGGTGATACACACGTATTGCAGAACTGGACAGAAACATATGCTTGTTGCCATTCCGATTTGCAATTATGCTATGATGATTAGGATAAAAAAACGGAACATGTTCAGTCGGACAAGTTTCTTATTCGCGCTTCTCGAAAGCAACCCGTACGTATTAAACGTCAAAATGAAAGGTTTTGTCACAGATGCAGGCTCTGAATATGATTACTTTGGAAGTGAACAAAAACGAAATGAAAAGGACAAGATTGAATCGAAGACAAGAAAACCTATCTTGTCTTTCCATCAGTCTCTCCAATGGCTTCCTTTGGATCCTTGATATTCAGTTAAAAGTAACCTCACCAAAGAAAGAGAGCTGAATCTCCTACGATGACTTCGGTGGCCTGTCCTTATCCTATGGAGTGGGATCCATGGATGCATTTTTTATTTTTAGGCACTGTGCCTGCACGCCTTGTATTCCCAATTCCCTCAGTATTTTTTTCTTTACCAGTGAGAGAGAATACCTTCTCAAAATTTTACATTCCGATAATCCCGAAGTCCAGACATAATCGAGATTGAGCCTTTTAAGAACTTTCTCATATCTGACCCATTATTTATTTCGGTTGATATTTTTTTTTAGTAAAGAAAAACTGCTGTTCAACACTAAATTTCAAAAGTCTATTCCCTCAACTCGTGAAAAAACCAATAGAGTAGTCCCTTTATCCTTTCCACCGTCAAAATAAGGTGGGTTTGTCATAGAGATTGTTGTTAGCCAAATGCACAAAAATGAAAAATTACGGGACGACAATAGCTCCGTTTTTCGAACGACCCAAAAAAGTACACTAATTTTTACTGGTTGGACAAAAATGCTCGTGGCTTAATCTTTCGTCCGTGCTAGCAAAACGACGTCATTTGTGCCAATTAAGGACTTATCTACCTTTTCTCAAATCGAGTTTTTTTTGGCCTGAATTGAAAAATTGAATTGTAGATCTATGATTTTGAGCATCATCTTCAAATTGCATGGACAGAAAACTGGGAAAAGTGCCAAAACAATCATAAACCTTTTGCATTGATGCCAATTTAGTCCTAAACCTATTTTTGGTGCCAATTCAGTCCTAAACCTTTTAAATTGATGCCAATTTAGTCTTAAACCTTTTTTTGGTGCTAATTAAGTCCTAAACTTTTTAAATTAGTGTCAATTTAGTCATAAACATTTTGTTTTTGTGCAATTTAGTTTTTTGGGCTAATTTTGACCTGAATTTGTTGACGTGGACACCTATTAACCAGCGACTGGTCACCGGCGCCGACATGGCACTGACATAGACAATTTAAATAATATTTTAATATTTTTTTTGAATTTTTTTTCCTTTTTTTTTGGTTTATTCTGGCTGGTCGCCGATCTGGCGACCAACCAGAGGCCAAAGAGCTCACCGGCCACTGACAAGGGCGAGCCTCGCCCGACAAGGGCGAGCCTCGCCATGGTCGGGCGAGGCTCGACTTCACCAAATCCGGCGAGGTCAAGCCTCGTCGGCTGCTGGGCGAGGCTCGCCCTTGCCGCGGCCTGCGGCGAGACCTCGCTGGATCTAGCGAGGTCAAGCCTCACCCAGCCGCTAGTGAGGCCCAACCTCGCCAGATCCGGCGAGGTCGAGGCCTCGCTCGACCATGGCGAGGCTTGGCCTCACCGGGCAAGGCCGCCCTCGCCAGTGGCCGGCGAGCTCGAGCTTGCCGGCCTCTGGCCTCTGACCGATTGCCGGATCAGCAACCGGCCAAAGTAAACTAAAAAAAAAAAGTCGAAAAAAAGGAAAAAAATAAAAATTCAAAAAAATATTAAAATATTATTTAAGTTGTCCACGTCAGTGCCACATCGGCACCGGTGACTGATCGTTGGCCGGCAGGGGTCCACGTCAGCAAATTCTTGTCAAAATTGGCCGGAAGAACTAAATTGACACAAATTTAAAAAGTTTAGGACTAAATTAGCACCAAAAAAAGGTTTAGGACTAAATTGGCACTAAAAAATGTTTAGGACTAAATTGGTACTAATACAAAAGGTTTATGATTTTTTTGGCACTTTTCCCACGGAAAACTGATGGGAGTATCCCCCAAGTAAAAGGTTGTGATTTCTTTGGGTCATTTGAAAAGTGGAGATGTTTTTCTCCTACGAATCACGTAAATATATTGTACTTGATCGAACAAATGAAATGAGTTAGAGGATGCAATCACACAAATTAAGAGTTCAAGGAGTCGATTTCACCAAAAACAAAAGATAAGAAAGAACAAAGTGCACTTGACACTCAAAATTACCGTAGGTCGACAATATAGGATATTATCTGTTTATACATCAAAATCAAAAGAAAAAGGTCCAATTCTACCCGACGTGATACCTTGTAACTCGTATATCGAGTCGAAGCTACACGTGTTCTATGATGGTTACGATTGTTTTAATCGAGATCTTTCAGAAGTTCAGCTTGATTTTTGAAGCGCCTAGAATCCTCTGTATTTGTGTGTAAAAATTTGTTGTGTATGTCATTTGTAATGCTTCTGATTTAGAGAAAAGACTAAAGAGAATGTATTCATATACATGTTCCGTAGTCGGTGTACCATTCACCATACATTTCATTACATTGCATTGGCTTTTTCCTCGCCCCTTCTTCTACTGTTTCTGGGGATCGCATCCTACTCTTCAAGGCCCTGTAAATATCTCAATGCCCCACTATTTAGAGCTATGAAAGGTGCAACTTGGAGAATAAAAGTGGCACTTTTGCTAAGTAAGTCGAAGATGTCAACTGGTGTGAGGAGCAATTCAGTGTCTAACATGAAAATTCAGGATGCAAAATGATATTTTCCAAAACGAGATGAAGTAAAGCGGTAACAGGGTAAAGGTTAAAATGATTTTTGGTACTTTTCATATGAAAAATGATGTTGTATTGCCAATGCAAATTTACAAAAGTTACAAACATGAGTATAACAAATGAGCATCGAGAGAGTGGGGGATTGAGATGTTTACAGGGTCTTGAATAGTTGGGTCCGATCACTAGACATAGCAGAAGAAAGGGGCTAAGAAAAAGCCAATGCAATTTAATGAAATGTATGGTAAATGGTACACCGACAGAACATGTACATGATTACATTCTCTTTGGTCTTTTCTCTATATCAGAAGTATTACAAATGACATACACACAAATACAGAGGATTCTAGGCGCTTCAAAAATCAAGCTGAACTTCCGAAAATGGCATGTCGTCGAATGGCTGAATAAGCTATAGAAACCAGTTGGAGCCTCGAGCGAGCAGACCGGATGATGCCAAAGCAAACATTAGTAAGCACAGATTGATAGCCAGCCACATGACCAGAGAAAGGTTTGTCCAGAGAAGCAGCTCGAAGCCAAGAGTCTCGAAAACAATGTACGAGTACTAGTAGACCCGATTCGGCCTCGCGGGTCCAGTCACCTCAATTAGTGATATTAGGTAAATGACTTCGCAGATGATGTACAGCGAACAGAAATGCATGATTATCAGCAGCTTCAGTAAACCGAACATGACGTGGAACTTTCCGGCGGAGTTGAGCCCTTCCTGTTGCTGTTGGTGTTGATTCTGTGGCTGCTGATCGTCGTCACTGCATTGAATCAGAAAGAAATCGATCAAAAACAAAATCAAGACCGGACTAGTCGCTCGACCCAGACTTCCAACTATGACTATTGTTTCCCGAAACAACGAATCTGCGAGCAAAGTGCGTACCTTTCGATGTCGACTTGAATTGTTACGGTATGATCCACCACATTCCTTGGCTTTTGTGCTGTGGCTCTGTTTGAACTCTGCAGATGTTGGAGCTCCGCTCTGTGGAGCTCAATGAACTTTGTGTCCGAGTCTTGTGGATGACGAAGAGGAAGATGAGTTGGGCGTACCCGTATATAGTCTCCGTTCGTACTTCAAGAATTCTTCCCTCTTTTCATATTGAAAGAAACTGGGTCGATCGTCAAATGAACGGGACGTCTCGTTGGGCAGGGAAGGCGTTTGTGTTGTCCTCTTGAAGTTCTTTTTCTTTGAGAACGGACGGCCCAAGTAATTGTGCAGAAACAGGGGTCAACCAGATATGTCTTCGGCCACAGCATCTTTAAATACGTAGTCAAGAAATCTATGTAGTTGCTTTGGTGAGAAAGGATTCGATGAATAAACTAGTGACGGATCAAAAAGTTACGACACTCAAAGTTATCGATTGAACAATACCATGTGAGCATTAAGCAGCACATGAAAGTTGTAGCACCTGTAATGTCTTTCTCCCAGCCAACTGCTAGTGTCGGACCTTTTCTTTTGCGTAAAAAACTCCAACGTGCATATCCACATTAATCCAACTATCTTTATGCACCAATATTATCTTGAATCAAATCTCCACCTTAGCTCGACAGGGCTTTGGCAGATGCGGGTGGGAGTAACATATGCTCTTTTGACTCTCCTCCTCCTCAATTGCCTTGGCCCAACAAAGCTTGACAGGAAGTCAGGGATATCATCCACCAGCTTGATTCGGGAGTTAAACTTGGGATTCCATCCTTGATATGCTCGTTGAAAGCCGATACACATTGGGAGATAGTGCCAATTAATCGTGAACTTTGATAGCACATGTTGGGATAGTGCAACAAAAGTCCGATACTTTAAATTGAGCTTAAACTCGAGTCCTTAAATATATCAAGTTGGACTCGTAGTCGCTAAAAAATTTAAGCTGATGAATCATATATAAGTTGATCATGATATATTAACGACTCCACGAATTATAATTCTTCAATGTAGATCTTCTCTCTCTAAGATATCTCTCACACGTGCACTTGATTTAATTGAACTAGATTATCAGACTATGCAATAATTTCGCCGTATCTCAGTGGCCCCATTTTTTAGACCTTTATCTGGCTCTTCTAAATGATCTAGACGTTCGGTGCTTGGCTCATTTGTTTATTCAGTTCTTCTTGCTTTCTTAACTTTGAGAATTGGAAACAAAAACAGAAGTCAATCACAGTATAGTATAGCCGCAGGGCCAAAATCTGTTAGCACATCCTAAGCCACATTAGCAAGGGACCGTTCTTCACATTCTCCCCTTAACATTGTAAAAATCATTTTAGAAAATTATTAACATCTCCCATCTGCATTTACTTATTTATCTTGCTAATTGACGTGGGAATTGTCCAAAAGGGCTTTCTAAGACACGTCTGCTGGGTCACATGTTGAAAGAAGCTGCCTCGTCGACCGTCAAACAAACGGGACGTCCCGTTTCTTGGTGGAGCTGGGGACACACGTTTGATAATTGTCTTTTTCAGTTCTTTTCTTGAAAATGATGGTCCAAACTGAAATTCGGACCCACCTTGTCTTTATCCCCTTATTTGAACTCTGTTTTTCTTCCTTAAATGAAATCCAAAAGTCAATTGGCGTGGGATTTCCCTGCCGATGGAAATGCGAACCGCGAAGGGATATAATCATTGGGAAAGAACGTTGGAAACGTTTTATTCGTTATGGGAGTGCTCATTGCTTATGTTGGACCAACTACACATGTCAACTGTGCTTTTGAACTTTGGATTTTTCCCCCCTAACCTTGGACAATCAATGCGGCATTAATTTTGAGCTCGCACGCATCAATGAATCAGATCATCCGATTCCCATAGAACCTACCACCAAGATACAAGAGAAGGATAGGGCTAAGCGGACAGAAATTCTTGCTTAGGAAGAACTTCCATGCTGCAGCAATTCCATCCGGAAGGCAATCGGTTATTCCTGCAACACCTCCTTTCCACTCCTTTTAAATGTTTATATAAATAAAAGTAATTCTCAATGGTTGAAAAAAAATTCGATTAATAGATTTCAACTATAATTGCCTTGCTTAGCGGTCATATTCTTACTAGTTGGTTAGGTTATGCCAATGATCGAAATAGAAATTTGGACTCCCCATTCTTACTTTTGATCAGACAATTAGAAAGATATTTCCTTGTTCTAAGGTATGTTATCTTTGCCTTAAAATCATTGGATTATTGCAATCTCAAGCCTTACGGACGATTGCTACTTTGTGCAAGAACAGATGCTACTTTCCTCCCATCCCGTGAAGGCCCAGGCGTTTAGACCTCGCACAAAAGGCCAAAGGTATGGAACGTCCTTTTGGAAGCAAAGAATAAATTAAATTAATCAAAAGGTGGGTCGAATTCCTGGAGACCCGACACCAACATACGAGAGACAGGTCAACAAGTCTCTGCTCAAAATCTCTGATTTCAACTTTGTTGGAAATTCTCTTTCTTCATCTTTTCTGGGTTTCTACTCCAATTGATGTTTACAAGAAGGGTGTTAGATGCATAACACGTGTGGTAATCAGTTAGATTAACTTCTTAAGATGTAAATTATCATGGATCAGATTAGGTTTATGTAACCTCAACGTGGAAAATGCTTCCCTTTTTTCAGTTTGCAAGTTTTAAACGCTTGGTCCTACAATATCAGACGACGATGGATACAGTAAATCAGATAAAAATAGATATCATTGGGGACAATTAATTGGAATATATTTGCACTGTCAATCATGGACAAATTTGCAACTTTGCATAGTTAATGTATCGGTGAAGAACTGCTATAGTCTGACCACACTTTTGAGTATCGTGCAAACGCAAGTTATAGAGGAAAAAGCTCGCACATCCGTGTTACATGTCATACAAACATCTTTGTAATGGATAGGCAAAAAGAGAAGTAAAGGGTGTTGGTGATCAACTAGACAGTGACCTTGCCGACTCCACTTTCATCACAGCTAACCGGTCGAGTCGAAGGGTTTTTGTTCATCGGTAATTCTTCTTGGTCCGCAACATTGATTTTCAAAAGATTTTCAATAATTGCGTGTGCTTTGAATAAACAAGTTGCTGAGTCTCGAAGAAGTTGCTCCACACATGGACTTGAGAATCCGTTTCATCTCCTAAAAAATTTGTTGGTAATTGGGATTGACAACTACCATACTGAGGAACGTAGCATGTTGATGTAAGAATTCAGTATAATCGAGTTGATTGCTATTCCAACAACAAGACACCCCAATAGGAGAAATGCAAAATTGATGAATTGTTCCGATCGCTTTGTGTTGTCCGTGAATTTTGGTGGTGATCATTTTCTGCTTGATAGCTTGCACATGATTCGACTAGACTTGGAAAGTGATATACAGAAACCCATTGCTTGGATTCATGAAGCTGGTATCTGCTTTATTTCCAGAAACCTTTGCCAACAAGTGCTGTTGACATGAATGGTTTGATCTGCTAGAGCTTATGCATGTGGAATGCTGCGAGTGGCATAGTTCAATTTAAGCTAAAGGAATGTCGTGGGGGGTCGACCACTTCCGACAAGCAAATCCAAGAACCTGTCAACGACTGCATGGTATTGGAAGTTCAAGATAGCTGGGACAGGAAACACCAAGTGAAGGTGGTTGAAACTGTCGGTGAGAACAGGCAGATGGAGTTAGAAGTGGCCTCTAGGATAAAACTTGTTGGTGGGAAATTGGATTCTGAAACAGTGCGGAAGATGTTCAACACAGGCTTGAGCCCTACTGGTGCGTACATTCTTAATATGCACTGCTGCTCAAGTGAACCAATGTGAGATCGATTGGAGCTTTTCCAGAAGCAAATTGAAATCATTAGTCCAGGTTATTTTCCTTTGATAGAGATAATTAGGATATTTCCATCGATCCTCCGTATCATTTCTCTAGAATATTTTCCCTTTGATTGTTCTTCTTCAGGATACATTGATATGTACTGTGTATTTGATTACATTGTCACAAGTCTAAAGAAGTATAACAAATGAGGTACACAATAAGACGCATCGAAATATACTGCATTCTTTACATTGTCACGAGTCTAAAGAAGAACTGCAAATGACATACACAACAAATTTATACACACAGGTACAGTAGGATTCTAGGGCTCTATAAATCAATCTGAACATCAGAAAATGGCATGCTGTCAAATGGCTGAACAAGCTGCAGAAACCAGTTGGAGCATCGCGCAAGTGGAACGTATGATGCCCAAGCATACACTAGTAAGCACAAATTGATGACCAGTCACATGACCATAGAGAGGTTCGTCCCGACAAGCAAATCCAGAAGCCTGTCAATGACCGTATGGTTATGGAAGTTGAAGATAGCTGTGACAGGAAACACCAAGTGAAATTGGTTGAAACTGCCGTTGAGAACAAGCAGACGGAGGTAGAAGTGGCCTCTAGGATAAAACTTGATGGTGTGAAATTGGACTCTGAACACAGGCGTGATCTGGTGTGGACATTCTTAATATGCACTGCTGCTCAAGTGAACCGATGCGAGATCGATTAGAACTTTTCTAAAAGCAAATTGAAATCATTTCTCTATGTTATTTTCCTTTGTTAGAGATATTAGGATATCTCTGTCGATTCTCCATATTATTTCTCTAGGATATTTTCCCTTTGATTGTTCTTCTTCAAGATACATTGATATATAATGTGTATTTGATTACATTGTCATAAGTCAAAAGAAGTATTACAAATGAGATAAACAACAAGACCCATCGGAATATACCGTGTATTTGATTACATTGTTGCAAGTCTAAAGAAGCACTACAAATGACATACACAACAAATTCATACCCACAAATACAGTAGGATTCGAGGCGCTTCAAATATCAGACTGAATTTCTGAAAATGGCATGTCATCGAACAGCTGAATAAGCCATAGAAACTGGTCGGAGCGTTGCGCAAGCAGACCAAATGATGCCAAAGCGAACACTACCAAGCACAAATTGATTACCAGCCACGTTGCTAGAGAAAGGTTTGTCCAGAGAAGCAACTCGAAGCCAAGAACCCCGAAAATGATGTACAAGTACCAATATATCCTATTCGGGCTCGTGGGTCCAGTCATCTCGATCAATGATATTAAACAAATGACTTCACAGAAAATGTATAGAGGATGGAAATGCGTGATTATCAGCAGCTTCAGTAAACAGAACAAGACGTGGAACTTTCTGGCCAAGTCATGCCATCGCTGTTGCTGTTGCTGTTAGTGCTGTGGCTGCTGATAGTCGTCCCTGCAACAGATCAAAAAGAAATTGATAAAGAAGCTGGTTGAGCGCCACAGAGTAGAGCTTCAACATCTGCAGACTTCCATCAGAGAGTCACAACACTAAAGCCAAGGAACACAGTGGATCATACGAGCGTAACAATTCAAGTTGGAATCGAAAAGTGCGCAACTCACTCATGATGGCAGTGTTTGAAACAATGTATTCGTGAGTGAGTTGCGTACATTTTGATTCCGCCTTGAATTGTTACGCTCGTATGATCCACCGTGTTCCTTGGCTTTAGTGTTGTGACTCACTGCTGAAACTCTGCAGATGTTGAAGCTCTGCTACGCGGCGCTCAATGAACTCCGTCTCTGAGTTGTGATAGACGAAGAGGAAGATGACAGGGCGTGCTTATATAGTCTCCGTTTTTTCATATTGAAAGAAACGGGACGTCCCGGTTTTCTTCAATGTGCAGGGAGGTATCTGTTGCTCTGAAGTTTTTTTGCTTAAAATGACGGTCCAAGTAATTTCGAAGAAAAAAGTGGTCAACCAGATATGTCTTCGGCCAAAACGTCTTTCAATACTGCATACACTCATAAAATTTATAGTTCCTTTGGTGAGAAAAAATTCGATAAATATACTCATGATCGATTTAAAGTTTTGGTACTCAAATTATCAATTAAAAAGTTACAGAAACCAAAGTGAGCATCAAACTGTATATTGAATGCTTTTACACCTTAGAACGAATAGAGTTTTGGGCATCTGCCCTCATCAATTACCTTGGCCCAGCCAAGCTTAGCAAGAAATTAGGGATACCATCCCCCACCTTTATTCGGGAGTTCACCCAAGATTCCTTCTTTGAGATATTCGTTGATAGCCGATGCGCGTTGTGAGGGGCCACCAATCAACCGTGCACTTTGATATTACTTGTTGGGACGCTATAGCAAAAGCCTGATACTTTCACCGATAGTTATACTCAAATCATTGTAAAGTTGATTCACAATTTGAAAAAAAATAATAATAACAACACGAGGGACAATGTAAAACATGATCCTATACTTCTGGATAATTTTAAATTTGGTCATTACATTTTTAATCTTGTTCAATATGGTTTTCGTACTCCTTTGTGTCGAACTAATCTAATCTTCCTAATTAATTTGGGATGTTAGCATCTGATATGCAATCTAAGTGGGGCCAATATTTGTTGGCAAACCATAAGCAACACCAACAAGAGACTGTTTCTCTTGTTACACCAACAAAAACCTGGAGGAGTCCGAAATTTTGAGTCTTTGTACTCTTTGGTATCGAACTAATCTAATCCTTCTAATGAATTTGAGACGTTGGCATCCGATATGCAATCTAATTTAGCCGTGGGGCCAATGCTTGTTGGCATATCAAAAGCCACGACAGCAAGAGGCCGCTTTTCACATTCCCCTAGGGAATGAAACTCGTTTCGGAAAGTTAATGTCTCTCGTCTGAATTTACTTAATTTAACCAATTGACGTGGGATTGAAAAACAAAAGGAGCACGTTTGCTGTGCCATACATTGAAAGAAGCTGCTTAGTCGACTTTCAAATGAACGGGACGTCCCGTTTCTTGGGGACATTAGTTGCAATGGCTCTTTGAGGTCTTTTCATGCAATACCCACGCGTCTTTATCTGTCGAATGAGACAGATGAGGAAGGCCAGCGACGTAATGTGAACTGCAAAGGAAAACAAACATTGTCAAGAACGTTGGAAACGTCCTTTTTTTTGTTGGAGTGCTAATTACTGTCTAATTGTCATAAAAAGGAGCTTTAAGCTTGAATTTAATAAGTAAATTAGGTTTTTTTTATTGGAATATGTAAATTAGTTTAAAGATAGGGTTTTCATTGTAATCAAAAGGAACTTCTTCTTTTTTTTGTCTGGCAGCCAATTTGTGCCAGATTGTTTTATAATTTATATTAATTTTTGGAGGTTAAAACACCAACTTTCATTTATATGTTAAACACAAAAAAAAAAAAAGTGCTAACTCACATTAATGAATGTTTCAAACTTGCGAAAGCGAGTTTAGTGCCAGAAAATAGAGCCAATTAATGAACTACGAGAGAGCCCCGCGTTGCTGCCATATAAATAGTGCATATTGTAATATTAAGACATATTTTTGAAGAGACTTAATATCTGAAAAGTTTGATGGACTTCTATCAAACATGTAATAACCGAAAATTGTCTGCATATTAAGTTGATAAAAACTGAAAATTGTTGGACTACATGATCATCGGATCGATTCATTTACTTTATCCGTTGTCCTCTAGTACTGTAGGATCAGTCGTTTAAAACTTGCACGAAAGAGCAAGGTGTGGAACGTCCTTTTGCATATATGAAAATTACATAATCTTTTGTCAACCAGTCTTCGCTCGAATCTCCGACTTCCACTTGTCTGAAAGTTTATAGAAACGGTATTAGATCAAGAACTTGTGTCTTAACTGGTCAAATTAACTTCCTAAGATGTCAATTTTTCATTAATCAGATTAACATAGAAATGAAGGGCGTACGAAACTTGTAATGACATTTGACATGGAATATGCTTGATGTAGATGGAGCAAATATGCATAGTTGTAATTTTACATTTTTATGTATTGACAGAAAACTGCTATAGTTTGACTACACTTTTACATTTCGTACAAATACAATACATAGGAAAAAGCTCGTACACCCATCTTACATATCATACAAACATCTTATGATACAAAAGCAAAAAAAGGGATAAAGGGCATCAAATTCCATAATTAGATCAACTAGACATTGTCCTCCCCTACTACGCCCCCGCCACCACCAATCGATGGACTCACAGGGTTGTTAGTCATTGATGATTCTTCTCGGTCCTTAATTTTCAAATGATTTTGTATAGCCACTTGTACTTGATTGAACGAGTTTCCGAGTCTCGAAGAAGTTGCTCCACACATGGACTTCAAGATTTGTTGCATCTCCTGAAAAGTTTCTTGGTAATTGGGATTTATAGCTACCGAAGCAATGAACAAACCATAGATAACCCACTTGATGTAAGAATTCAATACGATAGAGTTGATTGCTATTCCAACAACGAGACATCCTAGTAGTAGAAACGTGAAATTGATGAATGTCATTCCACGATTGCTTCGTGTTGTTTGTGAACTGATGGCAAAGATTGCGATGAGAGCTATAGAAAAGGCGATGAAAGTCACTTGCTTGTTCATAAGCAAATCCTTGGTTCCAAAAAGAGCAAATGACCATCTAAGTGAGGATGTCAAGAAATCTTTCGATTTTTCAATGATGGAATCTTCTTGTTCTCCAATTCTAACAAAAAGAACAACAAAATCTGAAAATCATTAGTTTATAGTGCAAGTAAACAAAACAAGCTTGAAGTAGGAGCGATCCGATCCACCCGAATGAAACCGTACAATGAATAATATTAACTGTGCATATGAAATATGATGGTGAGAATTTCTCCCAGATTGCATACGGCATGTCACATGGGAATCCCAAATTACAAGCTCGAGCTCAGCATTAATGACGTGCAAAGTCCATATAATTAGGGTAAATGGATTAATTGCCTAAAGTAATAAATAACTCTTGATTATATGGATGGATTTGCAAAAGTTGTGCAAAAAAAGTTCCAACAAACGTAGAAAGCCAAGTTCACTAGTTGTTCGTGACCCAAAGAAGGATAAAGTTAATAAGAACAAGGTAAACATGCGAAACTATGAAGAGTACTAATCATTGTAAATGCTTGTCTGCAAAACTAACCTCTGAGCTCCAGCTGAAGTAAAGTTGATGTCAGACATTGATCTGTGCTGGCTTTCGATCGGAGAGCGTCGACGTTTTTCTCACCTCTGCTCGAGAGAAAAAAAGCTTGCAGGGAATGCAAATTGAGTTAGGCTTCATATCAACTGAAGAGGGGATGTGCTTTTATAAGCCATTTTGATTTTAATTTTTTTTATTTTATTTTTGTTGTTGACTTCGCGTAGGCTAGCCGGAGAAAAAAAAGTTCACATGGTGGATGGCTGAAGAAGCTTCATTGCGCGTTCAAGCTTTGCGAACACAGCATTTCATTCGTTCAACTCGATACATTGAAACTTTAGGACGTTTAAAACTTCTGAGAAGTACTAAACTTAATAGAAATTTAAATGTAGTGTTGATTTGGCACGCGCTCTTACCCAAAGAAGAAAGTGAAAAGAAAATATTTAGACTGGAGCCCTTCTATGTGATATCCGTTCTTCTGTCTCTCCCCATTTTTTTATTAAATAAGGATGAAAAATACATCATCCGATTGTTTTATAGAGAATACGCGACGCGTCGATTCAGACAGTTCTATTAAATATAATCCAACTCCACTAGGGTATTTTGACTAGTTGTAGCTAGCTCAGCAATTTTACTAACAAGCTTTTTCTTAGATTTTTCATATTAATCGACCGTTGAAAGGAACTAGATTTGTGCTGTTAAAAACTCCTTTCATAATTCATATGCACTGACGGTGGGCGGCAGCGTTGCTGCAGGTGTGGCCTTGTGCGATTGAAGAAGACTAGCAAGTTGCGAGCTTCGACTATTCATGAGAGAGAGAGAGAGAGAGAGAGAGAGAGAGAGAGACAGAGAGTCGAGCCACGGGGGCAAACACAGAAAAGATGGAAAGGAACAAAGGGATAGGATAGGACAGGAAAAAAAAAATAGCAGAAGGAAACGAATAAGGGTTGTCCAATGGGTCTAGAGACGAGGTGTTAGAGATGGCGACATTTTAAGGGCGCGTGTGAAGGTTGTATACCCATCCGTGTCCCACTTTCATAAGAAATGGTCCATCCTAGATTCATGCACGTTGGAGCATATATGTGATTAAATTGGCAAAATCAAAAAATTTAGGTTCGAATAGACATCTGTATTATATGTTAAGGACCGATTGGGCAATTCTCCTCTTGAAAAGGATGCAAATCCTAGCAACCCCCTTACCAAAAAAAAAAAAAAAGAAATCCTCGCAACCCCGATGTGATAAAAGTAGGAAGAAGAAAAGGGAACTTTGAAGGAAAAGGGAGAGACTAAAACGAACGGGACGTATGAAACTTGTGAGGGCATTTGACATTGAATATGATAAAAGAAAGAATGTGGTGATGTATTAATCAAATCCTAGATGGTGATTGGCGTCCAACTTCCCCATTGTTGCCGGTGAATCTAAATCGCGTCATTCCTTAAATGCAACGGTGACCCACGTTACATGAACGGGCACCAAAACAAAAAGATAAAGTACTTCAATCGAGGTTGTGTCCCCACGAGGCAGTCGTCAAAGTGCAGTTAAAAACGTTGGTGGTGGAGTGGCACTGAATGGGGCCCTGTGGATGTTGGATCGGAAAAGAAACGTACGGGACGTCTCAGGGAATCGTGGAGAATAATAACTTATAAGAAGTGGTTCACTTGGACATTGAGAGACTTCAAATTTTTGGTTGATTTACTGAGGAAGAGTATGGTTGCGTATACTGATTAAGTATTGCTTTATTGAAAACTTGAAAAGCAAAATGAAAGACGCGAGATTGAAACAAGACCTATCTTGCCTTTCCATGGGTCCCCCTCGAATCCATTTTCACCCCTCATTGATATTGTTTGTTTTTCCTGTGAACGAAATAAAATGTGATTCCACATTTAATTTCAAAAATCGAATTCCTCAACTCATAAAAGAAACCAATAGATTAGTCCCTCCCATTGAAGTAACAAATCAAACAACAAAAATTTCGGCATAGTTATAGTGCATAGTTATAGTGCATTCACGAGATAATCATCTAGAGATTTATTCCTGAGTTGTTTTTATTCAATTTCCATGTTGGTAAAAATTGTTATTTTCATGTTTAACTTCCATGTTGTGCTTGCTTACTGTAGAGAAATGCTAGAAAAAGTACTAATTGCAGCTACTGTTATCCATTTTTTTCCTTAAAAAAAGAAACCCAACTTCTTGGAAAGATGGTGAACTCTTTCTATGTGATGGTGAAACAGGTGAAGAATCTTCACGAATCAAAAGCCCTTTTAAGGCATAATTTACGAAAGGGTACCCTATTTGAGAATGACAATGGAGACCACAAAGGAGACCTTAAAGTTTGCTCACCCTTTTAATTAGGGAGAATGTCTCTTCTGTGTCTCTGCCCCAACAGCAGAGCCTTCCCCTCTCTCTCACTCCCTCAGCCGCCTGCCGCACAAAACCTAGACACCGTTGCAGGGCCACGTCTTGGCCACCGGCTACACATTACCTCAGTTTGCCTCCAGTGGCGAAGCTCGATGCTACGTTGAGCTCCGCCTCTTCTGGCAGAGCTGTTTCATCCGAGTTGGAGGCGACCACTCCTCCTTGCCCACCGGAACTAGTTGGCTCGGCCAAGATCCAACGGTCATGGAGGAGCCGCCAAACTTGGAGAGGTCTATGATGTCAACATGCGGTGAAACTTTGTCCAATATGAAAACTCGGGATGTATAGGGTCTTGAATAGTTGGATTCAATCCCTAGAAAAAGTAGAAGAAAGGGGCGAAAAAAAAGGCAATAGTATTCAATAAAATGTATAGTGAATGGTATTCATTGGTGGCTTCACCAACTACAGAACATGTATATGATTACATTCTCTATAGTCTTTTCTCTAAATCAGAAGCATTACAAATGACACACACAAGAAATTCATGCACACAGGTACAGCAGGATTCTAGGCACTTCATAAATCAATCTGAACATCCGAAAATGGCGTGTCGTCGAGTGGCTGGACAAGCTGCAGAAACTGGTCGGAGCCTCTTGCGAGCAGACCGGATGACGCCAAAGCATAAACTAACAAGCAAAAGTTGGTAACCAGCCACATGACTAGAGAGAGGTTCGTCCAAAGAAGCAGCTCGAAGCCCAGAGTCCCGGAAGCAATGTACAAGTACCAGTAGACCCAATTCGGGCTCACCGATCCGGTCACTTCGATCAATGATATTAGATAAATGACTTCGCAGATGATGTATATTGAACGGAAACGTGCGATCATGAGCAGCTTCAGTAAACCGAACTCGACATGGAACTTTAAGGCCGAGTCTAGCCATCCCCGTTGCTGTTGGGGTTGGTTCTGTGGCTGCGGCTCATCGTCCCTGCATTGAATCAGAAAGAAATCGATCAAAACAAATCAAGAATGGACTAGTGGCTCAACCCGCACTTCCTATCGTGACAACAGTGAATTGAGTACCTTTCGATTCCGACTTGAATTGTGACGCTGGTATGATCCGCCATGTTCCTCAGCTTTGGCGTTGCGACTCTGTTCGGACTCTGCAGATGTTGGGAGCTCTGCTCTATGGAGCTCGATGAACTCTGTCTCTGAGACTTGTGAATGGCGAAGAGGAACGTGAACTGAGCATGCGCTTATATAGTCTCCCTCGGAATTTAAACTTTCTCCGCTCTGTCTTAGTGAAAGAAACTGGGTCGATCGTCAAATAAACGGGACGGCCCGTTCTTCTTCCATGTGCAGGGGACGTACATGAGGTCGCCTTTCTGAAGTTTTTTTCCTTTAGAAGAACAGTCCAAGGTGTTTCGCAGCAAAAGAGGTCAACCTGATTCGTCTTCGACAACATCTTTAAATACAGCCTACACTCAAGAAATATATATAGTTCCTTCCGTAAAAAAGGATTCGATCAAAAAATAAACTAGCGATTAATTAAAAAGTAATGTTGCTCAAATCATCAATTGAGGTATTATGATATCAAAGTGAGCACTATAAGAAAGTTATAACATTTATGGCGTCTTTCTGGTCAATCAATTCTCCAATACGTGACCTAACACCTCAAACGTGCAACTCAACATTAATCCAAATATTTTTCAGCACCAAGTTATCTCTAACTCGAATCGACACCTTAGCTTGATAGAGTTTTGGCAGATGTTGGCGGGAATAACATTGACCCGTCTGACTCTCCTCGTCAATTGCCTCGACCCAACCAAGCTCAGCGGGAAGTTAGGGGTTACGTCCACCACCTTGATTCGGGGTTTACCTCCAAGATTCCTTCCTTGAGGTGTTCGTTGAAAGCTGATACACAATGGGAGATGTCACCAATTAACCGTGAACTTTCATACCACTTGTTGAGACAGCGCCGCAGAAATTCGACACATTCACCAAGCAAATCACAAAGATAGAGAGCTAAAGTTTGAGCTCTTAAATATATCCAGTTGAACTCGTCTTCTCTGAAAAACTTGAGCCAATAATTTCGCCTTTTATCTCAATGGCCCCGTTTTATAAGCCTCTCATGAACGATCCAGACGTTCGGTACTTTTTCTTTGCCAAAAAGACGTTTGATACTTTGCCCATTTATTTATTGAATTCTTTCTTGCTTTCTTAAATTTGCTAATTTGAAAAACAGAAGCCTATCAGCGTATAATTCTATTCCCATCCATAACGTTTGAAGTTTTCAAGGATATTGACAATTTGAGAATTTCGTCCCCATTAAATTGATAAATGAATGATGGATTCGATCATTTAAAATAAAATAAGGAAGTTCACGTTACTTAACAAGTAATAAATTGAAAGAAAGATATGCAATAATTGGGTTTTTGTGAACGAGGGTATTGGTCCGCAAGAACATACAAAAATTTCCCTTGATCAAATTTGGTCCTTAAATTTTGATTTTGTTCAATCCAGTCCTTGCACTCGTTTTGTGTCGAACTAATCTAATCCTCCTGATTAATGCGGGATGTTGGCATCTGATTTGCAATCTATTTTAGGCCCGGGGCCAAAATTTGTTGACATATCAAAAGCCAAATCGATAAGAAACCGTTCTTCTCGTTCCCCTGAAAAATGAAAACTCATTTTGGAAAATTTAACATCTCGCATCTGCATTTACTCATCTATTTGACTAATTGACGTGGGATTGTGAAAAAGGAACTTTCTCAGACACGTCTGCTGCGTCATAACATTGAGAGAAGCTGAGCAAGTCGACCGCCAAATAAAACGGGACGTCCCGTTTCTCTGAGTTCCTTTCTTGAAAATGGAGGTCTAAAAGCGACTCTATAACGAGGAGGGGGATATTCGCGGTGTCCTTACCCATCAAAAGAGACAAATGAGGACAGGCAGTGAGATAACGTGAACTGTGAAGGGATACAAACGTTGGAAACGTCCTATTGTTTAATGGAGTGCTAATTTACTGTCGAACTGTCATCACAAGGAGCCTAAGCTTCCGATCGAGACTGCACTGTCTCTCTAGGTATATATAGCTAATGGGCCGACAGGACTGCGTTCCTTATTTTAACATACAAGTGCTCGCACACTTAACTCCTCAATTGGAGAGAAAGTTCTTCTTCCCTATGCCCAAGGAATACCCCAAATTTTTTACATCCTAGAGTTCAGATGAAATAGTTTTAGGATGTACTCAGGTCTAGAGCTTTAAGCTTGAAATGGATAAATAAATTAGTTTAAAGATGTGAAATGTTGTTCATATCCATGTTCTCCTTGATGGGGATCTTTATTCTAATGAAAAGGAACTCCTTTATTTTTTCTTTGGGCGGGCCGCTAATTTGAGTTAGATTCATTTATAATTTGCATGAATTTCTGGGGTCAACCCGCATTAATGTATGGTTGAAGCGAGTTTAGCACTGGAAAATACATCCAATTAATGAACTACTGGAGAGGGTTCGCATTGCTGCGGTATTGATAGTGTGTACTCTAATATTATGACGATTTTCTTTTTAAGGAAAGGTTGAATGTGTTAGAGTAATTAAATATTAAACCATATATTCATTTAATAGCTTAAGCGTTTAGAATAGTTGGCAGTGGTCTCATCAAATCTCATATAATAGACTCTTATCAGCTATATAATAATAGAAAATATGTCTGCATATTGAGATTATCGAAATTCAGGCGTTGGACTACATGATCATGTGAATCAATTATTATCTGCCTAGCAAAGACCTTGGACCGCTGGGCCTTGAAAATGAATTTATAACCCCCTTACAACATATGTCATGTGAAACACATTAAAGAAGCTGACATCAAGTCACAGATCGTCGCGTGGCAAGTTTGTGAATAGCCGTGATGGCTTACCGCTTTGGTACTTTTAGGAAGGATTAATACCATAAAAAAAACCCCAAACCGATACGTTGTGACAAATTTATTACAAACTAATTTTTTTATCACAAAAAATCTCAAATCGATACACTTATGATAAATTTACTCTCTGTTAAATTTTATCATCAAATTGCTAAGTTGGATAACACGTGGTAGTTGACGGGTGCACCGGTTTAGGGTTTAATCTCCTTGTTTGTCACAAATTTATCAATTTATGATTTTTCATGATATTATTCCATTTTAATAGAGAGTCAATTTGTCATAAGTGCACTAGTTTGAGATTTTTGGTAGTTAAAAAATTAGTTTAGAGTAAATTTGTCATAAGTATACTAGTTTAGGATTTTAAGTAGTCAAAAAATTAATTTTGGCTAAATTTGTCAAAGGTATACTAGTTTGAGATTTTTCGTGGTAATAACCCTTCTAGGAATAAAGATGTGTTAAATCAATTCGATATTTTCATAATAAAGGAGGTGAAGGCCATGACCCTCCTCCACTGTAGGCTAGGGCTTTACGGCGCCTAGGGCACAATAAAATAAAAAGGAAAAAGAAGGAAAAGAGAAGAAAAGAAAAAAAAATCTAAACAAATATTAGAAGTTCTAAAAAAAATTGCCCACGTTAGCGGCGGTTATCCAACTATGCCAAGTAAGACAGCCGGTGTCTACGTCAGCGATTTCCGACCAAAATTGATCTAATTTAACTCAGTTGGCAAAACGTAAAAAATTTTAAGACTCAATTAGCACAATTAAAAAATTGAGGACTGAATTAGTAAAAGTTCAATAGATTTAGGACTCTTTTTTTATAATATTCCCCTAGTCTTACGGATGACAGCATGCAATTCTAGTGCTGTTTGCGCAAGAACTGACGCAATTTTCCTGGAGTTCTTTAGGACCGGGGCGTTTTAAACTTGCATGAAAGGGCAAAGCTATGGAACGTCCTTTTGGAGACAAAGAATTACATAATTATTAGGTCAGCAAGGCTTTCCTCGAATCTCTGACTCTAACTCGTCAGCGTTTCTCTTACTTTACCTTTGCTGGCGTTTTACTCTAATTTGATTATGACTGACGATGGGATGACATGTGTTATAATCAATCGGATTAACTTCTTAAGATGTAAGTTTACCATTAACTTAAAACCCCCTCTTTTTCACTACCAACATTATATCCGATAAAACATCGGTAGAGGAAGATGTGACTTTTCATTTTTATCTTTTTGAAAAATTATCAAATCATTCATAAATCTGTTGTACACACGTCACTTCAGTCCTAAACTCTTTTTGACTTAAACATTTTCGTAAAGTCCTTTCGATCAATTTTCGCCCGAGTATACTAATGTATTGGTCCAGTTATTAGCACTGTCCTACGTGACATGACCAGCATTTAATATAAACAAATTCTTCTTCTCTCTTTGTCAAGAGAAACACGTATTAAGCTTCCCATCTTTTGTGCAAGTTTTAAACGCCTGGTCGTACAATAACAGAAGAGCATGGAAGAAGTAGGTCAAATAAATTGAGAATATGAAATTTCATCCGGTCAATAGAATACTACCGTTCTTTATCTCATTGGCAACCGTTATTTTGTGCGAAATGGCATTGCTTATTCATATAAAGGGCAGGACAAAAACAAAAGTGATTCCATGGGGAACAAATTGATTGGAAATGGATTTGCACTGTCAATCTGGACAATATGCAAAGTTCCATATTTAATGAGTCAATGAGCAACTATTATAGTCTGATTACAATTTTCCGTATTGTACAAACGCATCATATTTAGGGAAAAGCTCGGATATCCATTTCACAAATCATACAAACATCTTATAACACAAAGGCAAAAAGAGAGATAAAGGGTGTCGAATTCCATTAAGAGATCAACTAGACAATGTCTTCCTTGAGTTCACCTCTGTCATCACCAACCGATTGAGTCGTAGGATTGTTATTGATCGATGATTCTTTTCGGTCCACAACATTAAGTTTCAACATATTTTCAATTATCACTGATAGAATGAATAAGTTTATAGTCTCAAATAAGTTGCTCTGCACGTGGACTTGAAGAAATAGTTGGTAATCGGGATTTGTAGCTACCATAACAAGGAACATACCATAGATGACTCACTTGAAGGAAGAATTCCCGTTCGATCAAGTTGATTGATATTCCAACAACGAGACATCCTGACATGAAAAATGAGCAATTCATGATGTTGTTCCACGATTGCTTTGTGTTATTCGTGAACTGATGCCAAAGAGCATGGTGAGAGTTAGGAAATTGCGATGAAGATCGCTTGCATGTTTTTAAGCAAATCCTTAGCTCCGGTAAAAGCTAATAAGACATGTAATCGAGGATTTGAAGAAATTATACAAATTAAAATACTCGATTGCAGAAAATGAAAATTGGTGAACTCAACTACCTAGCAACATATATTACAGATCTGAATCCAAAAGTATCCCACAAAATGAACAGAAAAAATGATTTTTCATGGACGAAGTACAATAATCATAATTTCATTAATGTTCTAGGAACATGCTATAATATTTTCTATTTTCATAAACCTATTTGGACAATAATTACAAAAAAAGAAAATTCATGTGTCCAAAATAGCAATGCTACCACTAATAAAAAAGATTGTGTTTTCCTCCGTCCATCCATGGTTAGAAGAAACTTCTTGCACAATTCAAGTTACATGTGTTAGACATATATTTACGATTATGATAAGATATTAGGTTAATTGTGGTTTATCTTAATTGTAATTAAGTCTAATTGATTTCTCTTCTCTATATAAGGTTCTTGTTCTCTTCTTCTGGTAATGTACATAATATTACACTCTTCTCTCTTCTACTACAAATCTCAACATGGTATAAAGTAAGAGATCTTGAGTTCAAATCTTTCCAAACCCCTAGTTGCCTCTCCAATTACATATTTCAACTCTTTAGGCTTAGCCCAAAGTTCAACCTACTCGTGAGCATGAGTTTTACAATAATTAAATGTTAAAACCACACATTCATCTAATAGCGTAAGCTTATATAACACTTGCAAGAGGTCCCATCAAATCTCACAACATATGAGTGGTGTTCATATGTACTTGTAAACTACTAATCGAAAGGCTGGTTCAAGAAAGTTCTATCTAATCAAAATTGGAGGAAAATATGGTCCAATCTATAAACCCCAAATAACCTATTTAAGTCCATACATCTCAAGAGCAAATCGTCGGTGACCACAACTTAATCCTCCACTAATAATTATCTTTCTTTATTTATAATATTTTCCTTTTCCAATAACGAGTATTGAATAAATTATACATAAGTCAAGTTTGGACTTCCTGGTGAAATTCAACTTGTTAGCTTGAAGACAGTTTTGCATGCAATCCCATGGTGGATCAATAGGGGCCGAGAATGGATTTGGGCCATATGAAGATCATGGTCTTATTGTCGTATTGATGGGCCTCCAATGAGTAAGGGCTTCAACGATTGGGTTCATCATTGCCCCGTTTGAATTTGTACAATTGAGGCTTTGATCTCTCTTACTATTGCTTCACAATTATCCCACGCAATCAACAACTATCTTCTAGTAACAGTTTTGACCCTATATTCTTTCATAGATTTGACCCAAGGATCAGAGGGATCAATCATTAGCGAAGATTAATTATCGTAGGCTTCGTGAAATTGGCCATCACCTAACTCGCTTAACTAGTGTATTTCCTTTTAAATTTGAACGAGTGTGTTAGGCTATCATTAAGCATGGTAGCCAAGCAGTAAAGGGATCCCACTATCTCTCATGATATTACGACTTCGATCCAACTTGTAAGTGAATCTTTGCTCAACCTGTATCTCGGGCATTTGCTGCTTTATATGGAGAGACTTCCCCGCTTCTGGCTTGTTGGTGAGGCAGCAGCAATGGTTGAATCGATCTTGGGCAATGGGGTTCCAAGTGGACGAAGTAGCAAATTCGAGACAGAGCTGGAGACCCTATCATGACTGATTCTTTAGTCATTTTTTACCCTTTTTACTCCAAGTCATCACTTAGTGATGTTTGATGTCTATAGTAGTTTATGCGATAGCAAAAAATTATTTGTCAATCCACTCAACACTAAAATAGCATGTCACGTTATCTTTTTTTTATTATTGAAACAGGACGTATGGTCTAAAAAAATCCGGACGAATTAATGGTTTTAGGTCATTTGATATAATACACTGCAAAGCCAGGCTATACATTTGTCTATTATGATTGATTAATATATTTACGTCCAATGAGTTGGGTTTTTAGGTGATCCTTCTATGAAAAGTTTCATAATATGTTGAACATGTGCACAAAAAGTGAAAAAAAGTTGAGTCCTTTTTGTTCCACTTTTTGTGGTCTAACAAATTAAAATATTTTGCTCAATCGGAAGGATGAACTTAGTCAATTTGGTGGAATGATTAATTTGTTGGTCACTCTAATTTGATTCATTTCGTAAAAGCCCTTGCACTTAAGTATGAGTCATAGGAATTAATATATGGAAAACTCATAGACACTCGCCAGAAGATATTAGGAAAAAAAGAATTGCCAAAAAAATCAAATGAAATTTAAATAATCGCGTACATAACATTGCAATAGCTTAAGGTTCACCAAATACAAAACATGTATAAGATAACGTTCTCTTTTCTCTAAATCACAAAACTTTATTGCAATTACATGCAACAAAATTGATAATCAAATATAGCATGATTGCGGGAGTTTCAAAAATCAAACAGAACTTTGAAAAATGGCATATCGTTGAATGGCTGAATAATCTCCAGAAACCAGTCGGAAACTCTTGTGAACAGACCAGATAATGCCAAAGCAAACATTAACAAGCATATATTGACAACTGGACACATGACAAGAGACAAGCTCATCTAGAGAAGCAACTTGGAGTTGAGAGTCTCCAAAACGATTACAAATACCGATATATTGAGTTCGGGCTCACGGGTTCAGTCACTTCAATCAGTGCTATAAGATAAATGACTTTGCAAATTATGTAAAACTACATAATCTCATGGCTCAGTGCTCCGGTATGTTGTGAATTGAAATGCACAATGGTAAGTAGCTTCAATGAGTAAATGCAATGTGGAATCTCTTGGTTAAGTCAAACCTATTATGATATTGCTTCGACGTGGATGCTTGTCACCCCATTACCAAATCAGGGAGGATTTTAATCAAAAGAAAATTAGATTTAAAATAATAGAAAAACTAGTTACTTAGTCCGCGCTTTGAGCAAAGTCCTTAGATCATATTCACGTGAATAAACTATGTACCTTTCGAGTGGTATTGCATATTCCGCCATATTCTGAAGAAGTTGGAGCTCAATAAACTTTGTGATTGTTATTTAATTTTGCGAAAGAGGAAGTGGAACAAGTACTTCCCTACATATATATTATGTGTCTCATGTTCTTTCCATTCTAAGAACTTTATTCTTGAAATCACATATGGGGGTATCACCATCACCAATCGTCGAGCATGATGGGTTGATGGGTGATGGTGACATTCCTTAAATCAAGAGCGTGATAGAGGAAAAAGGAGGTGGTCATGATGGGTGACGGCGACACCCCCTTTATTTTCAAAGGGGATCCATTTGATCGACATGGTTCCTTGTGGTGGTCATGACCTCGTCGAGATCAACACCGTCGTGAGTTGGTGCTAGGACAATCCAAGTTTCACTTATCGCTCCATGCGAAAAAGCAGTGTTAACTCACATTAATTACGATTGAAACTTGCAAAAGCGATTCTAGCGCCACAAAATACAACAATCCAACGAACTACTAGAGAGAGTTCGCACGTTGCCTTAGTACAAATCGTCAAAGTAGTCTACTAGCTAGAAACCTGCATATTTACACATTTGACATTTAATCTTTTAGGAATAAGGCAATTTAAGATAGTGCATACTGTAATGTATCATGGTATCAGATCGATCACCTACATGTCTAATCAATCAGATTAACTTCTTAAGATAATAGAGACCGTAGCGGGTCAAGTAAATGAAAACAACAGCTATTTGTTCTCGAGCACTATTCGACCTCATTTACCAATCACCCCCACTCGGACAATTCTCCTTTTTGTCATATAGCAGCTTCTTTTGAGGCTGGACATTTCCTCTGTCTTAATATTAAGAAAAGCTACTTGAGATTTTCAACTGCCTCACTTACATGCGTATCAGGTGTGCATGGGCATCTGTGGTTGTTAGATATAGCATGTTTAATTGCTATGTGTCTTTTACTTTAGGGTCATCAAAGTGGACTTTCCACTTATAGATTAAGTACTACTTCAGATGCTCGCATTTCACCTTCCAAAATCAAAATCACAACCTAAAACTCAGTATTATTGCAGACTTTGCCATGAAAAAAGATTGACCAACAAAAGTTTCAGGAAGATGGAGCAAATATGCAAAGTCACAAATTTAATGTATTAGTGAAGAACTACTACAGTCTGACCAAATATTTGCTTCGTACAAACACACATAATATGGAGGAAGAAGCTCCGACATTTATTTCACATATCAAACAAACATCTTATAATACAACGAGAACCGATTTTAAATTCCATCATAAGATCAACTAGACAATGTCCTCCCCAACTCCGCCTCCGTCGCTGCCAACTGGTCGAGTCGCAAAGTTGTTATTTGTCAATGATTCTTCTTGGGTTGCAATATTAATTTTCAAAAGATTTTTGATGATCACTTGTGATTGAATGAATGAGTTTCCGAGTCTCAAAGAAGTTGCTCCGCACATGGACTTGAAGATTCGTTTCATCTCCTGAAAAATTTGTTGGTAATCGGGATTTACAACAACCGTAGTAAGGAACATAACATAGATAAACCACCTAATGAAATGATTCGGTATGATCGAGTCGATCGCTATTCCAACAATAAAACATTCTAGTATGAGAAATGTGAAATTGATGAACGTCGTTCCATTATTGCTTCGTGTTGTTTGCGATCTTATGCCAAAGAGTGCGATTAGCTCTACGGAAATCGAGATGAAAGTCGCTTGGATGTTTATAAGTAAACCCTTAGCTCCCAAAAGAGCAAATGACCATTTAAGCGAGGATACCAGGAAATCTTTCAATCTTTCAGCAGTGTCATCTTCTTGGTCACCGAGTCTACCAAAAAGAACAGCGAAATCGGAAATCAATAATTTGTCACGCAAGTAAATGATACAAGCTTAAAGCACATTGCTCTTCCTGGAGCAACCTGCTTAATTCATTAATTGATGGTCCACCTGCATGCTTAAATCTTGCTCGACAGAAGCTTACATGTCCATTAATGAATCTGAACAATGAGTTAACGTAACTGTACATACAATATAAGAAGGTGACAATTTCCCCCAAATTGCCTTACGTGTCATATGTGAGTCCAAAAAGACAATAAAACTCAGCATTAATGGCATGCAAAGTTTATATAGTAAGTGTAATCATATTAATTTTGGTAAGTAATAAATAACTCTTGATCGATATGGATGGATTTTGCCAAAGTTGTACAATTAGAAGTTCCAACAAGCATAGAAAGCCCAGTACACTAAATGCTCGTGACCCAAAGGACGATATGTAGTTCACAATCAACGATGTAAGCCTATGCAACCGATGAAGGGTTGAGTCAAACCCTTCCTGTTGTTTGCCCCTCTACTAAATCAGGAAAAACTTAATTGAAAGAAAAATAGATTCAAAAGGAAAAAAAAAAAAAAAAAAAGCTACTCAGGGCTTATTTGGTAACCATCGTATTTCTTTATTTTCTGTATTTTGTTCCCTGGAAAAGATAAAGAACATAAATTCGTTTGATAATTTCCTGGACTAGAAAAGTGGCCAGGGAATAAATTTGAAACATAAATAAAAAGAAAAAAAAAACCTACTTCTTTGTTCTCGAGATCAGTTTCTAAAACAAGTCGTTTTCTTTTTTTCTTTTTTTTTTCCTTTTTCCTTCTTCCTCCTCTAGTTGGTCACCGGGCCTTAGGATGGCCGGCGACCGGCTAGAGACAAGGGCCGGCAAGGCTCGACCTCACATCGGCCATGACGAGGCCAACCTCGCGGTGGTTGGGTACAAGCGAGGCTCAACTTCGCCAATCCCCAGCGAAGCATACCTCGCCCAGCCACTACGAGGTTGGTGAGATCGAGCCTCGTTGACCCTTATATCCAGCTAATTGCCAGCCATCACCTAGGCATGGCGTTTGGCTAGAGGAAGAAAGAAGAAGAGAGGACAAAAAAGAAAAAATTCAAAAAATCTCAGAAAATTATTAGAACTCTGAAAAAAAAATTCATGTTACGAAAACTTTTTAGGGTCATACCAAATGCATTTTTGTTCTTTTTCTATTTCGGGAATGGAAAGTTTATATAGTTACCAAACACATTTTTCCGCTCGAAAACTCGTCCCAGAAATAAAAATAGAAAAATTTTTTTCTAAAAAACAAAATTGTTCCCAAGAACAAAGATATTACAAAACACACTCTTGATCCACACTCTAAGCAGAGTTCTTAAAGCATATTCATACTAATGAATTCGTACCTTTCGAGTTTCACTTCATGATCCGCCACGGAGAAGTCTCAGCTCAATGAACTCTGTGATTGCTTTTGTGAATGAGGAAGTGCAACAGGCACTTAGGCTGCAGAGTATATATAGAAGTCTTGATTCCTTTCTCCTGTCATGCCACATCAGACAATGCACGGCAGACGTATCCAAAAAATTCGTTTTCTTTGTCCCTACGTTTGAGCAGAATTATTAAAAAAGTAGGGAAAGAAGAAGGGTATCTGCTAAAAGGTTGGGAAAGAAGAAGGGTCTTTTTTTTTTTTTATATTTCTGCTCAAAAGTGGGGGGAAAAAACGATTTTTTTTTAATATTTCGGCTCTGCATTGACCTTTTCGTTTGTCTTGGTCGCGGAGTCTGATTTTTTACTTTTGAAGTCTTTGTTTGGATTATAAAGACTTACAGAGTCTGATGTCGCTTCTTACAGGCGAAAGAAAACATGGCCTATATGTACTCTGGAACCAAGTGCTTAGTCCACTTCTGCATTCATCGATTTGGTGGGACTCATGCTTCCGGATCTATTGATCCCGACTCAATTTAGCATGAATACTATACTTAATAAAATAATTAAATAATAAATAACGTATTCATTTAATAGCTTGAGTTTTTGAATTTGACTTTCTAATATGATATCAGAGCTTGTGCCATCCCTTTTACGAATATACATGTAGTTCTCGTTAGCCAAATTCCTTGTACCGTGGTCACAATTCCATATGCTGCTCGTAATCCGGCTTATACGTGAGAGGGGGTGTTGAAGTATTGTTCAACATCACTTGACAACGGGTTCTGAATGCTCTTTATAATTATGTAGTATTCATTTATTTATTAGTTTAAGCTTTTAGATGAAGGCGTGACATACTATTTAATTGTTTGATCACTCTCCCTCACGCTTAGTCTAATCTTTTTGCCTAGTACAAAGAATGGACATATTTAATTGGGGAGGCCCTCGTTTGCCTTCCAATAAATCTCATGAATATAACCAAAATCTCACATAGTATCAAAGTATGATGTCTTGAGTTTAAATCTTTCCAGGTCTCATTTGCCTCCTAAATTAAATATGTCAATGCCTAGTTTTAGGAAAATAGAGTAGACTAAGTATGAGGGAGAGTGATAAAATAATTAAATAATAAATCACTAATTCATTTAACAGCTTAAGTTTTTGGATTGAATTTTCTAACAATACTAACTCAACACTTGCTTATGAAAAATGAATAGCAAAGGACAAAAGGATGCCTGTTGCACCCAGATGAAATCCCCTACTCCTAATCAACAGTACATATTTCATTTCATCGAAGGGTCCTTATGAAGGATAAAAGGATAGTGGTCAAGTCCTTAATTGGAATATATTATATATTATATTATATTATATATTATATATTTTTACGGACACCATTTTCAAATAAGATCAAATCGAATTACAGGCAAGTATGGTGCACTAAATTATTGGTGTTTGGCTGGTGTGAGAATGGAGGAGCTACTGCAGAGAATTCAAAGAGCAATGGACACAATGGGGTGAAACCGGACTCAACCTTCGGAGATAGACTACAAAGAAGAAAGGGTCAAATATTAGAAAAGACATTATGGATTTCCACGGTTAACTTATTCTTTTATAGGACTACAGCAGCATCAAATACACAGGTGTGTCTTCGACCTAAGAAACTTAACAATAATTTAAATACATAATGCAAAACACCACTGCTTTTTGTATACCTTTAGCCGTCACTCAGAAATGCATAGTCGAATGAACTTCGCAATTCATTGTACATGTCACCGCTGTAAGTTCTCGAATCCAACTCTAATCACTTGACAGGCGCCCAAGTTCGAATGAGACTAATTAACTACGATCCTCTAATTATATCCAGGCGCGTGACATAAGTTAGTTGGCTTGTGCAAATGCACCTTTTGGCTCGTCGATGTATGGTAAAAGAGTCCTGATTTCTGTGGGTCATGCCATTAGGATTTAGTGCTAATTAGTCACTTGAAAACGCTTGCATGCTGACGTTTGGAAGCGAAAGGCGTGCTCAAGAGAAACGGCTAGTTGGAACTAGATTCCCCTAATTAGAATTACAAGCAAATATGGCCTTATCATTAAATCTCCGAACCTATTTAAAATCCATAAATATGAGGAGCAAATCATCAATCGCCACCACTTAATTCTCCGCGACTGTCTTACTTCATTTATAATGTTTTCGTTATCCAATGACGAGTATTCAATAAATTATACGTATGCCAAGTGTGAGAATAATTATCATATTCAAACTGTTCATGCTTGAAGACAATTTTGCATGCAATAGAAAGGTGGATCGATAAGGGCCGAGAATGGATGTAGGTGTTAGTGGTCTGTCCTAGGAATTAATCAATGTTGATACTCTAATATTAGTTGTGGATTAAGTTGTGTCGGAAAAATCGACCTTCACTATACTTAAGTAGTCATAATGTCTTGCTAGAGACCACTTATGACTTGTGGGTCAAAAGGGTTTTGAGCACACTGCTAATGTTTAGTGAACCTACAGGGTCGCACACAATAACGAACGGACTTAATATTTTCTATGCGCCTTGATCTACTTAAGAAGTAGATTTTAATTTATTCTCTTATTTAAATTATCTATGCGGTCGTACGCGTTATGAAATAACGATTAAATGTGGGCCCAAATCGCCCGGCCCACTTCTTTTAATTCCGCTGGATAATGAGGTTGTATAAATAGATAAAGAATCGTTCTCTGTTTAGGGTTTTTTTTTTTCGACAGAGTATCGAAAATAAAAAGGCGTTCGAGAAAAAGGAACTTCAAGATCTTTCGCTAGCACGTGGATCGTTGGAGAATTCCGTTCGTGTGTATGGATACCGGTAGAGGCGTAACACTTGGGGCGCTAATTCAGACACAATCAGTTGTCGATTTATTCTCGATCTACAAAAGGTGCGTTTCGAAATTCCCTTTCGATTTCAATATACACATGGATCATGTCTAGGGTTCTATATTCCGCTGCGTTATTTTTGTTGATGAACCCTACAGTGGTATCAGAGCTACTTGTGATATATTGAAGATAAATCGGAAACCCTAATTGTTGATACATATGATGTATGCCTGAAGAGTTTAAATTAGGGTTAGATGAATTTGAAATATGAATTGATATGATCAATTGAGAAGGAACGAAGCAAGGATAGGTCGATCATGTTTCGATCGTGCCTGGGCTATTGCTCGAGGCAGGGCTGGCGTCGCACTTGGGACTGTTGCCCAAGGCGGAGGCGGCGTTGCGCCTGGGCTCGTTGCCCGAGGTGGAGGCGGCATTGCGCTGAGTTCGTTGCCCGAGGTGGAGGCAGCGTTGCACCTAGGTTCATTGCCCAAGGCTGAGACGGCGGGCAAGGACGGCGGCGCACCAAGTCAGCCGGTGCGTCGAGGCGCTCGGCCGGAATACAGAATTGAGAATTCTGTTTATGTTTTCGGGGCTCTCCTAGAAAACAGAATTGAGAATTCTACCCCTTGACCCCGCGAGGGGCGTTGCCCCTCGACCCCGCAAGGGGGCGCAGCCCCCTTGACCCCTGCATGGAATTGCTCGTTCCCGTATGATTGATGTACCTTTATTATTATAAGTAATGTTTCGTTTATGTTTATCACATGCATACATTCATAAAATATTAAGAGTCCCTAATAAAATTAAGTAATAATATGATGCATTTCCAATCATACACCTATTAAGACTTGAATCGTCAATAAATGGGCCTGCCAAAGCAGGGTGTCTTTAACTATTTGAGTAAAATATGATGGATAATGGTTATTCATAAGTCAAGATTGATTTACTTAACGAGGCTATCAAAACGGTTTTGGGCCTTGAGGCATAGTGTTTGGGGATAAGATATGAGATGTCAATCCCAACAACCAAGAGTTGTATTCGATACAATTGACAAAAAGTTGTCTACCTAAATAACTTAATCTTGAGTGGTAAGCCAAAGTTTACTCGAGTCTTGGTAAAATATGGATCTTGGTTCACTATACTTATTAGGACACACGTTATAAAAGTATAGTGGTAGTTTATTATAAATAATATTAATGAATAATTCACTTTGCATATTTGTTGTAGATAATGGCAAATAGCTTTGCATCACACTTTTCACTGCGATCTATCCTTGAGAAAGACAAATTGAATGGTTCAAACTTTTTGGATTGGTATAGAAGCTTGAGAATTGTTCTCAAGCAGGAGAAAAAGCATTATGTCCTGGAGAAACCACTCCCTCAGAAGGCACCTCCTTCCAATGCTCCCCATGCTGAAAGGAATGCTTATCAGAAACATAAGGATGATACATTGGATGCATCATGTCTAATGTTAGCTACCATGAACTCAGACCTTCAGAAACAGTTTGAGAACGTGGATGCCTATGATATGATCATGAACCTGAAAAATTTGTTTCAGGAGCAAGCACACATTAAAAGGTACAAAACGGTAAAGACCTTAATTGAGTGCAAGCTAGCAAGAGGGAGCTCAATTAGCTCACATGTCATAAAGATAATAGGTTATATTGAAAACCTGGAACGACTGGGCTCTCCCATTAGCCAAGAATTGGCTACTGACATTATTCTTCAGTCATTGCCTTAAGATTATGATACGTTTATTATGAACTATAACATGCATAATCCGAATAAGTCTTTGACTGAACTGCATGGGATGCTCAAAACTGCTGAGCAGAATATCAAGAAAGACCCTATCCCTAATGTTCTCATGGTTCAAAAGGGGAAAGGCTTTAAGAAGCCAGGTAAGGTCAAGGTCAAGGGCAAGGGCAATGGCACTAAGCCTAAACCCAAATCCAAGACCAAACCCGGTCCAACTGCTGATGCTATATGCTTCCATTGTGGTGAGAATGGACATTGGAAAAGGAATTGCAAGAAATATTTGGAGGATCTGAAGAAAAAGGGAAGTGAGACTTCCGATTCAGGTATTTATGTTATAGAAGTAAATGTTACTACTAGTTCTACTTCATGGGTATTGGATACCGGTTGTGGTACTTACATTTGTATGGATGTGCAGGGACTAAAACAAAGTAGAACACTTGCAAAAGGTGAAGTGGAACTACGAGTTGGAAATGGAGCAAGAGTTGCTGCATTAGCCGTAGGAACATATGATGTTGCTTTACCTTCTAGCATGATTTTAGAACTGAATAATTGCTACTCTGTACCTGCTATACGCAGGAATATTATTTCTATTTCTTGTTTGGACAAGGAAAATTTCTATTTTGATATAAAGAACAATAATTGTTCATTTTATCTTAATGGATTATTTTATGGTAGCGCTCACATTGTGGATGGGATATATGTTCTAAATCTTGATGTGCCAATCTATAATATAAATACAAAAAGGTTTAAATCTAATGATTTGAATCCAACCTACCTATGGCATTGTCGATTAGGCCACATAAACGAGAAACGAATTCACAAGCTTCATAGCGATGGACTATTAAATTCATTTGATTTTGAATCATTTGATACATGTGAATCTTGTTTAGTTGGAAAAATGACAAAAGCTCATTTTACTAATCAAAGTGAGAGGCAAAAGAATTATTAGCCCTTATACATACTAATGTGTGTGGACCACTAAGTTCTACAGCCAGAGGAGGTTATCAGTACTTCATTACATTTACTGATGATTTCAGTAGATATGGATATGTTTACCTGATGAAGCATAAGTCCGACTCCTTTGAAAAGTTCAAGGAATTTCAGAATGAAGTATAGAATCAACTTGGCAAAAATATTAAGGCTCTTCGATCTGATCGAGGAGGAGAATATTTAAGCCAAGAGTTCAATAACCATCTTAAAGAGTGTAGAATTATTTCACAGCTCTCTTCTCCTAGAACACCACAATGGAATGGTGTCTCTGAGAGGAGAAATCGGACTTTGTTAGACATGGTTCGATCAATGATGAGTCATTCAAATCTTCCATTATCTTTCTGGGGATATGCACTCGAGACAGCTGCGTTTACACTAAATAGAAGTCCATCAAAAGCTATAGAGAAGACACCATATGAGATGTGGACAGGAAAAGTTCATAGTATGTCTTTTCTAAAGATTTGGGGTTGTGAAGCTTATATAAAACGTTTATTTTCTGATAAGCTTGGACCCAAATCTGATAAATGCTTCTTTCTAGGATATCCTAAAGAAACAAAAGGATATTACTTTTACAATCCATCAGAGAATAAAGTGTTTGTTGCTCGAAATGGTGTCTTTTTAGAGAAAGAGTTTCTTACTAAAGGAACCAGTTGGAGTAAGGTAAACCTCGAAGAAGTTATAGTGCCACAAGAGGGTGTTCCAATTCATGAGGAACCTCAATTAGATCTACAAAGAGTTGTAGAGTCTATTCCAATGGCACCTATAGTTCGTAGGTCTGAAAGAACACATCGTGAGCCTATGAGATATGGTTTTCACGTGACAAAACATCGTCATCTATTGTTAATAGAAAATGACGAACCTACGACCTATACAGAAGCTATGATGGGCCCAGACTCCGATAAATGGCTTCAGGCCATGAAATCCAAAATGGACTCAATGTATCAAAACAAAGTTTTTGACTTTGATTGATCCACCTGAAGGTGTCAAACCTATAGGGTGCAAGTGGGTTTTCAAGAAGAAAACTGATATGGATGAAAATGTTCATATCTATAAAGCACGGCTAGTAGTTAAAGGTTTCAAACAAACTCATGATATTGATTATGGCGAGACATTTTCACCAGTGGCCATACTTAGGTCCATTCGAATTATCCTAGCATTTGCTGCATGTTATGACTATGAGATATGGCAAATGGATGTAAAGACAGCTTTCCTTAACGGAAAACTAGAAGATGATGTGTATATGACACAACTTGAAGGCTTTACATCACCAGATAACACTGGAAAGATATGCAAGCTTCAACGTTCTATTTATGGATTGAAGCAGGCATCACGGAGCTGAAATATTCGTTTCGATGAAACTGTTAAAGAGTTTGGCTTTATCAGAAACAAAGAAGAAGCTTGTGTATACAAGAAGTCTAGTGGGAGTGCAATTGTATTTCTAGTGTTGTATGTGGATGACATACTACTCATTGGAAACGACATTCCTATGCTTCAGTCAGTTAAGACATCGTTAGGAAAATTTTTCTCCATGAAAGACATGGGAGAGGCAAACTATATCTTGGGGATCAGGATCTATAGAGATAGATCTAAGAGACTTATTGGACTGAGTCAAAATACATATGTTGACAAAGTCATCAATAGGTTTAATATGCAAGACTCCAATAAAGGTTTTCTCCCAATGACACATGGCATAAGTCTTAACAAGACTCAGTGTCCTTCAACATAAGATGAGCGAGACCGCATGAGTAGGATTCCTTATGCATCAGCTGTGGGATCCATCATGCATGCTATGTTGTGCACTCGTCCTGATGTTGCTTATGCATTAAGCATGACAAGTAGATACCAATCAGATCCAGGGGAACCTCATTGGATTGTTGTAAAAAATATCCTTAAGTACTTGAGAAGAACTAAGGATTTATTCTTAGTCTATGGAGGTGAGGAACATATCACTGTAGGTGATTACACTGATGCTAGTTTCCAAACCGACAAAGACGATCTTCGATCGCAGTCAAGTTTTGTTTTTTGCGTGAATGGTAGAGCGGCGTGCTAGAAGAGTTCTAAGCAGGACACTATTGTAGATTCTACGATAGAAGCTGAGTATATTGCTGCTTCAGAAGCATCAAAGGAAGCTGTTTGGATTCGAAAGTTCATAGAAGAACTGTGAATCAGTTCCACAAGTTCAAATCCAACGGACCTCTATTGTGACAGCAATGGGGCCATAGCTTTGGCTAAAGAGCCTAAGTCTCACCAGAAGACCAAACACATACTCAGAAAGTATCATCTCATTCGAAAATTCATTGAAAGAGGTGATGTCAAGATGTGCAAAGTTGCAACGGACTTGAATACAGCTGATCCGTTAACGAAAACTCTTCCACAATCTAAGCATGAGCATCATTGTAACGCTTTAGGCCTTAGACACATTAGTGATTGGTCTTGATGTGAGTGGGAGTATATGTGATATACATTTTCATTGTTCATTGATAAAATATATATTATATTTGATTTCGATTTAATTTTAGTATATAATTGAATGTGAAATCTTTATCCCCTGAATATTGAATTTCCTTAATAGATAATCAAATATGTGATTTGATCATGAAACTCTATTAATAGAGTGGATATTAATATTCTAAATGTCCCTAGTCAATTGCCATTGTGCATTGGGAAGCAAATGGTGTTTGTGACTAGTATGTGAGTCAACTGATGACCAAGTTTCACGGGTCATGAATATAGAGATATAAAGTTGATCACATGATATAGATGTTAGAAAACATTGTATTGGATGGACCCACTATGAGAATACTGTAGGATTATTATATAATGTCATCAGTATTTCTCATCATAACTATTGAGTATAGTCTTTTGACCTGAGTCTGCCATGGTTTCCTAGACGTGGATTGGCATGCTTTAACATTGCCAAACGTTAGCCGTAACAGGTGATTATAAAAGTAATGGCTGGGCATGTCATCAATCGTGCTGAGTGATGTGAGTAGACAAGATGGGATTTGTCCCTCTCATATAACGAGGGTATGATTTCCTGACCTCCCAGAGAGTTGAGACTGTGAAATGCATGGCCATGCTCAAGTGAGTTGAAAAGTCAACTACTTGTTTTGATAGTCTAACTGCGATATCGGGAAAATGAGTTTAAGCTATATAAGGATGACACTTGTTCAGCCTCATGCTTAATTCGGAAATCAAGTGACAAATAGACTTAGTTTATATGATTGGTTCTAGTGCAAGTGGGAGATTGTTAGTGGTATGCCCTAAGAATCAATCAATGTTGATACTCTAATATTAGTTGTGGATTAAGTTGTGTCGGAAAAATCGACCTTCACTATACTTAAGTAGTCATAATGTCTTGCTAGAGACCGCTTATGACTTGTGGGTCAAAAGGGTTATGAGCACACTGCTAATGTTTAGTAAACTTACAGGGTCGCACATAATAACGAACGGACTTAATATTTTCTATGCGCCTTGATCTACTTAAGAAGTAGATTTTAATTTATTCTCTTATTTAAATTATCTATGCGGTCGTGCGCGTTATGAGATAACGATTAAATGTGGGCCCAAATCGCCCGGCCCACTTCTTTTAATTCCGCTGGATAATGAGGTTGTATAAATAGATAGAGAATCGTTCTCTGTTTAGGGTTTTTTTTTTTCGACAGAGTATCGAAAATAAAAAGGCGTTTGAGAAAAAGGAACTTCAAGATCTTTCGCTAGCACGTGGATCGTTGGAGAATTCCGTTCGTGTGTGTGGATACCGATAGAGGCGCAACACTTAGGACGCTGATTCAGACACATTCAATTGTCGATTTATTCTCGATCTGCAAAAGGTGCGTTTTGAAATTCCCTTTCGATTTCAATATACACATAGATCCTGTCTAAGGTTTTATATTCTGCTGCGTTATTTTTGTTAATGAATCGTACAGTGGGGCATATGAAGATGGTGGTCTTATTGTTGTGTTGATGGGGCCCCCAATGAGCCATGGCTTCAACGATTGGTTTCATGATTGTTTCTTGGACCACCTCCCAATGTTTTTTTGCCTGTTTGATCAAAGTTCACACGATAGCACAAGATGATCGCTCCTTAATTATGATTCATTAATCATAGCTTCCCGAGAACAAGCACTTTGTTACAGAGTATATACGTTCATTACCTCACATGGAGAGATCTCAGTTCTGACTTGTCGGCGAGCCGCCGCAATGGGTTTATGGATCGCGGGCAACGGAGTTCCAACCGTACAAGTAGCAAATTTGAAATAAAGAGTTGGAAACTCTATCATGACTATTTATTTAATATTTTTCAGTCATATTGTATATTATCATGATCTACCCCAAAATTTATCAATCTCTCCCCACTATCTTTCACGATATTACAAGTTTGAGTCATCTTGTATGTGAATCTTTGTTCAACTTGTAACTCAGGCATTTGCTGCCACAGATGGAGAGATTTCCTCTCCTGGCCTGTTAGTGAAGCTACGGCTCATCGAACTCAAACAATGGAGTTCCAAGTGAATAAAGTAGCAAATTAGAACAAAGTCATCAATTAATGATCTTTGGCGTCTATAGTAGGTTATGTGATAAGACAAATCATTTGTCAATCCACTCAACACTGAACTACTTGTGACGTTATCATTTTCTTTCATTATATGAAACGGGACATGATCTCAAACATCCGGACGTAGTAAAAGTTTTTAGGCCATTTTTAGATAATACACTGCAAATCCGAGCTACACATTTGTCTATTTTGAATATTTGATCGATTAATATATTTGACATTTCGTTTGACGTCCGAAGAGTTGGGTTTTTAGGGTGAACTTAATATTTTTTTTGGTAGAAGGATGAACTTTTTGGTCACTCTAATTTGATCCATTCCGTAAGAGCCCTTGCTCTTACGTACGAGTCATAGGAATTGATCTTTGGAAAACTCACAGACACTTCCCAGAAGAAATTAGAAAAAAAAAAACGATTTGGCCAATAAAAGAAACAGATGAATTTTCAATATTCCCAACCATAACATGACAATAACATAAGGTTCACCAAAGAAAGAACATGTATTCAAGTATCGAAGAACTGAATTGGTACAAAAGCAAAAAGTTTAGGACTAAATTGGCATAAATGCAAAAGATTTAGGACTGAATTGGCATGAATGCAAAATGTTTATGTCTGAATTGATATCATAAAAAGGTTTAAGACTCAATTGGTACCAATGCAAAAGGTTTAGAACTGAATTAGCACAAAAAAAGGGTTTATGACTTTTTTGATACTTTTTCCAGTACCGTTATATCAGGTTTGGGCTTACAAGTCCAGTTACTTCGATCAGTATTACGAGATAAATGACATTGCAAATGATATAAAATTGCATAATTTCATGGCTCAGAGCCTCGGTATGCTACGAATTGAAATGCGTGACGATGAGTCACTTCAAGGAGGTGAATGCAATGTGGAATCTCTTTGTTAAGTCAAATTTTTCATGTCGTTGTTGTTATTGTGGTTACTCGTTGTTTCCATACTGAATCAAAAAGGAACTATTTGAAAGAAGAACATATTTCAAAAGAAAAAAAAAAGGAAAGCTAGCTACTTAGTCTGCACTCTGAACGGGGCTCTTAGAGCATATTCACATGAATGAATTATGTACCTTTCGAGTGTCACAGTACAATCCACTATGTTCTAATTGGAGCTCAACGAACTCTGTGATTTTTGTTTTGAATTTTGTGAAAGAGGAAGTGGAACAAGTTGTCACGCCCCGAAACCCCATCGAGCACATGGCATCCCAAAATACACAGTCGAATGAATGCAACATCCCAGAAATACGTCGCCGACTTTACGATCTTATCAGAGTTATTCGCAGCGAAAGTAAATAATTAAACCCGAACAATAAATTGGAGAACTCCAGAACAAGCACGCCAAACGCCAAACTTGCAAACCTTACATTACCACATATATTTACAGCATCTACATACAAGTACACTTATATCCTTCCGCCATCTTTTGAGTCCATAAACATACATGCACACCTATTACAACCACCTACAAACCTTACATCAAAAAGAGGCAGATACTTTATCTTCCAAAAATGGTACTCCACAAAACACTTGCTCATCACCTCCTCCCTAGTCCTTGCATCCTCGATACGGTGTCCATTCAGAATCCGACTCACTCGTACCCGAATCTATTTCCTCTTGAACCATCGCTTCTACTGAGGACTCCGATTCGGTTTCGATCTCAATTGGGTGGTCTATGTCACCCGACTCTCCTGAATTTTCCTTTCGCCCTTCCTCGACAAGCTCCTCAACGGGCTCCTCTTCCGGCACGTAAAAAGGATTATAATTGTACACTGGTGGCACACCCTCCTGCTCGTCCTCAAGCTTTGCCCCTGGGACTTCCTCACCAAGCTTCGCTTCACCATGGTCTTCACCATGCTCCTCCTCTAGCTCACCCTCCGATATCTCATCCAAGTCTATATCCATAGGATCAAATCTTGCCTGAGACCCTTCCGAATTTAGATCTAAATTATTCATTGAAGAACTCGGCGTTGCGGGAATAGGGCAATGTCCGGACTGGGCTAAACTAAGCTTTGTACTCGTCAATTCTCCATTAGGCAGGAAAATAGCTGTTGGGTCCCAGTCCCCAACTCCATCAAAGGGGACATTGAAGCCAGTAACAGGGCCGAACTCATCGGGCTCATCTCTAAACATCCACATAGTGTACGTATGAGCTTGCCATGGGGGATGTCTTACATCTACCTATACTGTAGAGGTATGCTTGATCCAAGTATACTGCTCATCCATATGGTTTTCTACAAAATTATTATCGGTGTGCATGAGTATTTCAAAGCGTTTTGGCGGTGGTGGTGGCGGATGATTCATTGCTCAGGGGGGTGATCTGAAATGGTTTGGTTTATACAACCATGAGACATTTCTCAATAAGTTGTAATCTAAACCCTATTTAGGCTACTACGTTATTCCAGACACATATAGACTCACAATCGATCGATTCACCCAACATTATCCATACAATCAAACATACCTGGATTCACGGCATACGCAACCTACACATTAGTCTACACTCGCAAATAGACAATTTACACACACATGCCACAACACACAACTTTCTGCATATCAATGCACACATCAATCATGTCACGTTTTCAACCCACTCATCGTACCCACGTTTCTCCATCTACTTCCTCGGCCTGCATAAACACGCCTTGGCCCACTCGATCGCGCCCCGAGCATCACACGCCTCGGTCCAATCCCACTATCACACTTTCCACGTTTCGTGTCTCATTCTCAAACACGTACTCAGCCCGCGTCAACACTTCTCAGGCCCTCGATCACGACCTGAGCATCACACGCCTCAGGCCCGACCCCAATCCTCGGCCCGCACCAAATGCGATAGGCCTACATGATCGGAACTCAAGCTTATAATGCCTCGGTTCGATCCCGGTTTCACTCGAGTTGATCGTGCCTCGAACTGAACTTATTCTCCATATTCTCATTCCTCAGTTAGTGCCAAATGCTACTGGCCTACATGATCGCGATCCGAACTTATAATACTCGGCCCAATCCCATTATCACACTTACACACCTTCGCATAAATTTCCGTGCACACAATTGCACCCACAACCACATCATCACATCATAAATGCGCAATCACGTACAAAATTGCATTTTTCCACACTCAAACGTCTTCAAATCAATTTCAGTCCTTCACAGGACTTTCATAGAATTCCGAAACAGACCTAATGGTATCAGCCTCGCACCAAACAACCACTCACAGCACATCACACGGCACGTTACAGCCAGCAAATAGTAATTTCCGCACCTAAAATCACAATTTCACGCTTTCGGCTTTTCACGACACTTGCATAAAATATCGAGCCGGACTTAACGGTGCAAACCGCGTCTCAAACAACACCCCACAACATACTAAACACACCATCACAGCATTGATCGGCCTCTAGAATTTCCGTCACCACTCCCCGAATTCATTCCTAGGCCCGCAAATCAACTTTGCCCGCAAAACCATACTGAACCCCGTCTAACTAGGCCCGAAACAACCCGATGTACTAGATAAAGTTTAGGTTGAACTTACCGAGCTCTAAACTATCACGGTTAGAGCAAAAGCGGCAGCAAAACCCGAGATCTAATGGCAGCTTGCGGCAGCGACGGTGTACGGTCCATGGCGGCGACGAGTGGCTTGGGGTGGTGGCCGGTGGCTCACGGCCAAGGGGAGACCGAGAGGGAGAGAGAAAGAGAGAGTGTGTCACAGTGGGATAGTGGTCGGCGTGAGGGCGGCGTACAGGTGGTGGCGCAGCAGCGGTGCGGCGCGGCGGCGATGCGGCGGGAGGGGGTTTCACGGTGGGGGAGAGAATTCGGCAGAGGGAGAGAGAGATGGAGCTGTGAGAGTGAGAGAGAGAATGGGGAGAGAGAGAGAAATGGTCTAACTTAACTTCCAAGTTTAGACCACTTTTTGCAAAATGACCAAAATGCCCCTCTTTAAGCTTTTCATTCGACGGTCCAGATTCGATCTTATCTTGAAATCGACGGTCCAGATCGAATCTCATCCAAAATATTCAAAGGCAATCTTGTAATTTCTCAAAAAGCCTAAGGGCAAAATTGTCTTTTCCAATTTTTTTGGGGCAAAATTACCAAAATGCCCTTGTCCTTTATAACTAGCCATTTATTAATCCTTAGGGGTAAAATGGTCACTTTCTCATTTCCTTGCCCAAATTGAATTTTTCTGAAAGATTCGGGCACACCCAAAAATTGCACGTTACAACCGCAACGTCGTCCTAATATTCTACCGTGACTTCCCAATTTTTCGATGCTCAATTTGGTCTAAATTTAATAATTGAATTCTATATAATGTAACTTGCGCATATCTCTGACTAACGGGCGACTTTCGGGGAAATTCGCAGAATTGACCAATGACTAATACTAAATCGAGTCACGTGCAATTTATTCAGACCGTAACGATTTCGGTTGTCAATAAAATCGCAAGAATTGAACACTAGTTCCGATGAGTACGATCATTCGGAATAGGTTCTAGATCATTCGTCAATTTATTTCGGGATCAAACGGAATCACCCGTGATCCACGTGTATGATATTAACAAATCGACCTATCACTGTCCTAAGATCGACCTACACTGGCTTAAAATGTCATATCGATGATTTTATGGTCGAAATTTAGTTCATTGTCGAATTTCTCTAGCTGTACGAATTTAAATCCCTCATTAACCTTTCTCTATAGGTTAGTATCCCAATAATGATCAGTTCCGGACGAGACTACCTACCAGTACATTAATAAAATCAGTTATTTTATAAATTCCAGATAGGCAAAATTTCGAAATGTCACACAAGCACTTCGTCGCATAATGCTGTATATAGAGGTCTTGTGTTGTTAATGTTAACACTCTCGATTTTCAATGCTCTACATCGAATGGTGGCAACCCCTAACACCCTTGATTTTCAATCTTCTGCATCTAATGGGGACTAATGGGGACTAAGGGTGAGCATGATCCAAGTGGACGGCTCTCACTATAGAACTAAGAACTACCCACTAAGGACCGATTTCAAAAAATTGGAATTGGAAACCACCAATTGGTTCTGTGAATCCACCCAAGAATTAGACCACCGATCTAGTCTGGTTTCTGAGTGGATCCATGGAACTGGTCCAACCAAGCTTCACACAAATGAAGATGACCAAAAGAAAAAGAAGGAGGTGATGAACAGCCGGAGACATGGCCATGAATTCTCACATTCTATTCTTCTTTTATTTTAGAAGTTGAAGGTAAATTGTCATGTCGATCCTTTGTAATATGTTTCTACGTTTGTCTTGGAGTCCATTATCGATTCCTAGTGTTACTTTTTCCTTGATATTCCACTGAAAGCATAATGAAGGTCAACATGCACGAATCTGTATTGAAGTAATTTTATTTTAGCTCTAGATATCTCTTAAAAAAAATTTCTTATTTTTCATTGGAAAATTTTCTTAAAAATTATATATATTACCGGTCTAGTCCAGGTGAGCAGTTAGGCGGTTTCATGCCTAGAATTTGAAACAGGATTGATACTCATTGATTCTAGTAAATTGAAATCAGGAACTGCAAGTTCGGAGCTGGTCCGGTCCAGTTCTGGGTAGTTCAAGCAATTCCTAGTTCCATAGCACAACCCAGACACACGAGACCCTCTTGATTTTCAAAGGGGATCCCATTGGATCCATACAGGATCCATTTTCCCGACATCCTCCCCACCATCCCCGTCATGGTTGAAACATGCAAAAGCGATTTTTAGTTGCACAAAACACAACAAATGAATGACCAATCAGGAGGGGTTCGAGCGTTGCCACAGTATAAATTGTCATAGCATCCAGGTCGTGAGAAAATCTGCATATTCACGTTTGACATTTTATCTTGTACGAATAAAGCAATTTAAGATAGTGCATCCTGTAATACTATGACTTTATGAGATCAACATGTGTTGTAATCAGTCAGATTAACTTCTTACGATAATGAAAGACTTTAGCGGGTCAAGTCGATGAAAACGCCAGCTCTTTGCCGTAGAGCACCGTTTGATCTCATCGGACAATTTCCTTCTTTTTGTCATATAGCAGCTTCTCTTTGGCCTGGACATTTCCTCTGCCTTTGTGCGACATCCGAGTAAATTAAACTTCCTTATTAGCTTCGCTTTTCCCCGGCTCGTAATGGGAGGGTTTGATTGATCATCCGACTAATTGCTCGTACAAAAGGTGGGACTAAATACACCATAAGGTGTGCATGTGCGTCTATGGTAGTTTTGTATAGCATTTCACATTTAACTCCTATGTGTCTTTGACTTTAGGGTAATCAAAGTGGATTTTTTTACTTATAGATTAAGTAATGCTTCAAATCCTGACATTTGACCTTTCAAAAACAAAATCGCAACCTAAAGCGCAGCATCAATGTAAATATTGCCATGAAAGAAAAAGTGATCAATAAAAATCTCATGAAGATGGAGCGAATATGCAAAGTTGCAAATTTAATGTATCAATGAAGAACTATTATGATTTGACCACACTTCCATGTAATCGTACAAACACATAGTACAGAGGAAAAACCTCAGACATTCATCTCACATACCGTACGAACATTTTATAATGCACAAGGATAAAGAGAGATAAAGGGAGTCAAATTCCATTGCGAGATCAACTAAACAATGTCCTCCCCAACTCCACCCTTGTCACCGCCCACCGGTCAAGTCGCAGGGGTGTTATTCATCCGAGATTCTTCTCGGTATGCAACATTAATTTTCCAAAAATTTTTTATAATCACTTGTAATTGAATGAAAAAATCTCTGAGTCTCAAAGAAATTGTTCCACACACGGACTTGAAAATTGGTTTCATCTCCGAAAAAATATGTTGGTAATCGGGATTTGTAGCTACCATAGCAAGGAACACACCATAGATAACCCACTTGATGTAAGAATTCTGTACGATCGAGTCGATTGCTATTCCAATAGCAAGACATCCTAGCATGAGAAACATGAAATTGATGAATGTCATTTCACGATTACTTTGTGTTGTTCACGAACCGATGCCGAAGAGCATGATGATAACTACGAAAATCCCCATGAAGATCACTTGCCATTTTATAAGTAAATCCTTAGCCCTGAAAAGAGCAAATAACCATCTAAGCGAGGATATCAAGAAATCTTTCGATTTTCCAACGATGGCATCTTCTTGTTCTCCGAGACTACCAAAAAAACAGCAAAATCTGAAATCATTAATTCATGGTGCAAGTAAATAATACAAGGTTGTACCAGGTGGATATAGACGGGTTTATTGGGGTAAGCTTTTACTTTTGATCACAATGGATGGGTTTTTCAAAAGTCGTAGAGATAAAGATTCCAAGCATCACAGGAAGCCAAGTGCACTAAATGCTAGGGACCCAAAGGAGGATATAGTTCCTAAGGAACCACATAAACGTATGCAAGCAATGAAGAGTACCAACCTATGTAAATCTCGACTGCTTGAATGCAGAACTGACCTCTGAGCTTCAGCGGAAGTAGAGTTGATGTCAGACATTGATCTGTGCTAGCACTTGAACAACGAGTGTTGATGTTTTGTTCACCTCGGCACGAGAGGCAAAGAGTTCGCAGCGAATGCAAATTGTTCTGGGCTTCATGTCTACTGAAGTGGGGTTTTTAGAAGGGGGATTTCACGGATAGGCTTTCAAACAGGGAGTGTCGATCCTTCTTTTCCCCCTCTTGATTAGACCATCCGCGCAATTTCACGGATCCTCCTTTCCACCGATCCTCCAGCACTCCACATTGGGAAAAGCTTCCGCCTGGTGCTGGCACTGATGAATGTGCTTGGCCATTTCTGTGGAAAAATGAGAAGCCCAACTCTCGATTTGAGCGTACGTTTTACTTTTCAAGTTCTTTTTGTTTTTGTTTTCCTATATGGGACGAAACTGGTGTCCTTTTTCACAAGAGTTTGTTCGGGCGATAGCCAACTAATTGTTGTATTAATGAGGTGTATATTTCTTCTTCTTTTTCTTGTTTTTTTTATTTAGGAAATCAATGTTGATACCTAAATTTTGATCCAAAAATCATTTTTGAAAATTGGAACTTGTTTTCCACCAAAAAAAAAGTATATTTCATTAGATGTCGAGTTCTTGAATTGCTCATGCAATTAGTACAACTTTCTATTTGATATTTATTTCCTTAGAATTTGTTTTAAAAAATGACATAAAAAGATAAAAATATATATAACAAAAAGAACAAAAAAATAAAAAAATTAACTAAAAAAAAATCAAAAGAGAGATGGCATGGGCGGAGGTTGATTGAGGCAGTGGAGAACAGGGACTGAGATGAGCTCCACAGCTCACGTCGGTCGCCAACCACCCACGCGGTCATAATTCATTCAAAGCCGCAAAACCAACAGTAAAAGGATGTCGTTCCTCTTTTCAAGGAAATGGACCAAGACAAAAAGAATAAATGAAGGAGAAGAGGGCACGGGCTGAAATCAAACGTTGAGTGAAGCAGAGGAATAGCAGCGGATGGGAGCATCGATTGGCACATGAAATTAAGGAAAGAAGGCAGAGGACAACTAGAACATTCAGCGCATGGCATGGTCAGAAGACAGAAGATAGACTGAAGATAGGGTGCAGCAATGAGTAAGCAGGGCGTGGGCATTGAACAGTGGAAACAAGACGGAGGATGCTTGAGAGAAGTTGAATGTATAAGAAAGGATGGACGACGAACTTCAGAAAAAGAGGGGGAGGAACCCATATTGAACGCCAACTTTCCTCCTTCGCGAACCTCCGAACGACACCGCCACCCACAATCGACCACCGAAGCCACTCACTCAGTTTCGAACACTCCCCTTCCGAAGTGACCGCTCGGTTGAGAATGAAAATGGAGGAACCCACGTCCATCACCAACTTTGTGACCATCACATAATCACCTTCGGACCACCTCCAGCCAATCCTGCAGAGCCTGACCAACCGCGAAGTAACTCCCATCATCCGTTGGTCCCCTCACCTCGCCGTGTCTTGCCATCGCTGCCGTCTCTCAGTTTTCCAGAGACCGTATCTTGAACTGCCCTGTCTTTCCCTGTTCCTTGGCCAAGCAAGTTCGAGGTCCGTGCCCGTCTGCAGCTTTGACATCGACACCCATCAGTATAGACGCGTTGTTAGGGACCTCTTGAGTCTAGCTAGACCGGTGAGCGCAGCCAAGAACGCCGCCTCCGAGTCTCACCGACTCCCTTGCCCTGTTCTGTTTTTGATCGAGAAAGCCTGAAGTGTTTCGCGCTTGCTCGTGGTAATTTATATGTATTATGGGGTATTTTCATAATTATGTTTCTATATGTACCCTTTCTATAATTAGTCCTTCTTATAAATACATATCATTCAACCATAATTGGGATTGAACGACTATAAATACTTTGTCGTTGTTTTCTCTTTGACTTTAAATATTAACATAGTATCAGAGCAGGAAAACAGATCGAATTTTTCAACATCTCTATCCCAAATCAACACTTTGCTCCAATTACTATCTCAACAATTTCCGATACATCTCTAAATTTTTCTCCTTCTCTACCATCTCTTTACCCACTATCTTCTTTTTCCTGTTAATCCCAATTTCCGATCACCTCATGATAATATTGTGCCTACTTTCACCTCTTTTTCCCTCTTCATTCCTGTTCCAATCTTAGCTGTTGCTCAAATTATAGCTGTGCAATCATCTTCGTCATCTCTTGTTCTTCCCAACATCACAAGTCTTGTCTCCATCAAACTCGATGCAAACAATTATCTTTTGTGAAAATCTCACTTTGAATCTATTTTAATCTACAATGATATACTGGGCTATGTGGATGGTTCTTTTTAATGTCCATCAAATCTTATTAATGATCAGATTGGGACTGTAGTGGTCAATAGCTCCTATTCCACCTGGGTAAAGACAGGATCAATGCGTTTGTAGCTTGATAAATTCACAGTTGAGATTTTCTGTGAAGTGCACAACCTTTGGACATCTCGGGAGATTTGGCTTGCTCTAGGACAATGTTTTACCAATTGCTATGCGGCCAAAGAAATTGGGTTAAAATTGGATTTTCAGAATGCTGTAAAGAAACCAAATCAGTCAATGTCTAATTATCTCTGGTAACTGAAGTTAATTGCGGACTCTCTCACCTCAATTAATTGTTCTATCTCTAACAAGGACTTGGTGATTCAAGCCCTCAATGGGCTCCCATCTGAGCATGATCCTTTTGTCACCATGGTCACAAATGGCTCTACAATTCTCTTTTTTGGTGATATGCGGTCGCGGTCACACCTCATCATCCAAGAAGAATGGTTTCTCCAAAAATCGAGTGCATCATCTTCATCTGATATTTTATCATGTTTTGATTGGTCATACCACTTCACCCAGTCCACCGTTTCAAGGATCTCAAGGTGGACATAATTCTAGAGGTCATAGATCTAGACAGGACAAGGTGAATGATTCTCACGTGATAAATTGAGTTGGCAATCTTTTTATGATCGGTTTAGTTCGCAATCATTATCGGCTCCCTATGCCTCCTCCACCTCCACTAGTTGGTCTCGTGGTGGTTTGAAGCCTTGTGTTCCCCTTTCACACGAGGAGGTATTCTTGGATCTAGACCTCATCTTACTTTTCTGATATGTAATGAAGTTCGACACACCACACTATAATGTCACCAACGATTCAATCATGCTTTTACCACTACTACTAATCTGTCGAGCTCATTCTCAGCTTTCTTGATTGGTGAAACCTCTTACTCAACTTGGTGTCTTGATAGTGGAGTGTTGGCACACATGGCAAGTGATATTGGTAACATCCTAAATCCTAGACCTTTTTACGATTTAACAAAAGACTCGATTGGTGATGGTCGTTTATTGCCTGTTAAGAAAGTTGGTAAAACATTTTTACATATTGGTTCTTGATCTTTACTATTATCTCTCATCTATCATATTCCTAATCTTGCTTGCAATCTCCTCTCAGTTGCTCAACTTTGCTGTAAAAATTCTTTTGCCATTGATTTAAATGAATATCTTTTTCTTTGAAGGACAAACAAACCAAGAAAGTTATCCTCCTAGGTGATACTTCTCATGGTCTTTATTTGATTTCCAACTCAATAGTGTCATCTCATTCACATCCTATTGTGGCTTCCTCTGCTTCACTCGCTCGCTCGCATGCTCGTCTTGGCCATCCAAATAAACAAATTTTGAGTTATGTTTGCACTTCTAGTTCTAAGTTGGTATCATGTGAGTCATGGTTTTTAGGCAAATCTCATCGATTGCCTATTGAGTCTGTTAGTCACCGTGAATCTTTTTCTTTAGTTGTAATTCATTTTGATGTATGAATGAGTCCAATTTTCTCTAATTCTGGTTTCAAGTATTTTGTGTTATTCATTGATGATTATTCTCGGTTCACTTGGGTATTTCCCATGAAAAATAAATCTGAAGTGTTTACACTCTTTCATCGCTTTCGTTGTTTTATCGAAAATCTATACAATACAAAAATTAAATTTTTACAAATTGATGAGGAATGTGAATATATTAGTAATGCGCTCCAAACTTACATGAAAATGGTATTACTCAACGTTTTTCATGTCCACACACTCCATCTCAAAATGGTCTATCGGAACCGAATCAGACACTTAGTTGAAAAGTATCAAACCTTATTAATCCACGCTCATATGCCTATTTCACATTGGGTCGATGCTCTTCTCACTGCTATCTACACTATTAATCAACTTCCCACTCCTGTCATATCTAATATTTCTCATTTTCACTGTATATTGGGATTCAAGTTTGACTACTCGTTCTTTAGGGTTTTTAGGTGTGCTTGTTATCCTTTTCTTCCATCTCGTGTCTCTCATAAGCTGGCACCTCATTCTGTGCCATGCGTATTTCTTGAGTATGCATCAAATCACAGAGGCTATCATTGCCTTGATCAGTCGAGTGGTCGTATTTTTATTAGTCGTCATGTTCGGTTTGATGAGGAGAATTTTCCCTTTTCTGCAAAACCTTCAAATCTTAGTCCCGTAACCCATTGTTTTAGATCACCTTCTTTACTTTTTTGTTTATTCCAATCAATCTGTTCTTTCTTCTACCTTCTTTGGCCCTTAAACTTTTCATCCGCCTCTTTCTTCTTCTCAAGCCCAACCTCCTATTTGCCTCTCTCCTCCTCTCGAACCGCCCAATCTATTTCTAATTATTTTTCACCTCCACCAACCATCCCTTCGAACTCAATCGCTGTGTTCTAGCCTCACTCCTCTCCCAACTAAATTCCACCCATAACAGACCCGCAAATCCCCTTTACATCTCTATCCAGCTCCACCACTTCCATTTTTTCTCTTCTAACTCATTCTATGCAGACTCATGCCGAATCTAGAATTTTTAAATTGAGGAAAATTTTTAATCTCTCTCATTCTTTTCATGAAAAGACACTGATTTGCTACTTTAAGGCCATTTTTGACCCACGTTAGAAAGCGGCCATGGCAGACGAATTTAATGCCTTGGTCACAAATCACACTTGGGATCTTTTACTACATGATCCTTCTAAGAATTTAGTCGGTTGTAAATGGGTTTTTAAGATTAAGGAAAAATCCGATGGGACTGTGGAACGCTTCAAAGCTTGCCTCGTTGCACAGGTATTCAAGCAATAGGCCGGACTAGACTATGACAAGACTTTTAACCCATTCGTTAAATCCACTATAATTCGGGTTGTTCTCTCTATTGCGATTTCTTCCTGATGGATCATACGTCAACTTGATGTCAAAAATGCCTTTTCACACGATATTCTTTATGAGAAAGTTTATATGCACCGACCTCCTGGTTTCTCTCATCCTGAATTTCCAAATCATGTGTGCCATCTCCAGAAAGCCATTTATGGTTTAAAATAAATTCCATGTGCAGCTTTAGCAACTTTTTTTATTATCTTTGGATTTCATGGCAAGTAAGGCTGATCCTTCGTTATTTGTCTATGCTTCTTCTCAAAGCCGTGTGTATCTTCTGCTGTATGTTGATAATATCCTCATCATAGGTGATACTCCCAAGTTATTACAGCCTTTGATTACTCAACTGTCACAGGAATTTGCTATGAAGGATCTTGGACCACTTCACTATTTCCTTGACATTGAGGCTCATCACCACTTTGATGGTACGCTTTTATCTCAAGCCAAGTATGTTGATAGCCTTATGCGCAAGTTTGACCTTGTTAAAGCCTATATCTACTACTCTAACCTCGAAGACTATATTGTCTACTAACGATGGTGAGGTTCTCACTTCTCCGACGTTGTATCGACAAATGGTTGGTGCTCTACAATATGCATCTATGACCAGACTAGATATTAGTTTTGCTGTGAATTTGGTTAGTCAATTCATGCATCAACCACGATTACCTCATCTTTAGACTATCAAACATACATATTGATATTTAGCTAGCACCTCCACCCATGGATTGCTCATTGAGCGGTGTTCTCCCAATTCATTGACTGCTTATGCAGATGTAGATTAGGCTAGATGCTTCGGTGTTAGATGATCCACCTCCGATTTTTGTGTTTTTCTAGGTACCAACCTTGTTTCATGAAGTGCCCAGAAGCAACCCACCGTGGCTCGTTTTGGTATAGAGGCTGAGTATGTACTGACGCTCAATGTGTTATTGAGACTATTTGGATTCATCATTTACTTCATGAGCTCAGGGCCCCCCTTTATAGTCCTCTCTCCGTTTATTGTGACAACATCTCTACCACTTATCTTGCTATCAACCATGTTTTTCATGCTCGCACCAAATATATTGAGTTGGATTACCACTTTGTTCGAGAACAGGTTGCTTTCAGAGATCTACATGTTCGCTACGTGCCTACAACAAATTAATTAGCTGATATCTTCACCAAGGGACTACTTAGTCCACCTCATGCATTATTGAGATCCAGTCTCTTAGTTGTTACACTTACTTTGGATTGAGGGAGAGTATTAATGTGTAATTTATATGTATTATGGGACATTTCCGTAATTATGTTTCTATTTGTACCCTTTCTGTAATTAGTCACTCCTATAAATACATATCATACAATCTTAATTAGGGTTGAGCCCCCATAAACACTTTATCGTTGTTTTCTCTAAGACTCTAAACATTAACACGTGCTTCATCCACTTGTCTTAGCTTCATTCGTGAAACACCACAAGTGCTTTGACCATTGACTTGTATGCACATTCCAATCCGGCATCGCTAAAGAATTAGATCATTTGCGTGTTTCAATCGAGAGCCACGTACATGGCTTAAAGAAACAGGTTTGGGCAATCTAATGCGTACCAAGTGTCCGATAAAATTTTCAAACCAAGTTTCAATCTTGAATAGTTGATTTGAGCATCATTAATATGGTCTTTTATGTTCTAAATTTTTCCATGTGGATATAAGTCAATCATAGTTCAGTTCAATGAATAAAAATTATTTTTCAAAAAAAATTAAAATAAAAAGAGAAAACGAAAAATCTGGAAATTTTCAAAAAATGTAGGTTAGTGTTAAATTAAGCAAAAATGACTTCTTTAGAACTTTCCTAATTTTCTAAGTCTTCTTTTTCCTAATTTAGTGCTTTTCTTGGTATTTTGTGGATTAGAATAATCATTTTCGTAAATAACCCATTTTGCGTAAATTTGAATTACTTAGTGTAATTTCATGCAACTAGAGTAATTTCATGCATATTTACTATTTCGCTCATGGAGGTCCTGTCCCAGGGCATAATATCAAGGCCATGTAATATTCTTTGCCCGACTCGCATCAGGTTTTCCTTTCCCACATTTACTTTCAAGTCATTTCAATTTATTGACTGTTTATTTACCATGTCACTTTTCAATAAATTGAGCGTTAATTTCTTTCCTATATTAGGTTAGGATTAGTCTAGATATTGGAGAAAACGACTCCACAAAAACATTTGCATGGATACTTGGTGGCTTTGATACCTTGGGGTTACAATTGGTAATCAAGATCGCATGGCCACTTAGGTTGCGTTTGATAGACCAGATAAAAGTTAGGATATGACATGTTTTATCATATTTTGTATTTGGTGGTGGTCCAGGTTAGGATAAGATTGGATATAAACAGGATGAGGGAGATGGGATAGACCCGGATAGGATTTCTAATACCTATTTTTCCAAAAATCCTAAACTCCACTCACTGTCATCTTCATCCCCATACCATGTGTGTTTTCACAAAAAAAAATTCTCGGCTTTTTTCCTTTATCGACTCTTCCGGACCGGTGAATAGCAAAAAAAATAAAATGAAAATTATTCTATTCAACTTTAAATCCATGGTCCACCAAATAGTGAATAGGATATGAAGAAATTCCATGATTTCTTATCCTATCCTATTCAGTCTTATCCTATTTAGAAATCCGGGCGACCAAACGCAGCCTTAGATAATAACTTTTCAAGTTAGTGGTACGGACAAGGCGCTAATATACATGTTAGCATAAACAAGGCCCCAACCCTAGAATCTCTGGTTGCATAGGAATCGAGATGACACTTCCGTGTCTTGATTGGTTTCTAGCCGACCCTAATTGGCTAGTGGCGACTCCTCAAAATACTTAAGTTGTTGAGAATTAAAATGATATCCAACGTTGCGCGGGGTATAAACTTGGGGAGAGCTCGCGCCTAGATTGATGGGCCATCGGTCTACCTTTTTGGGCAATATCGCCTTAACCCGTTCCTTTTTCCCCCGACGGAAAAAGAGGGTCGCAACAACCATTGTTCTAAATAAGCTAAGAGTGAAGAAAATCATCTACTAGTTTCAATGAATGCATTTGGTTTAATTAAAACCTTAATAAATGTCATTATCTGATTTATTTTCTTGTTCTATCAAATGTATTGTTTGATCGCTTGACTTCTGTGACACAGTTCGTAGATTTTAATTGCTCAGCTTTCATTTTATTTGGTGAATTTAATGGACTATCACTGCACAACTTTTTAATGGAAGAAATCACTTGTAAGAAAAATATATTCAAAGAAAAAAAAAAGAACTAGCTACTAAATCCGGCCTTGAGCAGAGTTCTTAGAGTATATTTACAGGAATGGATTAGGTATCTTTTGAGTGTCATTGTATAATCCAGCCTGTTCTGTAGAAGTTGGAGCTTAATGAACTCCCACTGATTTCAGAGTATGTATATATATATATATATAGGTCTTGTTTTGTGAATGAGGAAGTGTCTCAGAATGTGTAGACGAAAGAAAGAGGAAGTGTCTTAGAATGTGTAGATGAAAGATGCTATCGGACGATTTGAGCAATATGAAATTCGCGTCATTGGTGTCATTGACGTCGATGACGCCAATGTCCAAAAGTACCACTTTTATATTATCCAATTGTCCAATGTCCCGAAGTATCACTTTAATATTATTAAATTGCCCAAAGTATAGAAAGTGTAACTTTATTTAATTCTAAATGCAGACTCTTTCTAATACATGTCCTCAAGATGAGCGTTAAGCTTGAATTGGATAAGTAAATTAATTTAAAGAAAGAAAATTCTTCATATCCATGTTCTTCTTGCTGGGGATCCATATGAGCTTTCTAACCTTAGACCATTTTTTTTCTTTAACCTTAATCGTTAGCTGTGCAATTTATTTTGACTCGCATTATAAAACAAGCACCAACTATGAATCAGATGTCCAGCCCCTACAAAACCAATTACTCGTACGCAGGAGGAGAATATGGCTAAGCGGACAAAAGTTTTGCTCAAAAGAACATCCATGCGTAAGGTGTGGATTCGTTCTAGAGAGAAAGAGAGAGAGAGACCCAGGACGAAGACAAGGAGAGAGGAGAGAAAAACCGCCTAGGGAGCAATCACGAGCTACAAATTCTTATCAAAACTGTATCATTGATAAATTTCACATTTTCAGTAGATATCCCGAAATAATCTCTTGATTTTTGGATTAGTTAAAATCTTATTTTCATGAACGTGTTCGATCAAGTGCAAGCTTTCCATCATTATGTACATGTGTCGCTCTATATATGACGTGCTGTAAGTAAGCGTTCAACTCTTTTGTGGTATAGCAATCATGTAATGTTTAGGCAAGTTTTCGCCAACCTCGACTAGTCTACTTGTATAGACCGTAGGGGCCACTCCCCCATACTGATCAAATGCATTTAGGATTTTACACAAGAAATAGCCCCAACAAGACTTGAACCCAAGATCAAAAGGAAATGGCCGAACTTTCTTATCATATAAACAAATACCTTGTCAGTCTGTAAATGATAGTAGAATTTACGACTTTTGTATGTAGGGAGTCCTCAAAAATTAAAAATGGATTGATTCACCTTCTAGACACTTGCATAACGGTCATAGTAAGCATCATTGACATTTATCGAGTGAGATTTACCTAATTCGAAAACTTATTACGTGTTAAATCTCAAATACGATGGATGTAACATCTCTTTGGAATCATGATATGAGGCTGGCTAATTTTGTTTTCTCTTTCCTGATTGTTTCTCTCTATTCCAAGGATTAGAGATTACCTTCAACACAATATCGATCTCTAACACAAGTGACCATAGCCAAATGTTTGGGTCTTTTTGACTTCTTCTGAAGAATCGCGTGTTCGAACTTGCTTAGTACAGTGCACGAGCAAATCACTTCAAAAAATGAGAGTCCCAATGCTTGCCACGCTATGGAGCTGCAACAATGAATTGCCAATTCTAAAAGATTATCCTCGGTCGATTAAATAACCATGACTCAAACAAAGCGTTTGAAATAGACGTGGAAATCTCTAAGTCATTGTGTGAGTTGTTTACCTTTTGATTATTACAAATCTCTAACACCACTTATAATTCCTTGGTCATCTGAGATGCTGTATATTCCTCAACAGTAAACATGACATGATTGGGTTTTTCATCACAATTTTTGCGGGAAAGGAATTGTGGATTCAAGCTACAGGCAGGACAAATATAAAAGTGATACCATAGGACACAAAATGGATTGGAAATAGATTTGCACTGTCAACCTTGGACAAATATGCAAAACTTGCAAATTTAATATATCGATGAAGAACTACTATAGTCTGACCACACTTTTGCATATAGTACAAACGCACATAATACTAAGAAAAAAGGTCGGACATTCATTTCACATAACATACAAGCATCTTAAAATACAAAGGGAAAAGAGAGATAAAGGGTGTTGAATTCCATCATAAGATCAACTACACATTGTTCTCCTCGACTCCACCTCCGTCACCACCAATGTCTGGAGTCATAGCGTTTTTATTCATAGATGATTCTTCTTGATCCGCAACATTAATTTTCAAAATTTTTTTTATAATCCCTTGTGATTGAATGAACAATTTTTTGAGTCTCAAAGAAATTTTTCCACGCATGGACTTGAAGATCCATTTCATCTCCTTGTAAATTTGTTAGTAATCCGGATTTGTAGCTACCATAACAAGGAACAAACCATAGATAACCCACTTGATGTAATAATTCGGTACGATCGAGGTAATCGCTACTCCAACAACGAGACATCCTAGCATGAGAAACGCAAAATTGATTAATGTCTTTCCATGAATGCTTCGTGTCGTTCGCGAGCTGATGCCAAAGAGCACGATGAAAGCTACAGCTATTGCGATGAAGGTTGCTTGCTTGTTTAAAAGTACATCCTTAGCTCCTAAAAGAGCAAATGACCATTTAGGCGAGGATATCAAGAAATCTTTCGATTTTTCAATGATGGCATCTTCTTGTTGTCCGAGTCTACCAAAAAGAACAACAAAATCTGAAATCATTAGTTTATGAGCAAATAAATAAAACCAGCTTGGAGCACGAGCTGTCCACCTGCATGCTTAAATCTTGCTTTGTGGAAGCTTACTTATCCACAAATAAAACTGTACAATGAGTTGTACATATGAAATATGATGGCGGCAATCTCTCCCAAATTGCATTACTGCCGGTCATATGTGAATCCAAAATTACAAGCTAGAGCTCAGCATTGGCAACATGCAAAGTCCATATAATTAGTCTGAACGGATCAATTGTAGTAAGTAATAAATAACTCTTGATTGTTATGGATGGACTTTGCAAAAATCACACAAATAAAAGCTCCAGCAAAGGTAGAAAGCCAAGTGTGCTGATTGCTCCTATCTAAGGAAGATAGGGGTGTGCATCGCTCCCGGTCCCACCCAGGAATTGGATCGGACCGGACTGAATTGGGCAATTCTAGGTGTTTTCTTGGGGAACCAGAAATAATAGATCCAATTCCCAATTCCATGGTCGGACCGGACTGGACCAACAGACCGACTCAAATCACTTAATTTTTTTAGGGATAAGTGCACTAGAAGTCCCAAAACTTATCATGAATGTGTAATTAAGTCCTAAAATTTTAAAAAAATGTGATCAAGTCCTAAAACTTGTCATGAAAGTACAATCCAGTCCTAAAACTTATCACGAAAGTGCAATCAAGTCCTAAAACTTTCAAAATGTTCAATCAATGAAATGACTTAATTGAATCAATTTGACAAGTTTTATGACTTGTTTGTACATTTTGAAAATTTTAGTGATTCAATTGTATTTTCTTAACAAATTTTAGGACTTAATTGCATATTATGAAAGTTTTAGGACTCAATTGCACTTTCGTGAATAGTTTTGGAATTTTCAATGTACTTATCCCATTTTTTTTATTTTCTTATTCTGAAGCAAATCTTAAATTAGTAAACTTCATTTCAATTTTTAGTCTCCTCTCTCTTTTTCATTCCGTAGGCGCGCCTCTCTTTCGATCTTGAGACTGCTTTAATTTCACTGTTTGTGTTTTATTTTTTTATTTTTTTTGGGTTCTTTCTCATATACTTCTTCTATTCTTTCAACGTAGCAATCTGCTTCTTTAGTCGATGAAAATGGTCTCTGTTACTTTTAGCTTCACAGTATCAAATCAAAGAATGATCTATGTGAAAGCACGACTGCCACAAGAGAATCAAGCCCCGAACATGGCCTCAGGAGTGGCAGCATAATTATATCAGAGAAAGATCAAAATGGGCATTTTGCCAAACAAGCAAATAAAGCAAGCCATCGACAACATATGGAACCAAAATGGTTAGCAGATTAATGAACATTCTAAAGGCGAGTGATTTACATGATAACCAAGGCAAAACAACCCACACCAGTTTCATTTAATCATGATGCCTTTTCAGCTAATTGTCACCTAATTCTGAAAAGTCTGTGCATGTATTAGAAGAAACAAAAAAGAAATACACCTGGTCCCGGTCCAGCCCGGGAACCAGACCGGAACTGACCGGTCCGGTCCAGTCCAGTTCTTGGGTGAACAGGATCAGTTCCTAATTCTCGGTTCCAAGAACCAACCCTGATCATCCCTACACATTGAATGGCACCAGGCACACAATCCATGGACATGATGCAATGCACTGGACACACGGTCTGCTGACACGATGCACGGCATCAGGCACATGGTCCCTAGACACGGTGCGCATGGGGCACACGGTGCATGGCACGGGGCACACGGTGCATGGCATTGGGCACACGGTTCATTGACATGATGCATGGCAGGCACACAGTCCATGGACAAGATGCATGGCACCGGCCACATGGGCCATGGACACGATCCATGGACACAATCCATGGTCACGATGTCCATGGACACGACGATGCATGGAACTTGGGGCACACGGTCCGTGGACACAATGCCCAGCGCTGGGCACTTGATCGTGGGAACTGGGCACACAATCCGTGGACATCATCATGCACACGATCCACGCGATCTATGAGGCCCATAAGGAACAAGATATTCAACGACACATGCAAAACGAGGAAGAGTTTCTATCTAATCAAGAGTCTACTGATCCCCTAATACACTAATATGCAAACAATGAGTTCTAATCCCTAATAGTTAGTTCATAAGGAACAAGATACACATATGCAAACAATGAAGAGTTCTATCTAATCAATTTAAATTCTGACCGTTTGCATGCAAAACTAACCTCTGAGCCTCAGTTGAAGCAAAGTTGAAGTCAGACATCGATCCGTGCTAGCTTTCCAACAAAGAGAGTTGATGTTTCCTTTCAGCTCTGCGCGAGAGGCAAAGGGTCTGCAGTGAAATGAATGAATGAATGCACTTCAGGCATACTTGGGCTTTTTTATGAAGGCATTTTCTGTTTTTCTTTTTATTCGTGGCAGGCGCTGCCAAGTTCTGCAGCATACTATCTCATTCCCCCCTCCTGAAGTGAACTCTCTGATTATGTCCCCTGAGATTCTTCTCTTTTTGGAAATACGGAGAATAAGGAGCAGAAAGTCTGTATTTTTAGTCATGATTACGTTCCCTGAGATTCTCTTTGTGGAGTTTGGAGGAAACTGTTTGAGTTTAGGACATTTCTTTGTTTCTTCAGGATCTCTCTCCTCCTCACACGGAGATAAGTTGAAATAAGATCGAACGGGGCCCACCCTTGACTTATTTCCGCCTTTTTTTTGGACCTTTTTGTTTGGTTGGATTTCTTCTCTCTCTTATGCTTTTTTGACCTTGCTAGGAAAACGCAACGTTATTTCCGGTCAACAAAGGTCCAATGTGACCACAAAAATGCTTTTCAAAGAATGGGCAACTGAAGGAGTTTTAGAAATTATCAAATGAGATTTTTATTGTACATAAAATCATTTTAATTTTGCTTTGTGACATTTTCAATATAATTTATAACAAACTATCGTGACCTCACACAATTGAAAAAATTAATACTTCTTACGTATTAGGAAAATTTCATGATATCGTGAATTATAAAAAAAAAAAGTACCATTTTACAACATTCTGCGCTTGTCTATGGCATGAACGCCGTAAGTCCTTGTAAAATTTCGAACAACTTTTAAATTCTATTCGCAGCATTTATGATAATAATCATATTTATCGATATTTAAATTTTCATCACTTAATTTTCAGTTTTACCTCAGCCTTTTTTGTTTCCATCTCTCTTTTTTGTTTTTCTTTTCATCTATTTTTTCAAATATGTTAGCGAGAAATAATGAATATTACTGCTAGTCATTGGCCACCGTTATATTGCGTTGGCATCATTGATTCATGCTATAGGCAGGCAGGACGAAAATAAAAGTGATACCATAGAGAACAAAATTAAGTGGAAATAGATTTTTGACTGTCAATCTATAGGTCCAAAGAAAACAAATCAACTTCCGCTTATGGTTTACTTGCAATCTCGTTACATTTTGTACTTCAATACCACCTCATTTATCCTCCGAGCCTAAATAATATGAAAGCGACATAATAAATGGAATACGAAATTTCTCGACCTCTAATATTTCTCTTGAAGGTCAAACTCTGCAAAATAATGTGTACACATAATAAAGAATTCGTGCCATAGTAAGCTCAACGCCCCAATTATAGGAAACTAATGGGCTAATAAAGAGGTTAAAATAGTCAAGGCTCAAGAGTACAACTTGATTAGCGAGAGGTGGTCCAGGTTAATTTAGCCAAGTAGCCATTTACTATAAAAGAAATCTTGGGAATGTGTCATTTCAAAGGGTCAAAACTTTGATTACATGTGGTGGGCCCAAGATCAAGCTTAATCAATTATTAGTTTTGGTTAGACAAAGGAAAAAAACGAATTGCTTAAAGTCACGTGTTCGCATCTGGCAATATAGAATGTGCAATGTAGAATGTGAAGAGGAATGGAAGGTTTAAGAAGGATGGAATAGAAATTTGGGACCAGGGATATTAATTAATTAAAGCATTTTAAAATTACTAGTGTAGTCTAATCATACTTTTGTATATCACATAACACAAAAAAAAAAAGTTCGGACATCCATTTCACATATAGTATAAGAACATTTTATAATACAAAGGAAAAAGAGAGAAAGAGTGTTGAATGCCACTAGACAATGTCCTCCCCAACTTCGTCTCTATCAGCGCCAACAGGTTGAGTCATGGAAGTGTTATTGATCGGTGATTCTTCTTGGTCCATAATATTGACTTTTGAAAGATTTTCAAAAATCCGTCGTAGTTGAATGAACAAGTTTCTGAGTCTCAAAGAAGTTGCTTCGCACATGGATTTGAAGATTTGCTTCATTTCCTGAAAAATTTGTTGGTGATCGGGATTTGTAGCTACCCTAACAAGGAACATACCATAAATAACCCACTTGATGTAAGAATTTAATATGATCGAGTCAATTGCTATTCCAACAATGAGACATCCTAATATGAGAAATACAAAATTGATGAATGTTGTTCTACCGTCACTTTGTGTTGTTCGTGAACTGATGCCAAAGAGCACGATGAGAGTTGCAGAAATTGTGATGAAGGTCGCTTGCATGTTTATAAGTAAATCCTTCGCTCCGAAAAGAGCAAATGACCATCTAAGCGAGGATGTCAAGAAATCTTTTGCTTTTACAACGATGGCATCCTCTTGTTCTTCAAGTCTACCAAAAAGAACAACGTAGTATGAAATCATTAATTACGGTGCAAGTAAATAATGCAAGCTTGTAGCTGGAGAGGTTGGATTGCTTGCTGAAATCTATCTCAACGGAAGCTTAAATATGCAGACAATGAAGAGCAAAAATCAATGTAAATTTCGACTGTTTGTATGCAAAGCTAACCTCTGAGCTTCAGTTGAAGTAAAGTTGATGTCAGACATCGATCTGTGCTAGCTTTCGAACAAAGAGAGTTTGTGTTTTCTTCACCACTGCGCCAGAGGCAAAGAGCTCGCTGTGAATGCAAATTGTGTTGGCCTTCAAGTCTATCAAAGTAGGGCTTTTATAAGGCATTTTTTTAACTTTTTTATTCATGATTCGCGTTTTTTCCACCCATCCCTACCCGTCAGACAGTAGCCAGGGAATTTCATGGAAAAGGTCGGGCGGAAAGGGGAGAGGTGAGAAAAGGGCGTTCAGCAGAGACAACGGCAGAAAGGATGGTCAAAGGAGGGTGCCAAGCCGAGAGACCATTGCGAGCTTTGGCATCTAGCGACACGCCGAGCTGAGTAAAAAGGAGGGTGCCGAGCTGAGAGGACCTCCTGAGAGCTTTGGCATCCAGCGACACGCCATGCTGAGAGAAACACCAAGCTGAGAGGAAAGGAGACACGCCAAGCTGAGAGACCCCCCTGAGAGCCTTGGCATTTAGCGACGCGCCAAGCTGAGAGAAACGCCAAACTGAGAGAAAAGGAGGGTGCCAAGCTGAGAGACCCTCCTGAGAGCTTTGGCATTTAGCGACACGCCATGCTTAGAGAAACGCCAAGCTGAGAGGAAAGGAGGGTGCCAAGCTGAGAGACCCATGAGAGCTTTGGCAACTAGCGACACGCCGAGCTGAGAGAAAAGGAAGGTGCCAAGCTCAGAGGCCCTTGAGAGCTTTGGCATTTAGCGAGTCGGCGACACGCCATGCTGAGAGAAACGCCAAGCTGAGAGACCCTTGAGAGCTTTGGCATCTAGTGACACGCCAAGCCGAGAGAAAAGGAGTGTGCCAAGCTGAGACCCTCCTGAGAGCCTTGGCATTTAGCGACGCGCCAAGCTGAGAGAAACGTCAAGCCGAGAGGAAAGGAGGGTGCCAAGCTGAGAGACCCTCGAGAGCTTTGGCATCTAGTGACACGCCAAGCTGAGAGAAAACGAGGGTGGCAAGCTGAGAGACCCTCCTGAGAGCCTTGGCATCTAGTGACACGACAAGCTGAGAGACCCTCCTGAGAGCCTTGGCATCTAGTGACACGACAAGCTGAGAGAACCCCGACAGCTTGGGCATTTAGTGACAGGCCAAGCTGAGAGATCCTTGACCCGAGGCTGAGAGAAAAGGAGGCTACCAAGATGAGAGACAGCCGAGAGCCATGGCATATAGTGACGCGCCGAGCTGGGAGACCCTCTTGGCATTTTTCTCAAAACAAGCCACGAGACCCTATTCGGCTCGGGGATGCCGAGCTTCCTAGCTAGATGCCAAGAGGGTCTCTCGCTTGGCATTGACCAGCCCTTTTTCGCTTCCCCGTTCCACCAGAGCTTGCATTCGCTTCATCAGTGAATGTGCTCGGAAATTCTTGCGGGAAAATATGGCCCACTCTAAACTGGAGCTTATTTGTTGTTTTTTTTCTTCATTTGGGATGAAACTAGTGTACCTCTTTACCTTACCCAAAAAAAAACACTAGTGTACCTCTTTAAAAATTAGACCATGGTTTCACGCGTTAATGAGTTTTATAATTTTTTTAAATCTGTACCTGGAAAACATTACTTTAAATAACTCAAGTAGAAGTAAGAATGAAAAGAATTATGTAATTATTTTTTTATGAACGCATTGGGTTTAATTAAAACTTTAATATATTTCATTTCTTATGGTCCATAAATTTTAACTACTCAACTTTCCTTCAAATGGTCTAATTTTTGTTTATTTTTCATGTCGCCACTACATAACTTTTTAATAGACGTTTCAAAAAATAACAATATGACAAAGTTAAGTACATTATAAATTCTTAATATCCATTATAATCATGCAAATTAAAACAAAAAGCTCCCTAAAAGATTATTATATGAAATATTATCTTTGCCTTGATTCTATGGAATAATTAGCTGTTGATAAAAAAAAAAAATTCACGGCAACTATAATTGCATTATGAGACAACCCATTCAAACAATTTGCAAATATAGATTTTCATGGAACCATTAAAGATAAGAATAAGATATTCATACACAGATGTATTACAATAGTAACAAGTTGCGTATGCAACTTACCAAAAACTAATATTTGTTCCTATTTATTTTATTATTCAATCGCTTATTTATCAAAACTCAAAGAATTAGTAAATACATTAACGTTAGAAAACTTCTTGATGCGAAGAAAGAAAAGATTTTGTTTGCAAAACTAATCTATGGCAGAATTTTCCACGTTGAGAGTAAAAAATGGGAATTTACATCTTCCTCTACCGGTGTTTTACCGGATATAATGTTGGTAGGTAAAAGAGAGGGTCTTAGATTATTGAAAATTTTACATCTTAAGAAGTTAATCTGATTGGTTATAAAAAATGTTTTCGATCTAATACCATTTTTGTAAGCATCAATTTGATCGCATCGTTCCAGAAAACTAACATTGGAGTAAAAAGCCAAAAAAGATAATGGAAGAGAGATTCCGACAAGTTCAAGTCAAATTTTCGAGGGATTAATTATCCAAAAAATCCTAAATCTATTATACGATGGTTAATTTAGTCATAAACCTTTTAATAATGTCAATTTAGTCCTAAACATTTTAGTGATTTACTAATGAAGTCTTATGGTCAATTTTGATCAGAAATCACTGATGTAGATTTTGACTATCTGATATGGCAAAGTCGATACTAACGTAGACAATTTGTACACCTTTTTAAATTTGCTAAGTGTTGACACCTAAATTTTAGCACATCATTTAGTGGTTAATTGCATAGAAAATTAGGGATTAAATTTTAACCCCTGAACAAAAATATTAAAATTGCATAACATATAGTTTATGTTCATTTAGATTAATTGCATTCCGCATCGGATCGGCGTTGACAAGCGAGCTTAAAATTCATTGCGTGAATCGAGCTCGGGCATCGAATGATACCTGGTTCACTCGAAAAGCATGGGCCGAAAATTACAAGTCAAAAAGGGCTGGGTTGTCTTAATTTGAGCTTAAATTAGCCCATCAAGCTTAATCAAAGAAAAGCCCGAATTAATTCAGCCCACGTAGAATTAAATTAAAGGATAAAGCCTAAATTTAAGCCCATTAAGATTAGAAAGCCCAATTAATTGACCTATGTTTGCATTATAAATATATGCTTATGGTCTTTTGCGGGGGGATCGAAGGAAAAAAAAAAAAAAGAGAGAGACACACGGCCAAAGAGAAAGAAGCGTGGTAGAGAGATAGAGAGGAGGGAGTGTAATAGAGAAGAGGAGTCTTGGCCCCTCCCTTGGCCGAGCTTCACGACCAAGCTAACTCTCCACACCAGCGTGCCTCTTCACCGTCGCCATCAGCCTTCACAGTCTCTACACCCGTGGCCGACAACGAAGCAGCCAAGTTGCAACGCATGATGAGTTTCCGCCGTTAAGAGCCTCACTAACGCAAGCTTTTCCTTGTTGTGATCCGTGAGTGAAGTGGGAGAAAGTTCTGAAGGAGTGCACTTTGGATCATTCACAAACAAGGAGAATGTGAGTGGTAAAAATTCTGATGTGGTGTTACGTGCAAAAGTGTTCTGTGGGTGCAGTTGAAGTCCTCAAAATTGAGAAAGATTTCTGGCATTCATCTTCATCCAAAATCGGCAACATCAATAAACTCCCAAGGCAACTCATCACCTCCCGTGTTCAATAGCTGCGACACACTCGGTCAAGACTCATCTTCGAGCAGCCACTGGGAAGTTGATCCCTGCGTCTCGAGCGTACCACCCTCGCTCTTCCTTGGTCGAGACCATTCATCATTACGAGCCCCACCATCCTGCTGTCCGTGAGCAACACCAACGAGACACCACCGCCGTTGCTTTCGACGCTGCGCCATCGCTCGTGCACCGCCGCTCCCGACGCACCGACGCACTGTCGATCCGCAATTCCGATCCGCTATAAATTCAAATTATGAAAGAAATCTGCAAATCAGGTAATTATCCTATTCCAATTTGATTTGAATATTTGGTTGCCTATTTTGTGCATATTGATATCTAATTTTGCATATTTGGATAATAAGCATTATTCTAATTAGGATTTTATTTCTTTTGAAATCTTGGATATCCATTACTTTTCAAATTTGGATAGAATTCAGAATTTTCAAAATCTTTTGAATATATCCAAGATATTTAAGATATCGAGAATTTTTCAAGATGTGATTGATTAGGAAAATTTCCTAATCCGCAACCGCATACGTGGAAATAAATCTATCTATCAGGCTTTAGATAGAATTATTTCCATAGCGGGTATTTTGAATTTTAGGATCGATCTGTCAGGCTTCAGATCGAAACTTAATTCAAAAGATTTAGCGGTTATTTTTTTTACTTGATTTTAATTTCGAATTTTGATTTAAAAAAATACCAAAAGATCACTCTATAATAGGTTAATTTCTTTAGTTTAAAATTGCATGTTTAGATAATTGGCATTTTTAATTCCGAATTTCATTAAAAAAATACAGAAAAAAAATAAAAAATATGTCCGTCATTAGAAATAGGTCACGTCGTCGCATGACATATAATTTACATATTAGGTTGCATTAATCGCATGTCAATTTTTGCACGTCATTACATATAGGTTAGCTTTCATTTAAATAAGTGAAAATAAAAACTTTCTGCACCTTTAAACTCTAAGTTAGGATTTATCAAAATTGCCAAATTGAGTATTTTTCTTGAAATTGGTACCGAAAGGGCGTTAGGGAATCTAGCGTAACCAAGTCTCCGAATTCATAATTTATGGTTCGTAGAAATAAAATAGTACTCCCGCTATTTTATTTAGGTTTCTAATCAACTTACCTTAAATGATTAGCGGCGACTCCCATTGAAAATATTTGCATGCTCATAATTAGACTTAAGTTGCGAATTGGTAGTGTTTGGGAGAACTCGAGCTAGATTAGTTAATTTAATTGATCTAGTAATCCATTAGCCTAAGATCGAAAACACGATTTTTTTAGGTCGCGACAGCTTGGCGACTCCGCTGGGGAAAAACTTGAATTTTTTTGAAAATTTAAGGAGGACTTAGGCCAAAAAAGAATTTTCAAACAAAAATCACTCGATTTGGCAAAATTTAATTGAATTCTCATTTTTAAGTGTTAAATGTTTTTGCAGGATGGGAGTTATAAAGGGAGTAGTGATTGGCTAACCCTTTGTTTTACAGGTTTGGTGGAGTGGAATTTGGTTTAATTTTCGTACTATTGAAGTGTTGGTTGCATATAATTGTTGTGTATGATTTATAGTACTTACACTACACCACACACAACCTGTGACCGGACCTGGGTCACACCTATAGTTTTAAGATGGTATTTAGGTGGTTCTTTAACCTTGGCGATAAGGCTTCGCTAAAGGTTATCCCATTTAAATCCCGAAAATTTTTCCAAAAAATGGCTCAAGGGTCGTCCTCATGCACGTGAGGCTACAACGCATGGGGGTTGCCCTTGTCGACCGAATCAAGCCGAAGTGATTGGACCCGACTAGTCATGACTATTGTATGCGAGGCTGCGACTAGTCATGACGATTGTACGCGAGGCTGCGACGCGTCGTTCCGTTCATCATTTCACTTTGCAAAAGCCATTAGGATAGATAGATTAAGATTTAAACTCACAATTCATGTGCATGTCTCTGTGATTGACATTTTCTCCCCAAAGACGGTAATTTCTCGAGCTTTATCTTTGGTTTTCTTCATCTTATTTTGAGTCGGTCCATGATTTAGGTTGAGTCATTTGGCACGTGATCTATATAAGAATGGGTTGCCTCGATATCCGTTTCGTGCCTACTCCGAAGCTGGAGCTCAAGAAGTTATGGAGCCAGTTGAAGCCAGATGGTCAACAGTACGTTCTCAAACGAATTGGATTCATGCTGCCAATCCTAGACATAGATGTTCAGAGCGAGATCATGCAAGCATTCGCTCATTTTTTGTGCCCCGAGACAACCACATTTGTGTTGGGAGGTAAGTTTGAGCTCACACCGACTCTGGAAGAATACAGTATTGCCATTGGAAAATCGATTGAGTTAGATATAGTCGAACCACTCATTAAGGTAGATCCTGTGGTAGTGTTTGCTGAATTTTTGAATTTGACAAAAACGGAAATTGAAAAAGTGCTAAGGGGTAATTGTCAAGCATGCCCATTATCTTTTCTTATTGAATGTTTCGAAAATAACTCCGTCCTCATGAGATCTAAAATTTTTATCTTAGCTTTTTTTGGGCTCATCATTTTTCCATTCCGTCAAAATGCTATTGATCCTGTCATAGCTTGGACGGTAAAACTAATATGTGGCGGAGTTAGTTTTATAAACACAATTCTAGCAGAGACTTTCATATCTCTAACACGATTCAAGAAAGGAAACGATAGAACTTTTCGAGCCCCGATTGAGCTTTTACAAATCTGGCTTTTCTCTCACCTTTCTCAATTTGGGGAAGATATGACTGTATTTGAAATGGGCATGACTGATAACCCTATTTTAAGGTTCAAACAAATACAAGACCAAACTAAGAGTTTGCACTATACGCAATGGGTCCATCTGTTCAAGGATCCAAACTCTAAGATTTTCCTTTGGCAAGCTGTGTGGTTTTGGGAGGTCGAGGCTCGACTATACCATGGCGATCAGAAGCCCGTACCTTTGATGGGCATTTATGGGGCAACCTGCTATCAGCCCCTTCGGGTTACACGTCAATTCCGAGTTCTGCAGGATGTCCCACCTCCACTCAGGCCCAATGAATTTCAAGTCCAGTTCAAGAAAGGCGAGTCCTACAGAGTCAAGCTTAGGCGTCATTCTGAGGCTTGGCAGAATTGTTCCACTCAGAAGCTGATTTGGCCCGCAGATGAGCTCACTGGAAGAATAAAGCGTCACTGTGCCACGGATCGGTATGTTCAGTATCATACCATTCCTACTGAGATACTCCCGAAGATCCCGGTCGTGACAGTACGGCATACCCTTCAGACTCAATTCAAAATCAGCGAAGAAAAGACGATGAAGGCCAAGGATAAGGCAGATGCTCTGGCTGAAGAGAATGCACGATTACGGCGTGCCTTGAAGGCCCATTCGTGTATAGATCATGTAGCCTCTAAAAAGAGGAAGACCATATGATTTCTTGTTTGGTTTAGGGAATTTTTCTTTTTTTAGGAGGAAATGTTAGCTTGCTATTAACGTTTTCTGGTAATAGATATCGAGACATTTTCCATTCTGAGCAATTCAATGAAAAACGTTAAGTTATAATTTGTAAATTTTGGAATTAGTCTAAGTTTTTATTGAATGAAGCAATTTGGAATTTCGGGATTTACTGGACGAATTGGTCTTTTGAAAGAAATTTCATCTTGATGGTCTAGGGGATGTCATGGACCGACTCGTTATTCTTACTTGTTGTATTCATTCGAGCGTTACTTTTGCAGGTAATTTGCCACCGATCCCCCTCATCCTCATAATACTCGATCGGTGACCAAAAGAAGGATGGCCAATCAAGCTGAGATTGCAGCCATGATTGACGAAAAGCTGAAAGAACACATGAATACAATCAATGAGTAGACCACTGCTGTCATGTCCAAAATGATGAGTGATCTCATGGCCAAGCAGCAGCAGATCAATGCTGTCTCTCATTCGAAGATTTCGCCTCCAACCCGTCAAGGCCTCCGCCTCGACAAAGCTTCTGAAGTAAATACTAATCCAACCTTTCAACTGGACGATGTCATTTTGACTGACACTAGTGCGTCTCCGGCGGCCGATGTTCTTCATCCACCCCCCAATGATGAAAATGCTAAATTGCTGGCTAAGCTCGACCAGATGTTACGTGAAGTGGAGGGAACTCAAAGTGTTCCGCTTGTTGATCTGTCTATTTTTGCTCGGGTCCAAGTGCCCGATAAATTCAAGATGCCAACCTTCGAGAAGTATGACGGCACCTCAAACCCAATTCAGCACATCGAGATGTATCAGGAGCTCATGAATAGATATGTTTCTAACGGACCTCTAATGATCCAAACCTTCCAAGCAAGCTTGAAGGATGCTGCAATGAGGTGGTATACCAACCACCAGATCAACCGGAAAGATTCATGGGAAGAAGTGGCAAATCTTTTCGTCAAACACTTCAAGTTCAATCTCGATGTCACTATTACAAGGGAAGACCTGGAAAGAGCTGAGCAGAAAAAGGGCAAAACTCTAAAGGAGTATGCCATTCGCTGGAGGAACATGGCGGGACAGATCATGCCTGAACCTTCAGAACGTGACTTAATGAAGTTGTTCGTGTCCACTCTACCACAGCCAGTTCGTTCACGAATGTTAGTGACGACCGTCCAATCTTTTAGCCAGCTGATAGCCATGGGTGAGGAGATTGAATCTAGGCTCAAGAAATGATGGTATAGTGAGTCGGGTTCATCAGACAAGAGATTTATTAGTAAGAAAGACAAAGAGTATGCCCCTGAAATCAACATGACTTATGTACAGAAGACGCCAGCTCAGGCCCCGAAACTACAATTTACCACCAAGCAGCCGACCTCTTATGTGCAACAAGGCCGGCAAGACCCATGCCCGCAGTGCAAAGCTCGCCAATTTACTCCACTTCCTGGAACGTTATCTCAGGTACTAGCAGTGCTAAGGAAGAAGAATTTATTGAGTTTGGAGCCACAAAGATCTAACGCTGCTGGCTTTGCACGATACGATCCATCGAAGAAATGCAATTACCATAGAGGTAAGGTGGGACATTCGACAGACGACTGCCAAGTGCTCAAACATCGAGTACAGGATCTACTCGAGACTGGAGCGTTTGCACTATAGCCAGTCGGTAAGCCCAATGTGCAGAACAATCCACTTCCCGATCATTCGAGCAGTGCAAATGTTGTCCTTGGCCCGGCGGTCAAGCGAGTTCAAAAATTTATGGTCCCTTTTGAAGATATGTTTGACGCTTTAGTCCGAGCTGGTTATATTTCGACCGGTGAAGTAGTATCATTCGGTGAAATAGAAAAGAAGGTGGATGAGTTGGTAAGAGAGGGAATGATTGGGATGGCTGATGAATTCGGGGTAGTGGCTACTATATCTCAGGTCATCATTGACTGGAATGAAGAACTCGCAATGCTAACCGATGAACAAGTTAAGTTGGATCCTGAGCTAATTGACATGCCCTCTCTTGAAGATGCCTCTGACGATGACCTCGGGATCGTTATACCCGATGCTTCTGAAGCATTGGTGATGGCATCACCTCAGCCCTACGCTTATGAAAGTGACAAGATGGTTCCATAGTCATACAATGTTGATCTGATAACAAGATCGGGGCGAACTTATGCTGATAATCCACCTGTCAAGCCAGTGGCTGAGAAAGAAGCGAATGAATTCCTAGCTGTGATTAAGGCTAGTAAATATAGTGTGGTTGATCAGTTGATAAAGTTACCTGCACAAGTTTCGTTGTTGGAACTTCTCCAGACATCAGAGAAGCATCGGGGTGCTCTGATGAAGGTTTTAAGTGAGATTCATGTGCCCGAAACTATTGAAGAAGATAAGCTAGAGGGGTTTGTCGGGACGATCCTCCTCAAGGATCAAGTAGCATTTTCTGATGAGGAAATCCCAGTTGAAGGACGTGGTCATAATAAAGCGCTTCATATATCAGTGAAGTACAAGGAGACTCATATGGCTAGGGTGCTTGTTGATAACGGGTCAGTTTTGAATTTATACCTGTTGGCTACTTTGAAAAGGCTAGGCATTAAGCCATCTACCATGCAAACAGCCAAGACTTCTGTTCGAGCTTTTGATGGAGCAAAGAAGGATGTAATAGGTCATATTAACTTAGAGCTGCAAATCGGACCTTCTGTGTTCGATATTCTTTTTCAAGTGCTGGATATCCCTTCTGCTTTCAATTTTTTGTTAGGGCGGCCATGGATCCACAATGCAGGTGCAGTGCCCTCCAGTTTGCATCAGAAGATCAAGTTTGTCGCTGAGGCAAAGTTGGTTACAATTTATGGAGAGGAAGATCACCGAATCTTCAACGCGACATCGGTCCCATACATAGAGCCCGATCATGTTGAGGAGGATAGCTATCATTCATTTGAGATAGTTCAAGTTGTTCAAGCTTCCCTTGATATGCCGTTGCCAGCTCCAGAGGTTTCTAATGCAGCTATCATGGTAGCCAAGGTCATGGTCGGTAATGGTTTTGAGCAAGGACAGGGTCTTGGGAAGGAAGGTCAAGGTATTCGTGCACCGATTGAGACAAATGGACAATCCCACAAGGCTGGTTTGGGATATCATGGGCCGGGAAGCCGCGAACAAGACCTCGGTTGTTACAGAGGCCAAAGAGGAGTAGGTCAAAGTCCCTTACCACCTCCTATTGACCACATCTTTCGCTCAACTGGAGTAGGGGGGGTATGAGCATTTAAAGCCGAGCCCTATTGAGGATGATCTCGGGCTTATCTTTCCTAAGTCGCCACCAGCCCTAACTGATTTGCCTAAGAAGCATGATAAAGCGATTTTGGTTAGTTTGTCTGATGATTCTGAGGATGACCAGCCACCTTGTATTTTCAAGAAGCCGGAGTCAAGGGTGGTGGACTTTGACTGTGATGATGGTATACCCTACCTCACTGGTTGGTTTGCTGAGACCTCCATTGGTGCAATCACTGAAGGACCACTTGAAGGGATGGCCGCTAGCCCTTAAGAGTAATTATTTCCAGTTTTTGTATCTCCCCTGCGTTGGAATCTTTATTGTTTTCGATTTTCATTTCAATTCATGTTGCACTTAGGTTTTTCAATCCAATAAGATGTGATTCATTGATTCGATATCAATAAAATTACAGAAGTTTTTATTATTTTGAATCTTGTTGAAGTACCCCAAACCAACCCGATGACGATAACCAACGACTGGAAAAATTTGTCATCTACGGTAAGAACTGAGGGTTGGGCTTCTCAAGAATTCTCATCTCGAGGTCTTTGAAAGCAAAATGAATTTCAAAAAGCAATGATCAATTTTCGAAAATTGCATGTAGTTAAGCCATGTCTAGTCTTTTTGATCCATTTCTTTTATGTTTCAGGATTAATCTCGAGGCGTGCGAAGGGACGGGAATCATGGATCCTCATATATGTTATGCAAGTCAATCCAATGACTCAGACGATTCTGATCCGAATGATGAAGAAATACAACGGAACTTGGAAATCCATGAGAAATCCAAACCTCTAACTGTTGAAGAAACCGTGGTGATCAATCTTGGCGACACGGAGAATCCTAGAGAAGTGAAGATTGGGGCATGCCTCCCTAAAGATGTGGCTAAACGCATGACTCAATTGTTGAAGGATTATCAAGACATCTTTGCCTGGTCTTATACTGACATGCCGGGTCTCGATCGATCGATCGTCAAACATTTTCTACCAACTGATCCTTTGGTTGAGCCCGTGAAGCAAAGGCCGCAAAGAGCTATGCCAGAATTGGCAAAGAAGATCAAGGAAGAGGTCATGAAGCTTCTTGACGTGGGATTTATTGAAACTACCCAATACTCAGACTGGGTCGCTAATATAGTCCCAGTATTGAAGAAAGATGGTCGGGTTCGAGTATGTGTTGACTACCGAGATCTGAACAAAGCTAGCCCTAAAGATGATTTTCCACTCCCACACATTGATGTGCTTGTGGACAGTACAGCCGGGTTCGAACTATTTTCCTTCATGGATGGTTTCTCAGGTTATAATCAGATCTTGATGAAAGAGGATGATAAGTTGAAGACAGCATTTACCACTCCGTGGGGGACATTTCACTACAAGGTGATGCCCTTTGGTCTCAAAAATGCTGGAGCAACTTACCAACGAGCAATGGTCACATTGTTCCATGACATGATGCATAATGAGATTGAGATCTACGTTGATGACATGATTGCAAAAACTCGGCGTGGAGAAGATCACATAGAAACTTTGATGAAATTATTCGACAGGCTTCGCAAGTTCAAATTGCGCCTCAATCCAGCAAAATGTGTGTTCGGGGCAGCCTCTGGCAAACTACTCGGCTTCATTGTCAGTAACAAAGGGATTGAGATTGACCCATCAAAAGTGAAGGCCATTTGTGAAATAAAATTTCCCTCTTCGGTGAAGGAAGTTCGTAGCTTAATAGGTAGACTAAACTATATAGCAAGATTTATTTTTCAACTATCTGAGACAACAAAGCCTTTCTTTAAACTTCTCAAGAAGAATGTGCTGGTTAGATGGGATGAAGAATGTGAACAGGCATTTGACAAGCTTAAGCACTACTTGATGAATCCGCCGGTGCTTGTTCCGCCGACACCAGGGCAACCTCTAACCCTATACCTTACAATCCACTGTGAGTTCTTAGGCGCCATGCTTGCTCAAAGAAGTGAAGATGATGGAAAAGAGCGTGCGATTTATTATTTGAGTAAAAAGTTTACCGCCTCTGAGATGAATTATTCTGAAGCAGAAAGAACGTGCGCCACACTGGTTTGGGTGCTACATAGGTTGAGGCAATACACTTTGCATTATCGGATATTGCTTGTAACAGAGTGTGATCCCATCAAATACTTGCTCAATCAACCCGCTTTGGTTGGAAAACTGGCAAAATGGCAGATTCTTATATCAGAATTCAATGTTCAATTCTTGTCTCAAAAATCTGTCAAAGGACGAGTAATTGCTGATGTCCTGGCCGAAAATCCTGGGAAAAATGAAGATCTGGGCCTACTAGAGGATAGAGTCATGCCAATTGATGAATATGTATGGACCATGTATTTTGATGGAGCCGTAAACTTGTTAGGATCAGGTATCGGGGCAGTTTTAATATCCCCAGGTGATCAACATTACCCAGTGGCCGCAAAATTGATATTTCCTTGCACGAACAATATTGCTGAATATGAAGCATGCATCCTCGGGTTACAAGCAGCGATCAAAATGGGAATAGCTCGACTTAAGGTGTTCGGGGATTCAGGCCTCATTATTCTTCAGACCGTTGGTAAGTGGCAAACTAGGAATGCTAAGTTGCAGCCCTATCATGCCTATTTAGAGGAGTTGGTGGAAGAGTTTGAAGACATTTCGTTTGAATACTTGTCGAGGACTCAAAACTATTTTGCTGATACTTTGGCTACTTTATCGGCAATGCTACGAGTGATAAGTGGGTTAGAAGTTGAACCTTTAAAGATAGAAGTCTTACAGAAACCGGCTTATTGCATGGCCACGACAGAAGAGCCTGACGGCAAGCCGTGGTATCATGATATCAAGGCATATCTTCAAACACAGGAATTTCCTGACAAAAGTACCGCATCTGACCAAAAGTATATCAAGAAAATGGGGTTAAAGTTCTTCTTGAGCGGAGAATGTCTATACAAGCGGTCCTATGATTCGGTCTTATTAAGGTGTGTTGATTTAACTGAGGCTGTTCATTTGATGCTAGAAGTACATGAGGGAGTATGCGGTCCGCACATGAATGGTCATATGCTAGCAAGGAAGATAATGAGGATGGGTTATTACTAGCTCACTTTAGAGAGTGATTGCATTCAACATGTTCGAAGTTGTCACAAATGCCAGATCCATGGTGACAAGATTAATACTCCCCCGAATGAATTGCATCAGATGTCTGAACCATGGCCATTCTCTATGTGGGGCATTGATGTGATTGACCCGATCAATCCTAAAGCGTCAAATGGACATCGGTTTATCCTGGTTGCTATCGATTATTTTTCGAAGTGGATTGAAGCTATGTCCTATACATCAGTGACAGCATGGAATGTGGTGAAGTTCATTCGTCGAGACATCATTGCTCGATATGGTGCACCTGAGACCATAATTACTGGCAATGGGTCGAATCTGAATAATAAATTGGTGGATGATCTGTTCAAGGAGTTCAAGATCAAGCATATGAATTCCTCTCTATATCGTCCGCAGATGAACGGAGCGGTCGAAGCAGCCAACAAGAACATCAAGAAAATTTTGGCTAAAACAGTTGAGAATTATCGTAATTGGCATGAGAGATTACCATTTGCACTTATGGCATATCGGACTTCTATCCGGACATCTACAGGGGCAACTCCATATTCTCTTGTGTACGGTATGGAAGCAGTCTTACCTGTTGAAGTTGAAATTCCTTCGTTACGTATTCTTTCACAGGTACAATTGTCAGAAGCAGATTGGATCTAGCAGAGATTAGACCAGTTGAACCTGATTGATGAGACAAGGCTTAGAGCTATATGTCATGGCCAGTGCTACCAACAACGAGTTGCATCAATCTTCAAGTATATTTACTGCATGCAAATTCTGTGTTAGCTTGAGTGCCTTAGATATGACGAAGAGCATTTCTTTCGCTATCCTACACACTTTATCCATTGCTTAGCCCACTTGAGCCTGCAATTTCATTTCATAAGAACCCAATTGGTGATCATTCCTCACACTGGAGCAAGGTAAAAACCATCGCTATCCACACAGCATATTCGGAGCGCCAATGGAAAATGAAGACCCCGAGAATCCAAATGTTAGTCATTCAGTCAAAACAAGCCAAAGTGTGGCTGGCCAATGTATGCATTGTAGACAGTATATGTCAAAAGTCAAAAAAAAAAAAAAAAAAAAACTAGGGGGCATGGAAAAGCAGTGTGCCTAGTAAAAGCAAGGCCAATGCCAGTAAAAATGATGAGAGAAAGAAAAGCTTTAGTGAAAAATGAGTCAATATGCAAGATCATTCTTCAAGGAAGAGACCATTTGAAGGTTCATTTGTGGAGCAATTGCTAGAGATAGATCAATGGTACCAGAAACATGATTGGATGATCACCAATTTCCATGTTCATAATACCCCCTTTGATGGAAATAGGCCATTCATTTCAAGCCTACCCGAATCTACGTTACAACCCTTACCGAAGTCTCTTCAGAATAGGGCATTTGAGTTAACGTAGAATTTCAAATGCTTATAAGTGTTGCTCGAAGAAGTGCGAGCAAGATTTTTCTATCTCATTTTTTGCAGCATTCCTGACTTGTAAACCCGGAGCAACTGGTGATATCAATTCTTTCGATAGCCTCGACTCGAAGAGTCCCTTTTGCTAAGCCATTGACCAAGCCTTCATTTTAGTCCTTATAAAGACCTCTCAGATTGGCCAAGTTATACTGATTTTGAGAATATCCGAACCCTTGTCAAGCACGATGAAGAGAGTTCGAGTGATTCTTATACCCGCATCAAAAGTCGGGTCAAAAGCCTTTTATTGAGAGCGAGTGAAAAGTTCTTTCTAACTAAAGGTCTCTCATTTAATGTGATCAAATTGTCAAAAGGACGAAATGGTTGTTCTTATTGATAAATTCCCCCAGTGAAGCTTGATAATGCAAGCAGATTCATGAATTATATTTTCTCTGCTCCTGCGCATGTGTTGTTTTAACCTTTTCTCAGGTAAAAATAAGTTCAATGCAATTGGCTCTCCCATAACATAAGAAGAATTCATGTACGTTTGCTAAGTATTCTTCATTGTTTCTCTCTTCAGAATAGGAGACATGGTCCCCCATTTAATGTTTACCCAGTGGAACAGGTGACATATTTCTTTGTGTTGCTCAGTGGAATAGGCAGCACACCCCATTTTATGTTGCCAAGTGGAGTACGCGGCGGTATAATTTCTTATTTGATGTTGCCAAGTGGAGAATAGGCGGCATGGTTTCTCATTTTGTGTTGTCCAGTGGAATAGACAACACACCCCATTTCATGTTTGCCCAGTAGAACAGGCAGCATAGTTTCTCATTTCGTGTTCACCCAGTGGAATAGGTGGCACAACCAACCTCATGCTCACCCAATGGAAGAGGTGACATGATCCTTTTCGTGATTGCCCAATGGTATAGGCAACACGTCCCATTCTTTCTTCATATCATGCACTATTTCGCATTTGTAGGAAATTACAAGTAATAGATAGGCAATTCTGTACCTTGAGAACCTTACTTCTAGTGGATTAGAGGTTTGGAGATCAAGGGAGTCAGTAGCATTATAAAGCATTCCCTCATTTGAGTGCTTTTTGTGCGATCCGTAATTAAGGCTCATTCACCGCTCTACACAAAGTGAGAAGCCTTAACATACGTTCCTTATTGTTTGCATATCATGCATCATTGCATTAAAAAAAAAATCAATAAAAAAATCATTCATCATTTTGCATAGTTTAAATTTAGGTCTCAGTCTTTGAGCGAAACCTCTGCGAGCCTCCACTCAAAGAGGGGCAGCTGTTGACACCTAAATTTTAGCACATCATTTAGTGGTTAATTGCATAGAAAATTAGGGATTAAATTTTAACTCCTAAACAAAAATATTAAAATTGCATAACATATAATTTATGTTCATTTAGATTAATTGCATTCCGCATCGGATCGGCGGTGACAAGCGAGCATAAAATTCATTGTATGAATCGAGGTCGGGTATCGAATGAGACTCGGTTCACTCGAAAAGCATGGGTCGAAAATTACAAGTCAAAAAGGGCTGGGTTGTCTTAATTTGAGCTTAAATTAGCCCATCAAGCTTACTCAAAGAAAAGCCCGAATTAATTCAGCCCACGTAGAATTAAATTAAAGGATAAAGCTTAAATTTAAGCCCATTAAGACTAGAAAGCCCAACTAATTGACCTATGTTTGCATTATAAATATATGCTTATGGTCTTTTGCGGGGGGATCGAAGGAAAAAAAAAAAAGAGAGAGAGACACACGGCCAAAGAGAAAGAAGCGTGGTAGAGAGATAGAGAGGAGGGAGTGTAATAGAGAAGAGGAGTCTTGGCCCCTCCCTTGGCCGAGCCTCACGACCAAGCTAACTCTCCACACTGGCGTGCCTCTTCACCGTCGCCATCAGCCTTCACAGTCTCTACACCCGTGGCCGACAACGAAGCAGCCAAGTTGCAACACATGATGAGTTTCCGCCGTTAAGAGCCTCACTAACGCAAGCTTTTCCTCGTTGTGATCCGTGAGTGAAGTGGGAGAAAGTTCTGAAGGAGTGCACTTTGGATCATTCACAAACAAGGAGAATGTGAGTGGTAAAAATTCTGATGTGGTGTTACGTGCAAAAGTGTTCTGTGGGTGCAGTTGAAGTCCTCAAAATTGAGAAAGATTTCTGGCATTCATCTTCATCCAAAATCGGCAACATCAATAAACTCCCAAGGCAACTCATCACCTCGCGTGTTCAATAGCTGCGACACACTCGGTCAAGACTCATCCTCCAGCAGCCACTGGGAAGTTGATCCCCGCGTCTCGAGCGTACCACCCTCGCTCTTCCTTGGTCGAGACCATTCATCATTACGAGCCCCACCATCCTGCTGTCCGTGAGCAACACCAACGAGACACCACCGCCGTTGCTTTCGACGCTGCGTCATCGCTCGTGCACCGCCGCTCCCGACGCACCGACGCACTGTCGATCCGTAATCCCGATCCGCTGCAAATTCAAATTAGGAAAGAAATCTGCAAATCAGGTAATTATCCTATTCCAATTTGATTTGAATATTTGGTTGCCTATTTTGTGCATATTGATATCTAATTTTGCATATTTGGATAATAAGCATTATTTTAATTAGGATTTTATTTCTTTTGAAATCTTGGATATCCATTACTTTTCAAATTTGGATAGAATTCAGAATTTTCAAAATCTTTTGAATATATCCAAGATATTTAAGATATCGAGAATTTTTCAAGATGTGATTGATTAGGAAAATTTCCTAATCCGCAACCGCACACGTGAAAATAAATCTATCTATTAGGCTTTAGATAGAATTATTTCCATAGTGGGTATTTTGAATTTTAGGATCGATCTGTCAGGCTTCAGATCGAAACTTAATTCAAAAGATTTAGCGGTTATTTTTTTTACTTGATTTTAATTTCGAATTTTGATTTAAAAAAATACCAAAAGATCACTCTAGAATAGGTTAATTTCTTTAGTTTAAAATTGCATGTTTAGATAATTGGCATTTTTAATTCCGAATTTCATTAAAAAATACAAAAAAAAAATAAAAAATATGTCCGTCATTAGAAATAGGTTACGTCGTCGCATGACATATAATTTACATGTTAGGTTGCACTAATTGCATGTCAATTTTTGCACGTCATTACATATAGGTTAGCTTTCATTTAAATAAGTGAAAATAAAAAATTTCTGCACCTTTAAACTCTAAGTTAGGATTTATCAAAATTGCCAAATTGAGTATTTTTCTTGAAATTGGTACCGAAAGGGCATTAGGGAATCTAGCGTAACCAAGTCTCCGAATTCATAATTTATGGTTCGTAGAAATAAAATAGTACTCCCGCTATTTTATTTAGGTTTCTAATCAACTTACCTTAAATGATTAGCGGCGACTCCCATTGAAAATATTTGCATGCTCATAATTAGACTTAAGTTGCGAATTTGTAGAGTTTGGGAGAACTCGAGCTAGATTAGTTAATTTAATTGATCTAGTAATCCATTAGCCTAAGATCGAAAACACGATTTTTTTAGGTCGCGACACTAAGTTATTTATTTATATATTTTTCTTTTCGCCAACAACTGGCCATAGGCGAGCGTCGCCTAGTCTGGCTAGGGCAAGTGTCACCCCGTCTGGCTAGGGTGAGGGCGGCCCTCACCCTATAGCAAGCGAGCGTGGCCCAGCCCTTAGGGAAAAAGGGAGGAAAGAAAAGAAAAGAAGAAGGGAAAAAATCAATTTTAAAAAAAAAAACCACCAAAACATCGTTCACATTAGCGCTAGCAATGCCATGTAATATAACCAGCATTCATATTAGCGATTTCTAGTCAAAATTAGCTAGAAAGACTATATTATCAAATGATCAAAAATTTTGTGTCGATTACATTAGGTCTAAGATTTTTTTGAACAATTTTCGCCATTATCGAGCATAGACTTGTTGACCTGTTTCGCGTTTCGCATATATTGTTGAGTCTCCAGCATTTTGACTCACCTTTTGATTATGTAACTTTTTTATTCCCAAAAGGACGTTCTAAATTTCCAATTTCAATTGATAATTAAATTTCATGTCAGTAAGAGTTAGGAAAGTGTCAACAAAAGGACTTCTTCGATTATATATATAGTGTGGGGGCAAATTGCAAAGTAAATGGAAGCGACATATTTACTTCCCCTTCTTTACTGCAGGTTTTAAACGCTTTGTCCTACAATATTAGAGGACAATGGATGAATTAAGTTAAATAAATTGAGAATAAGAAATCTCATGCGGCCGCACAATTGAATGCCACCGTTCTTTATCTAATTTTTTTTTTTGGTCAGCACCGTTCTTTATCTAATTGGCCACCGTTATTTGCGTGAAATGACATTGTTGATTCATACTAAGGGCAGGACAAAAATAAAAGTGATACCATAGGGAACAAAATTAATTGGAAAATAGATTTGCACGGTCAATCTTGGACAAGTATGCAAAGACGCAAATTATTGCATATAGCATGACCACACTGTTACATATCATACAAACACATAATAGAGAGGAAAAAGGTTGAACAACCGTTTTACATATAGTACAAAAAACCAAAAAGAAAGATAAACGGTATCAAATTCCATCATGAGATGGACTAGACAATGTCCTCCCCAACTCCACCTCCATCACTGCCAATCGGTCGAGTCATAGGATTGTCATTCATCAACAATTCTTCTCGATCCAACATTAATTTTCAAAAGATTTTTGATAGTTACTTATGATTGGATGAACAATTTTCTGAGTCTTAAAGAAGTTTCCCTGCACATGGACTTGAAGATTCTTTTAATCTCCCGAAAAATTTGTTGGTGATCGGTATTCATAGCTACCGCAGCAAGGAACATAGACTATATAACCCACATTGATGTATGACTTCTGTACGATCGAGTCCACTACTATTCCACTGACGAGACACCCTAGTATGAGAAACGAGAAATCAATTAACTTCTTTCCTTGATTGCTTCGTGTTGTTTGTAGTCCATAGAGCGTGATGAGAGCTACGGCTACCGCGATGAAGGCCGTTTGCATGTTCATAAGTGAATCCTTAGCTCCAATAAGCACAAATGACCGTCTAAGCGACAATGTCAAGAAACCTTTTGCTATTTCAAAGATGGCTCTTCTTGTTTGTCGAGTCTACCAAAAAGAACAACGAAATCTAAAATCATTCAATGATGGTGCGAGTACAAGCTTGTAGCACGAACGGTCCACCTGCATGCTTAAATGGAGTTTAAGAAATGGAAATGTTAGCTATGAGATGAGAAAAAAATGTCTAGTTTTCACTTGAAAGAAAGGAGATCAGGGATGACCACTAGAAGGTTGGAGGATCATTCTTCTAGTCGCTAGTCGCTAAGAGATTGGGTTGTTTGCCACAGGGGGGACCAGGTGCACTCGTGATGAATATATAACAAGATCATTAGTGAGCAGCAATGATCCGTCTCCGCCCTCCTTCTTTGAGCCTGTTTCATCATCCGATTAAGTACTGTAAATAGAATTCTAGCAAAAAAAAAAAAGTACTGTAAATAGAAAATTTCAAAACTAATGAAATTAAGCTTATTTGATTACTTTAAACAGAATTGATTTAAATGATTCAATTAAGTTAATAATCCACTTAACCTAGTAAGTATAGGAGGGGCTAATGTAATTTGTTCAATAGAAAATTAATTGATAATAATTAGATTTTTCCCAAATATATCATATAAACCAACCAATAATGGTCTTTTCTATATGTTTGATAGGAGATTTGTGACATTCCGAATTTCGACCCATTTTTGGAATTTATAAAACGTGTAATTTGTCAGTAAGCTTATAGTAAAATCTCACCCAAGAACTGATCACTATCGGTTATTATTTTTAAAATTGAGATTTCGCTAGAATCGCATTCGATCGAATTTGACCATTATTTAGAACCTGAATTTTGGTGTCGAATTTTTCGGAGTTTTGAGACGAATTTAATTAGATGATATCGATATTATTGCAGCCAGCCTTGATATTACCCGGGATATGTAAAAAATGAAATTTTGACCGGATGAAGATTTGGACTGGTAGACCTCCTTTATAGTGTGTCTTAGTTATTTTCTTTTGGCCTTTTTTTCTAATTATTAATTAGAATTTTTGGGAATCGTTGAATCGTTTTCGGATTTGAATCGTGATCGTCGGATCGTAGTTAAGTGCAATGTTGGCCATTCTCTCTCTCTCTCTCTCTCTCTACCATGTTGCACACCCCACTTGCCGTGCACGTTTCCCCCCCTCTATCAGACTTTCTCTCTCTCTTTCTTTTTTTTTCTTTTCTTTCTTCTTTTCTTCTTCCTTATCCTTCCCCCTCCCACCGCAGCTGCTTCTGGCTTTTGGCTCTCGCTTCTTCTTGTTGCCCGCTGGCCAGACCTGTGGCCATCGCTTGTCATCCCACCATCGCGCCACCTCGGCTCCGCCCTAGTCGAGCCCCTCCACCACTCGTCACCGCTCAGCCTCCCTTGTCGGTCCATCCAAGCTACGCGCGAGCAACGCTTTCCGCCGGTCCAGCCCCACCGGCCCAGCAGCCGTCCGTCCTCGTCGTGAACCACTACCATCCCAGCTCTTCCCCTATTTGAGCGGCACCGCCCCCAGTTGCCTCGAAGCTCCCGTCGCTGGTTCGCCCAAGCCACGCATAAGAAGTGCCTCTTGCCGGCCACACCCGCCATCCGTCTCAACCGCTCACCGCCACTGTCCAACATCCCCAGCCATCACCACCACCGCCATTCTCACCTAGAACAACCCCAGGCCGCGCCGAAACAACCTCACAGCAGTCGCTTCTTCGTCGCTTCCGTTTGCTGTCGTCCGCCGGCCACCGAGCCCAAGCTGAAAAACACCGCGGACCGCCCTCATTGCCACCGTCGTCCTCGTGTCTTCGCCGACGTTAGCCGAGTAAGTTTAGATTAAGTTTAAATTAAGGTTATGTTTAGTTATTTGGGATTAGATGATATATTATCGGTGGTTGTGCGATAAGTTATCGCAAATGTGATAATAAGTTATCAATTATTTTATTGTTATTGATTACTTTATTAAATGAATTATTTTCGGAATTAAATATTATTTTATTATTTAATATTAATTTTTGAAACTAAATATTAATATTTTCGAAAAATTTCTAACGTCAAATTGTGATTCCTATGCTTGAATTATAATGTTTATGCTATGAATTGCTATGTTAATTAGTTACTATAGCTAAATGATTTTAATAACTATTTTCATGAAAGGATTTCGAGTTTTCGAAAAAGAATTATTTATCATCGCTATGTTTACAAAAGGAATTTGATATCTTGAGAAAGAAAGCATGTTTGAAATGAGTATTACAAATTGATTGACTGCTTATATATGTGACCACTTGGTTTGTTATGCGGCATTGCGTGAGCACTATTCATAGATGCATGGATTAATTGAAAAGATAATAATTGACTGGAATGCTTGTGTGCTTATGTGGTCACACGTCGGAGCCGTTTTGCTATAGATCGCTTAACGATGCTTGATTTATCAGAGTCTTGCTGTAGAGCGCTTGACAATACTCAATTTATCGGATGTTTGGAAATTATCTGAATTGTCGATACTTCGGATGCCTTGTCGCGGCCCGAGGCCAGACTTGATGCTCCTTATGGGATATCATCTTACTACAGATTGTTTGATGTTGTCGTATTAGAATGCCATCTTATTGTAGATCGTTTGACGTAGTCGTGCCTGACGGGGCGGGACGGTGCCCGGTTATGCCCGAAGACTGTTATCTTACTACAGATCGCTTGATGTGTAGTGGCCCCGATGGGACGTAATAACTAGAATACATGTGATGCATAATGCCTAATTATGTGATAGAAACTGCTAGACATGGTATAAGATGTGCTCAAGTGGATTCTATCTTATAATCGAGACACACGCGCCTGTGATGCATTGATGCATGGGAAGTCTATTTAAATGTTTCGAGTATGTGACATATTCATTTCATCAACAAGTGTACTAAGGCGAGGTAAAGATACCTGCGATTGTTTAATGATGCTGCTATTGATGCGGTATTGCCTGATTAGGGACCTCCGTGTGAGTTGGCCTTCTAAATAGGGCTTAGGCCATTAACTTGTTGAGACTTTCGTCTCATTTGTTATTGTTAATCTTTTTTCAGGCCCCTAGCGTGTTGATGCACCTAGTTTGGTTTAGGGTGTCTGGAAGTTGGCTTTTTAGGATTGACTTATTGGTGGAGTAGATTGACCCCAGCCTGATATCTTTTAACTGACTTTTTGTGGTAACGCCCGAAGTGAGCTTGTAAGAATATTCCCAGATGTTAATCAAGTGAAAATCAAAATAGTGTTGTTTGACTGTTGTGATTTATTTTCCTAACTATCTCTATTTATTGTTGTTGTCTAGGGATTGTTATGATTACTTCCGCATGTGTAATTAAAGGATAAAATGAAGAGTCGGCGACAAGTCCTGGGATGTTGCATCTCAACGACTGAAGAGGGTTGTTGTACATCTGCGGAGTTCAAGGCGTGACAAAATTATTAATAATAATCAGCTATCACATTTTTCATTATCATCAATCTACTTTTAAATTCTATTTTTAGCACTTAAGATTAGGGCTAATCCATTAAAAAACCTAAAACTGGTATATCTTTGCCACATTTACCCTCAAACTAATTTTGTGTCACAAAAATTTCCGAATTGGTACATCCATGCAATATTTACCCCAAACTAAATTTTCCCAAATAGTTACATTCATATTACATTTACCCCAAACCAGTATTTTAGTGCCACATTTGCTTCAAATTGTGATAAATTGAGGATTTTTTTTTTGTGGTAAATGTGGCACATGTGCACCATTTTTTGGTAAATTTGGCACATGTACTAGTCCGGGAGTTTTTGTGACATAAAATTAGTTTGGAGTATATGTGGTACAGGTGTACTAGTTTGGGAGTTTTTATGACACAAAAATTAATATGGGTTAAAATGGCACTAAATGCTCGTGACTCAAAGTAAATTTCGACTGTTTGAATGCAAAACTAACCTCTGAGCTTTAGTTAAAGTAACGTTGATGTCAGACATTGATCTCCTAGCTTTCCTACAAAGAGAGTCGACGCTTCTTTTCACCTCTGCGCGAGAGGCAAAGAGTTTGCAGTGACTGCAAATTGTGTTGGGCTCCATGTCCATCAAAATTGGGTTCTTATAAGGCATTTTTTATTCATTACTTGCGCTTTGTTCGCCCCTACCCTCCAATAGATGCATGTATAAATTTTTTAGATGAATAAATTGCTTTTTATGCAACTTTACTCGTGAAACCGAAAGATTAGATTAAAAATCATCAAAAACATGTATACACATCTCTTCTTGTGAAGAACTCTGCACGCACGCACATGCGCACGATCGCATTTACCTACGAGGGAAAAAACCATTTTTAGCAACGAAGTCATGAGCAACTTGGCACAAGAAGGTTAATAATATATAAACAAAATAAAATAAATGTAGGGACATAAAAGAAAACCTAATTGAAGCAACCCAGAAGTGTAGAAGATTGCAAAGGTGAATTGCCGGGCAAATCTCCTTTGGCAGTAAGCTTATATTATATTCAATGCCAATCGACAGTGCCAAAGGAGTTAATGCCCCAGTGCTTCACTCGCATGCCAACCCTGCTTTTAACAATCTAATGCTTGTGGAGCTCGTCTAAAGAAAAGACTGCCCCACAAGTAATCAAGTTCCTAAAAAGAGAAAGATGAAGATGACAAGGAACTCTGCCTTTTCAGTTGACAATTTGATTTTTATTTCATGAAATTGATTGTCAACTACAAGGCATATTTCATTTTCACTTCGACAAAAGACCCAACCCAAACTTTTAGATGTTTCGTTGAACGTGCCCCATTAGCAAAATGCATGTGCAAGTCTGTCCAAATAGTCACAAAAAGCTCTTTGAAAGGAAGCTGTGAATTTTCAATATAATTAATAATTTGATGGCTTTTCCTTACAACAATCTTCAAATTGCCTAATATTTTCATCATTTTCCGCTTCAGTTTTACAGTTCAGAACCTCGGATGAATCAGGCATAATCCCATTACGTTGCTTCTTCAAAATGAGATTTACATTTTACCATAATATTCTAGGAAAAATGAATTGTATTGAATTCATCAATGCCAACTCTCTATCAACGACAATAGCAAAAGGTCGACACTCAATACGTTGCTAAATATTGTCAGAGTCCAAATATAAGTTACTAGTGCCCGGACTGGAATATCTGCCTCTGAACCACCTACTCCCCGGTAGTTGAATTTTGGTACATTTTAATGTTTGGTGTTGTAGAATTGAATTTTTGATATATTTCTCTCCCCCTCACGGAAAAAGAGGTCAGGACCTCCATTATTGACCTATGCAATCTCTTTGTCGCTCGCTCCCCTTCTGTTGGTTTTTTTTTCTTTTTAAGTTCTCCGAAGGAGGAGTCTGAAAGTTGTGTCCTTGTACTCTTTTGTATGGGGCTAATCTAATCCTCCTAATTAATTTGAGAAGACGGCATCTGATATGCAATCTAGTTTAGCCCTGAGGCCAATATTTGTTGGCATATTAGAAGCTGCATCAGTAAGAGACTGTTTTTTACAATCCTCGAAAAATAAAAGTCATTTTGGGAAATTATTGTCTCTTGTCTGCATTTATACATTTGACGTGGGATTGTAAGAGAGAACTTTCTAAGAGACGTCTGTTCTGTCATATATTGAAAGAAACTGTGTGGTCCACCGTCAAATAAATAAACAAACGAGAAGTGAAAAACGCAAAGTTGAGCCTTTTCTCGACTAATTTGTATTTAGTTCTTCGATTTTCCTTGGGCTTCTCTTTTGTTGTATCTTTTAAACTAGGTGGGTTTGAAAGCCCAGTGGACTCGAACGATAAAGATAGAAATGTGCGAAGCGATTTCCTTTCCGGATTGGGATCCTTGAGGAGTTGTGGAGTGCGATAAAGTTTTCCTGGACTTTCATAGCCTACACTTTCAAGTAAATTCACCTGCGCACCACAAAATTCTTAAATACACATTCCAATGTCCCTCTTCCCTCCTCTGCCCCCACAACCATCACGCTGCCAGCTTCGCTGCTGCCGTCATACTCGCAACCGTCACTCCTGGCCGTTGTGTTGGGAACTCAAGTCTCCTGTTACCCGCGACCTTAATTGAATGTGGAGCTCAGCCCACTGTGGTGGCGACCACAGAGGTTGCGACCACGCACGAATAGCGGCCCCAGCCTCGTATCTCAAGTCGCGACCTTGCCTCTTCGCCCCGCGGCTGATTTGGACACCGACGGTCCAGAACAGAGAGATGGAAGGGAGGAGATGGAGGCCTATTGTCTGGAATCGGCGGGGAAAAGATGGCGACGGGTAGAAATGGAGTACAGGATCTCAATCTTTCTTCGTCAATGTCGCCTAAATAAATGAAGTTCCAAAGTGAATTTGGAGCCAAAAGAGGAATTTTGAGGAGCGACCCACTTGTCTTTATCCCCTATTTACATTCTGTTTTTCCACAATTTTTAGGACAACCCAAGAGCCTTAAGATCATTCCTCGCCTATGTCTAGTTCCAATGAGCCAAGAAACAACAAAAATGGACTTAGTTTCACATGCATGGACAATTCTTAGCATAATTTCAACAAACTAAGAAACTAGAAGGTTACCATACCTAGACTACACGCACTCACCAAGAAGCAAGAAGATCATATAGCATTGAACTTAGCAATTTCACTCACTTGTTGGCTTGATTGGAATAGCCAAACCGCAATCTACTTGAATGCTTGATTCTTGAGAGCTTTTGGGTGAAGAAGTTCGAGAGTAAATGGATTGCAATGGTGAGAGGGGTTTGGCTGAGAGAGAGAGAGAGAGAGAGAGAGAGAGAAATTGGTGTTCAAGTCTTCATAAAAGCTTTGAGGCTCAATATTGCATGTTAGTTGCCAATTGTGATAATCTCAATGACACTTGTCTTTTGGTGTCAAAGCCTCGAACACTTGTCTTGCCTATCTAGACACTTGTTTCTTGCATGTGAGAGTCAAAGTGTCAAGATTAGTGGACATATGTCCATTTCCATGCAAAATTGCCTTCTAATTTTTGAAATTAGAAGAATTGAAATACTAAATATGGCCCTAAGATTTTCGGCCATAGTAGCGATTAGGTGTCTAGTTCCATAAATCACGTGAATTAACATTTCATTAATGTAACAATTGCTAGAATTAACATGCACAGTGTATCACTTGATTTACTAAAGTCATGAAATCATTGGCGACAATACCAAATGACAAGCTTAATTCTTATAATCACTACACGAAATATTGAAAGATTGTGCGATCTCAACATGTGACCTACGGAAGATTGAAAGATTGTCCGATCTCAATATGTGACTAGTGTTACCCGTCTCCAATAGTGTTTGTTCCAATATTAATTTACAAGCTCATTTCGCGTTGCTCGTACCTTGAGCATAAACTATTCCATTCAAACTCCATACTCAATAATATTGATCTTTATAGCCTAATTATTATTATCGAATAAACAAAACTCAGGTTATCACAGAATGCAATGTGGAATCTTTCGATTGAGTCAAACCTTTCTTGCTATTGTTGTTGTTGTGGTCGCTCGTCATCCTTGTATTGAATCATGAAGGAATTAACTAAAAGAAAAACATATTCAAAAGAAAAAAAAATGGCAAAAATCCCAAATTATACTCACTGTGATATATTTACCGTAAACTTTTTTTCTATAACACAAAAAATCTCAAACTTATACATGTATGACGTATGAACCCTCCATCAAGGTTTCGACAAGTACTGTTAAAAATCTACCTACATGGACTCCGGAAAGTAAACGGTGTTGACATGGTGCTTACATGGCTTAAGTGAAATAAAAATAACGATATTTTGGCTAAAAACTCATATGAAAGAACCTTAACGGAAGATAAATGTGTTACATAAGTACAAGTTTAAGGTTTTTATGTCATAAGAAAGAATTTAGGGTAAATATGTCACGAAGACCATAGTTTGGGATTTTTAATATCTAGAAAAAAGTTTAAAGTAAATATATCATAGTGAGTATAGTTTTGGGCTTTTGGTGCCTTTTCCCTAAAAAATGCTACCTGCTTAGTCCGTGCTTTGAGTTCTTGTCTCAACCTTTTTGGTGGTGAACCACCAAAGGAAGGCTAATGGATTTAGTAAATGGGAATGAAGGTTCCTCTCATGAGGCAATCGTTCGCGTTTAGCGCGAATTCTGCTAAGCCCATCCGACCACAACTTGGTACTTAATTCGTCTTATGATTAAACTTACCTTTTGGAGCCACTACTAATCATTTATGGGTTAATTAGACACCCAAATAAAATGTGGTAGTGCATTTTACTTCTGCGAACCAAAGAGTCATGAATTCGGGAACTAGGTTATGCTAAATTAATCTAACGCCCTTTCGATACCTTCTCTTTTATTCCAAAAATGTTTCGCATGCAGTCTTTATCTATTTTCTATCTATGCCACTAACATATGAGGGGTAATCATGCACATGCGTACTCAGGAAAGTGACACCTAATAATCAACTAGTAAATAGATTACAAAAGATTTTAAGAACCTCGACACACTAAACAAGCAAAGTGTATCACTATCCATCACCAAGAGATCTCTGCAAACTATTACTTTAGAAAATTATGCAAACAGAATGCATGAATATTATGCATGATCGTGCATGAAATAATGACTAACTAATAGGCAATCTATGCGACACTCTCTACTTCTATTTTTTTTTCTGTATTTTTCTTTATTAACTAGCAAAAGACAAACGACCCTAAAAGTCTACAAATTAAATAAATCCTAGGTGCTTGACATAGTTACAGTGAATTATCAACTATTATTGAACTATATGCAATATGGACGATGCATGTAATGTAATCACTAAAAGTATCCACATGATACGATTATAAAACTTAGTTCTAAATGACATGCGTTTTATGATGTGAGCCTAATTAAATCTAGGTCTACAAGCAATATAAATGATTCTAATGACATTTTATTTTTTATTCAAAATCTTTATGTATTCTAAGACTAATTATGGATGCCCTAAATATGAAAATCCTGAAGTGCAAATGACGTACAATGATGATTGATAATATTGTGATGCAATAAAACACACATCATATCAAAATCAATCATAAAAAGTCATGCAAGACGATATTAAGATCAGACCTTAGTGTCTAAAGGTTCGGAGGCCTAATACGCCTTAGTTAACACAGGGAAATAATCAAATCATGATAACCTAAGGTTGTATCAACCAAAAACATGCAATTAAGAATTATCATAGAAAGTTGAACCCAACTCCACTTACCTGTACAAAACCAATCGAGACCGATAAAGAGGAACCACAAACAATGTAAGGAACACTATAGTAGCGGTTCAATGCAAGCCAATGGTGAAGCTTCCTTGAGGATACTGGAACTAGCGAAACTGGAAGAATACTAGGTGATGATGAAGAATGATTGGACTGAGACCACGACAGATTGGTGGGCTCGTTGGCCTGTTAACGCGATGAAGGTTTCGTCCAAGAGACCTGCAACAAAAGAAATTGCTGGAGCGTACACGAGCAGATTGGACTTTCTTGGCGAACGCGGAGCACGACAGCAGGGCTTGCTATTGAGGCGCGATAGGAATACTGGGTGTTCATTGGGTACGACGTCGGGGCCGGTGTTCGTGGCGGTTCGCTAAAGACCACTGGGACTGTCAGAGACGGTGTGGGAATTCGTCTACACCACTGGAATTTCTGGAAAGGCTGCAGGAACCATTGGATGCTGGGGAAGATCACCCGGACATAGCAAAATCGCTGGTGAGCAACTCCCTAGGCAGCTGTGGAAACTTGCTACAACTGGATTGTGATAGGGACCGCGGATGAGCCGGGGCTGAGAGTTCAGCGTCGCTAGAAAAAAATGCTGGAACGGCGGAGCTTGGCGAGCGCTACGGATGGTGATGACTTGCAGCAAAATAATATGGACATCGAGGTTCCTTCACGATCGCAGCATCGTCACTAGAAAAGAGTCACCGACGGCCAAAGTGGCTGGAACTTCGTTTCGTCAATTTCCACTTCGGGTGCTCTTAATGCTTATGCGTGTGGAAGCGTGTGGAAGGTCAAAGCAAGTGTGGCTTGGAGCGAATGTCCTGCACGCTAGACAATTGAGCTCTATGGGTGACGGAGAAAAAGGAAATGGGGTTGACGGACCTCTCTGGCGGTGGACGTGACCTTCAGCAAGAAGAAGGAATTTTAATTTGGTCTCTCTCAAATTTTTTGTATTCACGATTGTCTCCTCTCTTTCTTTTTTTTTTAACGATCGCTTTTCTCCCTCAATGTGGACTCACAGAGGAAAGCCACGGTGATGATGATGAAGACCTCCCCTCTCTTCTAGGTGTGCGTCCGTCTCCTTCTATAGCAAAAAATCTCCCACGTATCATCGGAGAATCTCGATTCGTGGAGCCGTTTGATAATTCTCGGAGAATTGCTGAATTTTTGCTTTGACTTGTCACCGAGAATTGAATATGAGTCTCTCTAATTCACTTCCAATTAGCGCTCGCAATCTTTTGATTTCCTCTTCTGCTTCTACTCATGTTCCCTTGAATGTGTCCAAATTCACTCGCCATCAGCCAGCCCATTCCATCAATCTCTTGCGGATATTCCATTGACTCCCAACTTCTTATTCTTTCCTCTTCAACTCTGATTGGTGGCCCTCATCAATCTTCACAATCCTTCCCTTTTGATTCTCATCACTCAGTTGGCCTTCCTTATTTCTTTTTCCATCCTCACGGCCTGACCTGCATCTTTTTCATAATCAGATTTGGATTATCTTGGAAACTCTTACTCGGATGAGTAAGTTTGTTACTTCCTTATTTGCCAAATCTCGAGTCTACATCACCTCAATTCCGACCTTGTGGAGAGATAATCTGATGTATGCTTGTCCGTGGAGGCATCGTACAATCAGGAGTAATCTTACATACGATATGACTTAAGTGAAAATGCAAATGCAAGTGATTTTTTTTTTGGGTCGAATTTGATCCCTAATTTTTCAAATGAATGGGTGAAATAATCAAAATTTGAGTTTCAACATGTAGAGAATTAAAGATGTAACACTTTAAAAGTGAAATTCTCGATCTTGTTGATAACTATTGTCAACAAGATCTCGAAGGTGAACAACTTGTCGATAACTATTGTCGACAACTCTTGAAGAAAAACACACAAGGAGAGGAGAGAAATAAACTATTTTATTATGACTTGATTCACCTTGCTAATACTTCAACTAAACTTGCCTTTATATAGGCATAGTACAAGACTCTTGATATGACTCATAAATGACTATATATGTATTTGATATTAACTAGATATCGAAACACGAAAGGTCAAGACCAAATACAAACAACTACATTAATTAGATATTGAAATACGAAAGGTCAAGACGAATCACGAAAGGTCTAGAGAGATAATGCGGTAATATCTTCAATACTCCCCCTCATTGACTACTCTCTCTAAGAATAGTTCTTGCGACCATACCAAGCTGAGCTCGAAACTCTTCAAACTTTGCAACTCTAAGACCTTTGGTGAAGATATCAACAACTTGATCACCTGTCTTGGTGTACTCCATCTTGATCTCGCCTTCCAACACTTTCTCTCGCAGAAAGTGATAGTGGACGTCCACATGCTTAGTCCTAGCATGAAAAACTGGATTTTCTGCCAAGCTTATAGCGGATAGATTATCACAATACAATATTGTCGAATAATGTATCGACTGATGAAGATCATCCAATAATTGCACTAGCCACGTGCTCTCTTGAGCTGCCATTGCTGCTGCTCTGTATTCAGCTTCTGTTGTAGACAAAGACACAGTTGGCTGTCTTTTACTGCACCAGGATACTACTGCTGATCCAAGATGAAATGAGTATCTAGTAGTTGATCGCCGTGTGTGTTGATCTCCAGCATAGTCGGCATCATAATGACCGACCAACTCACCCGATGATTCTTTTTTATACAAAAGCCGAAAATTAAAAGTCTTCTTAACATACCTTAAGATATGTTTGGCTGCATCCAAGTGAGGCTTCCTTGGCTTCTCCATGAATCGACTCACTACTCCCACTGCAAAAGCGATGTTAGGCCGAGTTATGGTAAGGTAGATTAGACTACCGACCAGTTGCCTATACATAGGCGAATCTTCTAGCTCTCTACCTTCTTCGGCACATAGCTTTGCGTTCCCATCCAACGGAGTAGATATAGGTTTGCAATCGAGTATCCCAAATTTTTCCAAGAGATCTCGTGCATACTTCTGTTGACATAGGAATAATTCTTTTTTTGTCCTATCAACCTCGAGCCCCAAAAAGTGTTTTAGCTCTCCAAGCTCCTTCATTTGGAACCGCACAGAGAGGTTGGCTCTAATTTGACATATCTCATCTTCATCATCTCTAGTAATGATGAGATCATCTACATAAACCAGTACAACTGCAACCTTTCCATCTTCTGAATTCATGAACAGGCTCGAGTCTGCTGGAGCTACATTATAACCGTTCTTCAACAAGAATTCTGCAATCTTTCCATACCACACTCTCGGGGCTTGCTTTAAGCCATACAACGCTTTCTTTAGCTTGCAGACATATTCTGGATAAGTTTTGCTCTTGAAACCATCCGGCTGCTCCATGTATATCTCTCGCTCAAGTTCTCCATGCAGGAAAGCATTCTTCACATCCATCTACCACATATTTCATGACTTGCTTGCTGCAAGTGCTAATAGAACTCGAACTGTGGTAACCTTTACTACTGGACTAAAGGTCTCTTCATAATCAATCCCATATTTTTGCGAAAAACCTCGAACCACTAGACGTGCTTTATACCTCTCAATCGACCCATCTGGTCGAGTTTTAAGTTTATAAACCCATTTGCAGGAAATAGGACATACCTTTTCAGGTTTCGGTACTAAGTCCCACGTCTCATTCTTCTTTAGTGCAAGGATTTCTTCTTTCATGGCCTTCCTCCATTCTGTATCCTTTGAGGCTTCTTCATATGTCAAAGGCTCAACCATGCCAACATCTCCGGTCAATGCCGCATTGGCATACTTGGGGTTTGGCTTTCTTTGCCTCGTCGATCTCCGACGTTGAGGCTCTGCCTCTTCAAGTTCTTCGACCTGACTTGGTCGAAGTTCTTCTGTTGACTTTGGGCGCTCATCAAATGAACTTGTTGATCCTGGTGACTGTGTGTCGACATCTTTTTCAACAGGCTGATTCTCATCGAATTCTTTCAGCCTTTCTTCGATCTCTTCGTCGAATTGTTGTGAATTTGGCAATTCAATAGCTTGAGGTAACCACCAAGATGACAATTCATCGAACACCACATTCCTTGAAGTATAACACCTCCCTGTTGTAGGGTTGCAGCACTTCCACCCCTTTCGTTGATCATCATATCCCACGAATATGCAATGAACTGCCTTCTTGTCGAACTTGCTGCGAAGATGATCAGGCACAAATGCATAACATATGCACCCGAAAACTCTAAAGTGACTTACCACAGGCTTGCGATTCCATAACTTCTCGTATGGTGACATAAAAACGAGCCTTGCTTATGGCAGCCTGTTAATCACGTGAGCCATTGTCTTCAAACATTCGGCCCAAAACCTTGGTGGAACATTCTTTGCGTGTAACATGCTCCTGCATGTCTTAGCTAGATGCCGATTCTTTCTTTCGGCAACACCGTTCTGCTGCGGCGTATACGGACAAGTATACTGTCGACGTATCTCGCACTCTTGCAAATATTTTGTGAATTCGTAGGAAGTGTATTCTCCTCCATTATCAGTGCGTAGGCAACGGATTTTTCTGCCTACTTCACTTTCAACCTTCTCCTTAAACTCCTTAAATTTAATAAACGCCTCGGATTTTTCCCTCATGAAAACAACCCAGACATACCTGGAAAAGTCGTTGATGAAAGTGATCATATACTTGAATCCACTAACAGACGGCTGCTTCACTGGACCAAACACATCCGAGTGAATGAGCTCGAGAGGCATCCGAGTTTTGAACGATGATTCCTCATATGGAAGTTGATGTACCTTCCCATATTGGCACCCGGCACAAATCACATCTTCTTGCACTTCCAACTGGGGAAGATCCCTCAGCATGTTCTTTTGCATCATCACTTTCAACTTGTGAACTTACGTGCCCAAGCTGCGCATGCCATAAATCTGGTGTATCATTCCTTCGGGTTTTGTTTACATATGCCGTTTGAGCAGACATCACGTAAACGGACTCTAGCCGACGTCCCTCCATGATTGGTTGACCAATGGGCTTCATACTTCGGTACACCTTAACATCTTGTGGACCGAACACCACATAATTACCCAAGTCTGTGAGTTGGGATACAGACAATAAATTCTTCTTCATTCTCGGCACGTGATACACACTTTTCAATTCAACTGGTTGTGAATGGAATCGAGGATTTATCATCGTCTTGCCGATATGAGTAATCGGCAGCCTCGAGCCATCTGCAGTAATAACAACACGTCATTCGGTATATTCATGCATGTTCGATAGCTTGCCTTGATCATCAGTCATATGACTCGAACACCCTGAATCAACAATACAGTCGAAATCATAATTAATCGACTTTTCACTTACAGAGATTAATGCATTTGCATCGTTTGACTTGTCTGTGGAAGAGATAGGGAGCTCGTTTGATACCACAATTGCAACAGACGTTTGGAAGTCCCATTCCTTATCTTCAAGGAAATCATTCTTCTTCGATGATGCTGCGACATTTCCTTCAACTTTCTTTGTTTAACAATCTCTGGCAAAGTGGCCCTCTTTGCCGCAAACGTAACATCGTCCACTACGTCTTTTGCCATCGCCTTGCCAAGCTCCCCTTGGTCGAAGACTCGTCTCTCTTGGACGCTTTTGCCATTCTTCACGAGCTGGTTGCTTTTGCCATTCGACATAGCTTTTCCTCGACTTGCCATCTTTATTGTCAGTACCGGTTCGCCTTTGACCCTTGAACCCTCTCTTATCACTGAAGAGGGCACTTTCTTCTCTCTTAATCGAAACCTTAGACATTTGACTATCTAAAGTCTCTTGGTTAGCCAGAATACTCTCCAGATCGGTCAACGTTGGTTGAGTTGCCCATCCACGAGTAGCCATAATAATACCATTATACTCCGACTTTAACCCATGAATAATAATTCTTCTCATTCTTGTTTCTGAGATGGCATTAGTGGGATCCAATTTTGAAATTTCGTCACACATAGACTTAACTTTGGAGAAATACTGACTCACCGTCATATTTTGTTGTGATATCGATAGCAACTCGTTCTCTAGCCTTTGTAGCTTGGCATCATTTGACCTTGCGAATAGCGCTGCCAAGTTATCCCATGCCTCTTTTGGAGTCCTTGCGCTCTTTATGTGTTGCATTAATTCATCTTCTACAGTCACATAAAGAGCATAAAGAGCTTTACCCGCTTTGATGTTCCATCTCCTTAACACGCCATCGTTCGTCGGTGGTGTGATGTTGCCCCCGCCAATGATATCCCACAAATCTTGTCCTAGCAAGTAAAATTGCATTCGGGAACTCCAATTATTATAATTGGAGTTGTTAAGCTTCTCGACCCCGTTCATCGAACTTGAAATATCCACCATCAAACTTGGATATAACACCTGGCACTACACCAATTCAGCTTGGTCCCGGACCAATGAATCACAGTTCCTGTCTTTGCAATGACAGAGTTTTGGCGTTCTCCAGTCCCTGACCAGTTGCTCACGTACAATGGTCCTCAACTCCTGGGCTCTGATACCACTTGTAGAGAGTTAAAGACGTAACACTTTAAAAGTGAAATTCTCAATCTTGTTGATAACTATTGTCAACAAGATCTTGAAGGCGAACGACTTGTCGATAACTATTGTCGATAACTCTTGAAGAAAAACACACAATGAGAGGAGAGAAATAAACTATTTTATTATGACTTGATTCACCTTGCTAATACTTCAACTAAACTTGCCTTCATATAGGCATAGTACAAGACTCTTGATATGACTCATAAATGACTATATATGTATTTGATATTAACTAGATATCGAAACATGAAAGGTCAAGACCAAATACAAACAACCACATTAATTAGATATTGAAATACGAAAGGTCAAGACGAATCACGAAAGGTCTAGAGAGATAAGGCGGTGATATCTTCAATACAACAGTTCTTAGACGTCTTAGAGTATATTATTATGTGCCTTTCGAGTGGCATTGTACGATCCGCCATGTTCTGAAGAAGTTGGAGCTTCATCGAACTCTCTGATTTTTTTATTTTATTTTGTGAAAGAGGAAGTGGAACAAGCACTTCGTCGCAAAGTATATATAGAGGTCTTGTGTTGTTCATATTAACACTCTTGATTTTCAATGTTCTACTTCTGATGGTGGCAACCCCTTAACACTCTTGATTTTCAGTGTTCTGTGTCTGATGGGGACACGAGACACACCCTTGATTTTTAAAGGGAATCCCATTGGATCCATACAGGATCCATTTTCCCGACATCCTCCCAACCAACCTCGTCGTGAGTTGGCGGTAGGACAGGACGTCAACATTGTGCACGAATTTCAGAGGGGGGGGGAGGGGGTGTTTGAAACACCAATTTTTGTTTGTCACGCCAAACGAAAGAGTAGTTACCATTGGGTACGATTGAAACATGCAAAAGCGATTTTAGCGACACAATACACAAGAAGCAAATGACCTACCAGAGAGGGTTTACGCGTTACTACTGTATAAATCGTCACAGTGTCCTGGTCGTTAGAAAATTTGCGTGTTTACATTTGACATTTTATCTTTTACGGATAAAGTAATTTAAAATAGTGCATACTGTAATGCTATGACTTTATGAGATCAACATGTGTTGTAATCAATCAGATTAACTTCTTAAGATAATGAAAGACTTTAGCGGGTCAAGTCAACGAAAAAGCCAGCTCTTTGCCGTAGAGCACCGTTCGATCTCATCGGACAATTTTCTTCTTTTTGTCATATAGCAGCTTCTTTTTGGCCTGGACATTTCATTTGCCTTAACTTTAAGAAAAGCCACTTGAGTGATTCAACTACCCCACTTTTGTGCGACATTCGATTTAATTAAACTTCCTTATTAGATTCGCTTTTCTCGGCTCGTAATGGGAGGGTTTGATTGATCATCCGACTAATTGCTCGCACAAAAGGTGGGACTATATACACCATCAGGTTTGCATGTGCATCTGTGGTTGTTTTTATATAGCACTTCACATTCAATTCCAAATTTATCTTTGACTTTAGGGTAAGTGGATTTCCACTTATAGATTAAGCATTGTTTCAAATCCTGACATTGGACCTTTCAAAAACAAAACCACAACCTAAAACGCAGCATTAATGTAAATGTTGCCATGAAAAAAAAGAAGTCATCAATGAAAACTTCATGAAGATGGCGCGAAATATGCAAAGTTGCAAATTTGATGTATCAATAAAGAGCTATTATAATTCAACCGCACTATTGTGTAATCGTACAAACACATAATATAGAGTGAAAATCTTGGACATCCATCTCACATATCATACAACCATCTTATAATGCAAAGTTAAACAGGGAGATAAAGGGTGTCAAATTCCATCTTGAGATCAACTAGACAATGTCCTCCCAGACTTCGCCTCCGTTATCGCCAACGGGTTGAGTGACAGCGTTGTTATTCATCGATGATTTTTCTTGGTCCGCAACATTAATTTTCAAAAGATTTTGTATAATCCCTTGTGATTGAATGAACAATTTTTTGAGTCTCAAAGAAATTTCTCCGCACATGGACTTGAAAATCTGTTTCATCTCCTGGTAAGTTTGTTGGTAATTTGGATTTGTAGCTACCATAACAAGAAACAAACCATAGATAACCCACTTGATATAAGAATTCAATAACATCGAGTCAATTGCTACTCCAACAATGAGACATCCTAGCATGAGAAACGCAAATTTGATGAATGCCTTTCCACAATTGCTTTGTGTTGTTCGCGAACTGATGCCAAAGAGCTACAGCTATCATGATGAAGGTTTCTTGCTTGTTTAAAAGTACATCCTTAGCTCCTAAAAGAGCAAATGACCATTTAAGTGAGGATGTCAAGAAATCTTTCGATTTTTCGACTATGGCATCGTCTTGTTCTCCGAGTCTACCAAAAAGAACAACAAAATCTGAAATCATTAATTTATGGTGCAAGTAAACGATACAAGCTTGTACCAGGAGAATATAGATGGATTAATCGGGTTAAGTCATTACTTTTGATCAATATGGACGTTTTTTTCAAAAGTGTACAAATAAAAATTTTAAGCAACATTTCTTTACCAAATTTTTTTTTTTTAAGCAACATAGGAGGCCAAGTGCACTAAATGCTCATGATCCAAAGGAGGATATAGTTCCCAAGGAACGACATAAACTTATGCAAGCGATGAAAAGTACTAATCTATGTAAATCTCGACTGTTTGCATGCAAAACTGACCTGTGAGCTTCAGCTGAAGTAGAGTTGATGGCAGACATTGATTTGTGCTAGCTTTCGAACAAAGAGTGTTGATGGTTATTTCACCTTAAGCACGAGAGGCAAAGATTTCGCAGCAAATGCAAATTGTGTTGGGCTTCATGTCCATTGGATGAGGGTTTTTATGAGGGGGATTTCACGGATAAGCTTTCGAACAAGTGAGTTGATGTTCCTTTTCCCACTCTTGATTTGACCAATAGCCGGGGAAATTCGTGGATCCTCCTCTCCACCAATTCACCAGTAGGACCCTCGACCTATGGCTAACGATGGAAAAGGAATGCTTGCCCCAAGCAGTCCTTTTCCATCTGCTTGGCGCCTGCTTGGGGCAAGCAGTCCTTTTCCATATGCTTGGGGGCTAGCAGTCCTTTTCCCAAACTTTGCAAACTTTTCCCAAGCACTCCTTTTCGGGGTCTCCCTCCTTTTCTCGCTTTTCCCCTTTGCTCCCATTAGGAGAAGGTTTCGCGGGACCTTGCATTCGCGTCATTAATGAATGTGCTTGGGAATTCTGTGAAAAAATGAGAAGCCCACTCTTGATTTGAGCTAATTTCTTACCTTTTATTTTTGTTCTTTTTTTTTGGCTTCTTCCTTTTTCCCCCCTTTTTTTTGCCATTCGAAAAAAAAAAACTGCTGTCCTCCTTTTTCAAAAGAGTAGTTTATTTGGTAGACAGTCAACTAGTTATTGTGTTAATTAGTTATATATTTCTTTTTTTCTTGTTTTTTACTACAAAAGCATTATTCTAAATAACCTCAGTACAAGTAAGAGTGAAAAAATCATTTACTAGTTTCTGACTGCATTTTTGCATATCATAAAAACACATAATACAAAGAAAAAAACTCGACATCCATTGTACGTATTGTACAAGCATCTTATAATAAAAGAGGAAAAAGAGAGGTATATAGTGCCAATGTCCATCACTTGATCAACTAGACAATGTCCTCCTCGACTCCGCCTCCGTCATTGCCAACTGGTCAAGACACAAGGTTGTTGTTATTCATTGACGATTCTTCTTTGTCCGCAACATTAATTTTGAAACGATTTTCAATAAATACTTCTAATTGAATGAACAAGTTTTTGAGTCTCAAAGAAGTTACTCTGCACATGGACTTGACAATTCATTTCATCTGTCATGCCCCGAACCCCATCGAGCTCGCAACATCCCTACTCCAGTCGAAATGATGCGACGTCCCAGGAACGTCGCCGACCCAACCCAAACATCAAAAACACATGCGGAAGCGAATAACAAAACTCCGGACAGAAAGATGATGACAATGGGGTAGAATACCATAATAATCAAACAACAACATATCCATACAACACCAAATATACAAACATCGTATTATAGACATAATTAACAAACTAGCATCCGAAATCACCGTTATAACAAAAAGATTAGGGTCTAGTTAACTTAACTTCCCTATGAGTCAACCCGATTAACACAATCCCTAAAATAGCCTAGGGAATGCCTACTGGTCGTCTTCCTTTCCAATCTGCTCCTAATTCTTCGAGCTTGAGTCTCCGGAAACTCACCTACAATTCCACCGGGCACCAAAAGCGGTTTCTCGAACTTCTAAAAAGATGAGGCAGTTCCCTGGGTTTATGGCTGAGGGTCTGAAATTGTGGATTATACAATTATGAGACGAATCTCAATAAGTGTATAACCCCAAACCCCACGTAGACACTCACGCACCGCCAGACGAAAACACGCATAATACATGACAATCAATTAAACTAACAACCACACACGATCCTACCTGGAATTCATCATGCACGTTCCTGTACGTTAGATAATAACACAACAAATATGCTACAGAAAAACATCACAGCCGCGCGCGTGCCCCGATTATGGAGCAAAACCCACTTGGGCACGTCCCATACCATGCCTAGCAGTTTTTACCCCATAATCGAGTATTACACCACGCGATACAAACACACTCGCACACCAACTCACACCACACGTCACTTTCTCAAACCTCGCACCTCAAGCCAATTCCCGCTCATTCTCAACTCCTTCACCACTACCGCGCTCGCGTAAAACGCATCAGGCCAACGGTCTTCTGACCTCGTCAGGCATTGACACCCTGTCGGGCCGGGCATCGTTACTTCGTCAAGGACGGCATCGTCCCGCGTAAACGAACACACCTCAGGACGGAATCCTACACACACTTTCCTTCTACCGCGCCCGCGTAAAACTCATCAGGCCAACGGTCTTCTGACCACGTCAGGCATCGTCACCCCGTCGGGCCAGGCATCGTCACCTCGTCAGAGACGGCATCGTCCCGCGTAAACGAACACGCCTCAGGATGAGTCCTTTCCAACCAATTCCACATTTCCATCTCCTCGTTCCACTCAAACCACACTTACACACGGCCAACAATCGCACGGCCAAACATACACCTCACACATACATTTTACAATTTCACATTCTCGTACACTTCACAAACACACGTTCTCGTCACACGAACACCACACGATCACACATATTTAACACGCAAATCCAATGCACATTCACCTCGACACATCGCCACACTACACGGCCACACACACGCGGCACAATATCAATCCACAATCAATCCACAACACAACCAGCATAATCATTCGGTTCAGCCCAATTAAGCCACAATAATTTCAATCAATCACATATTTAATTTCCGATCAATCCTCAACATCACAGCCCTAACTCAGCCTCCTAAACCTTGAAATTTCATTGCCAAATCAGTCCACAACAACCCAAACACCAGCCCCTAATTCAGTTCCAAAACAGCCACCAAAATCGTCCAAACTGGGCAGTTGCGCAGTGACCGAAATCCATTTGAAATAAATAGTAAATTAACTCCAAAAATTATGAAATTTGGATATGTTGTACAAAACATCTTGGTAAACATTTTCCGTGAAGGACTCAAAACCCATATCCAACTGTAAACACCTCTTTTTGTCACTGGAAGACAGACGAAAATCAACCCGTCCGGTCAGTCCGCCTGATCATCAAAATACATTTTTTTTCAATACCCAAATCACCTTGAAAAGCCTTGAAATGTTTATATGTTATAGCCACAAATGTCCCCAAAAACTTTCGCGAAGAAATAATTTTAAAAATATGCCTGGAAAAATTTATAAAAATTCAAATAGACCCGAAGGTCGGATGAACAGTAAATCCGGCAGACTGATTTCGGTCTAAGAATGGGCTTACGAATGGCATCAAATGATTTCCAAAAATTCCCAAATTAAATTATGTTATACTTCGAGATGTTGGGAACAACTTTTATGAAGAAAACTTCCCAAAATTCGGTCCAAAAAAGTCACAGAAAAAATAGCAAAAACCAGCTACGCAGCAGTAACCTATCCGAAAATCAGCTAACCCTCACCACCAAGCACATCTAGCCACAAATTCACCTTAAACCGAGCCCTAAACAAGCCTAACAATACCCGAGATCTTAGGCGACATTTGGGGAGGTCACTTACCTAAGAAAGGCGAGAAGAACGGGCTGGATCAATCGGACCAGCAGCTGCAACAGCAGCAGCACCGGCGGAGGAGGAAAATGAAGATGAAGAGAGTGAGAGAGAGAGAGAGTGATCGTGGAAGAGGGGGGTTCTGGCCAGAAGAGGGAGGAGAGAGAGAGGGGTCAGAAATAGTGGGCTGATGGGGACACGTGTCGGCGATCCGCAATTTTTCCAAAAATACCCTTGATCCAACGGTCCTCGTTTGTCTTTATCCAATAATTCAAGGGCAAGGTGGTAATTCAATAATTCAAATTTCTTTTTCACTTATTTTAGTCCTCAATTATTGCCCAAAATTGTCCAAAATTCGGAATTCCCAATATAGGGTCCAGGGGCAAAACGGTAAATTTCCGGTTCCGGGGCGAAATTCCAATTTTCGCACATACGGGTTCCATATGGGTGTGGCTAACATAATATGGCGTCGGAATCGTGAAAATAGCTTCTTAAGCCCTTGAAAATCAACTGCAAAGTCCTGGGAATAAAATAATATCATTTTTCACTTCTGAGCCAAAATTCCGATTTTTAACCGCAACGACTCTAAATGTGCGTGGCCACCCCAAAATGGCATCGGCCTCGAAAAATAATCTCATCCGACCTCAAAAACCAATGTCGACACATATAGGGGCAAAATCGTAATTTTTTTCCGGCCCCGAACCGAAATCCATTTTTTGGTAGAAATGGGTGGCCCCAAGGTTGGCCAACCTAAAAACGTTATCGGCCGCTCAAAATTGTCACTTTCAAAATTCTCGATTCTCGGGCCCGAATTCCAAGAAATGACTAGAATCGACCAATCGCAACTTTAGTTTATCTCTGGCTAACGGGTGGCCCATTGGGATTATGCGCTCTCGACCCGTGACCGACACTAAGTCAAATCACATTTAAGTTTACTCTACCCAGGACGACCTCGGTTGTCATATAATTGCGAGGGTCTGTCACTAGTTCCCTTCGGACATTATCAATCAAATAGATCGCTTTCTGTTGGTCAAAAACATTCCCTCATCAATCCTTATGGTCGAAGGTCGAACCTTGGTCGAGTTCTTTAGTCGTGCGAACTCAATCCCGTAATAGCCCTACCCCTAAGGTTAGCATCCCGTGAATACGCATTTCCGGGCGAGATCTCACTATAGTGTATTGATCAATTTCATTTCTTAAATCCCGGGAAAAGGATCGAAAATTCAGACTGTTACATCATCTCCCGAAAAAGTTGTTGGTAATCGGGATTTGTAGCTGCCCTACCAAAGAACATACCATAGATAGCCCACTTGATGTAAAAATTTGGTACGATCGAGTTGAGTACTATTCCAACAACGAGACATCCTAATAGGAGAAACGCGAAATTGATGAATGTCATTCCATGATCGCTTTGTGTCGTTTGCAAATTGATGCCAAAAAGCATTATGAGAGCTATGGAAATCATGATGAAGGTCGCTTGAATGTTTGTAAGATAATCCTTAGCTCAGATAAGAGCAAATGACCAAGTAAGCGATGATTTCATGAAATCTTTTGATTTTTCAACAATGTCGTCTTCTTGTTCTCCGAGTCTACAAAAAAGAACAACAGAATCTGAAATCATTAGTTTATGAGGCAAATAAATAATACCAGCTTGTCGCACGAGCGGTCCACCCGCATGCTTAAATCTTGCTCGACGGAAACTTACTTATCCAAAAATGAAACTTCAAGATGATTAAAATTATATATACATGCGAGATATGATGTTGAGAATTTCTCCCAAATCGCATTACGACATGTCGCATGCGAATCCAAAAGTACAAACTAGAACTCAGCATAAATGACATGCAAAGTCCATATAAATAGTCTAAACGGATTAATTGCAGTATTTAATAGAAGACTCTTAATTGATATGGATTGATTTTGGGAAATTAACAAACATAGAAAGCCAAGTGCACTAAATGCTAGTGACCTAAAGGAGCGACATCAACATATATGCAAACATCGAAGAGTAGTAATCAATGTAAATTTCGACTGTTATAATGCAAAACTAACCGCTGAGTTTTAGTTGAAGGGAAGTTGAAGTCGGACATTGATCTGTCCTAGCTCTCGAACAAAGAGAGTATAAGTTTTTTTCACCTCCGCACGAGAGGCAAAGAGCCCGCAGTGAATGTAAATTGTCCATATAAAAGGGGGGTTTTATAAGCCATTTTTCATTCCGCCATTAAATATTGGTATACGTCCCGGAGCTAGTGAGACCAACGTCTAATTCCTGATGGGGACAAGCGCCAGTCGCCATTAAATATTGGTATACGTCCCGGAGCGAGTGAGATCAACATCTGATTCCTGATGGGGAATTGAATATTGTACTCAGTAAGGGACATAGATTACAGAACTCGAACCAAATTATCCCTAAAATTAAACATAAAAATTGAATATTTTATGCCAAGTTTGGCCTTAATGTGAAGTTCAACTTGTCTACCAAAGATGTGTTTTTATAAGTAGATATTTAATTTATAGCTCGCGTTTTGTTTATATTCCGCTATTCCTAGTTCGAATTATATATTAGGGAAGACTTGATGTATCTGGGCTCACGGGAATCAAGTCTTCACTAACATTCAATTCGAACAGGAAGATTCGGAATCGGATATTGGGGGAATTACTCGGTAAGAAAAGACCCTGAAGGGAATGAGGAATAGGGGGAATTAAATATTTGGGGGGAGGGAGAAACAAAAATGTATTCATTAGCGTGATGTTAAAAATTAAAATTTTAGCTACTTAATTTTTACTTTATTCGGTGAATTTAATGATTCACTTTTTATTTATCTTTCATGTCATCACTACACGATTTTTCATTAAATTTTCAAAAATAAAATAAACAATACAAAACAAGTTAAATCTTTAGGAATTCTAAACAACGTCCATTATTGTCATGCAAATTCAGAAGAAAGTCCCACTTAAACATTGTTCTTTGGATTATCATCTTTGCCTTGATTGCATAGAATATTAGCTGTTGACAAGAAAATAACGTCAACTGTTTTTGCATTATAAGACAACATATTCGAGCCATTTGCAAGTACTTGTTTATTTTTCTATTCTATATGCATTAGAATTTTCATAGAACCATTAAAAAAAGATCTTTATAATGCAAATATTCTGCAATAATAAGTTGCATATACAACTTAATAGAAAATATCATCCATTATGCTGCTTGGCTCTCTTCAAAAAGGCTACTCACTTGGAAAAAATATTTTACCTGAATCAGATAATAAAAGATTTTATTTGCATATGAGAGAATCATTATTTACTTAAAAACAGATAAATATCAATGACTAATTTTCAATGTTGTTGTACGAGAAACTCCAACCTTAGAATAGGTCTTCCGGGTTGATATGTTGCATGCTTAAGTCCTCTATGTCTATTATATTTCACCATCGTGAATTTTAATGGAACTTGAATGTGAGTTTGACCCGAGGTATTTTCCTTTCGATGTATGTGTCCGACCATTATGGCCATAGCCCTTACAAGTACCACATCTCTTCCCCTTTTCAACAATCTCAAATGCCCAAAGATCACGTTGTGTAGAAGTTGCTTCTCCTTTAGTTTTGAACCGGAGGGACAACCTTTATGAGATGTAGTTAGAGGCTCGTATAAGAAAGGATCATTCGCTTGTACAAATTGCTCAATTTGCTTTCAAACAACTATAAGAAAACTTCTTAATATGTTTTGAACATAGAAAAACCTTCCATAGTGTCTATTGAATCTGACGAAAGCTTGTTCAGGTGATATTCATGAAGAAACAATATTCAGACTCTAGTAATTGTAATTTGGATATTGTGTATGAAGTTTTGAATATTTACTTCGTGGACATCATCATATGTGTCATGGACATCATTTGAGTAACATGAAGACATTAGCAAAGCTTGGACATGAATATTATCAAGACGTTTGGCATCTTCAGAATCTATGCGAAGTCTGTTGAGATTTAGGGAGTATTCAAACTTAAACAATATCATCTGATCAAGAAGTCTATTCTGACTTAGAATACAACATATATATATATATATATATATATATATATATATATATATATATATATATATATATACATATATATATATCGCAATGGCTAGTGATCTGGCTCGGATTTCTCTTATAGAAAGTGATGATTGATCTTCTATCTTAAAGATTGTTTTGCAACAAACTTACTCAATGCAAGACATTTCTGATTGATTGACAATCATATTTAGACAAGATATTCTTTCCAAACAAAGAACTCTACTTATGGAAACCCAGCTTTGGATGTCCGGGCAACTAAATCAATAGGGAATTATGATTTCATCATCACTCAACGGCTACTCAATCTCCTTGAAGCATTCGTGTCCTACAGGTTGATTGGAGAATGATCATCTGAAAATTATCCAACGGTTAGATTAGAAGTGAAGGAGTCTAAAAAGATATTTTGGTACTGAAGAGAAAGAGAGGTCGTGAATTTGAAATTCCAAAGTCCAAGAGAGCTTCTACTTTACACGCTTGTCTTAGTGAGCTTCAAAATTGTAATCTTTGAGAGGTGTAAAAAGAGTGACTCTGAGATAGCGAGATCTATCAAGATTGAGTGTGAGTGACTCTAAGATAGTGAGACCTATCAAGATTGAGTGTTATTATTCACTTCTGTAACTTCTGATTAATTCACTAGTAAAATTTAGCCATTAGGCTGTCTACATAGGGAGTGGAAGTAGGCTTGCAATAAGCCAAACCACCATAACTTTCGTGTGCAACTTTCTCTATTCCTTAACTATTTATTATTATCTTTAGTAGTATATTGGCAAAAGAACACTACAAGTGCCATAATTTGTATACAACGCTCACTTTGGTGCCATAAGTTTTTTTTGGATCACTTTAGTATTAAAATTTTTGAAAAACAATCACTTAAGTATTAAAATTTTTGAAAAACGATCACTTAAGTGTTAACTCTGGTGCTATACGTAACTTTTCATCGGAAATCCGACGTGGCATTTTTTATTAATTTCTGAAACTGACGTGGCTAGCTGGAGATTAGCACTTAAGTGATCGTTTTTCAAAAAATTTAGCACTTAAATAATCGTTTTTCAAAAATTTTAGCACTTAAGCGATCATTTTTTTTTAAAATGTTAGCACTGAAATTGTAACAGCCCGAATTTCGATGTAATTCCGGGATCAATAAAACTGATATTACCTCGCATTTCATTTTAGTAAGTCTCGCCCAGAGCTGATCACTCTCGGGATACTAACCAATGGGGTATGGCTAACTAGAAAACGGTACGTGGACCGGGGACCCTATCGTGAAACGGACGTCGATCACGAGAGACATCGAGGGAATATTTTGGGCCAACGTGGGCCGATCGTAGGAAAGGGTAATGGATTGGGTTTGGCCAAGGCCTACGATGTACAATAGGGATGCAGGTGATTCTGCAAGACCGAAAGTACACGTGGCCAACCAGTCTTGAACTCGAACCGTACGATCGTGACCTCTGGAACTAGCGATAATTTCTCATTCTCTCAATGATCGAGACCATTATGATACGGATAGCCCTAGGTCGATACACGTAACCTCTAAACAGCCGCCCGTTAGTGAGAGACCCTGAAATTGAGAGTTTAGCGAGTTTTGTTCACGGAATTGGGCCCGAATTTCGGTATCGATTTTCGAAGGCTTAAGAGACGATTTTTGGGAATATGACGTCATACTGAGCTGGCCACATACATTTGGAGTTAGTACGAGCAAAAATTGGAATTTCGGTCCGGGGGTGAAAAATTACGATTTTGCCCCTCGGGACGCTAGCGTCGCTTTTCGAGGCCAAATGAGGTTATTTTTCGAGGCCGAGACCATTTTTGGGTGGCCACGCTTACCAGGAGTCATTTTGGACAAAAAGTGGAATTTCGACAAAAATTGGAAAAATAATATTATTTTATTCTCGAAACTTTGACGTGGATTTTCGAGGGCTTGCGCGATGAATTTCGCGATTCCGACGCCATATTACGTTGGCCACGCACATATGGAACGCGTATGTGCGAAAATTGGAATTTCAGTTCCGGATTGGATAATTACGAAAATGCCCCTAGGCCATTTTTGATTAATTCCGAATTTTGGATTTAATTTTGGGATTAACCAAGGCTAGTTAGAGCTAAACCAGGTCTGGTCAGCTTGGGTTAAGGACCAATGACCATTTTACCCCTAAATTATTGGATTTGGATGAATATTAGCCCTAGGATTAAGGGCAAAAGTGTCAAATAGCCCTCAATTTTGACACATGGATCCCACTAAGACAATCTTTGACCTATTTGACCAGACCCTCTCTCTCTCCTCTCAGCTGTGCAGTCATTTTCCCCGTGCAAAATTTTCTTCTCCTCCGTTTCTTGCTCTGCAGTTTCAATTCTGCACTTTCTGGTACTGTTCACGCCGGAACAGTACCGGCCGGAGCTGCTGTTCGCCCACCAGCCGTCGCCACAGCACCCTTGGACCTCCCTTTCACCTGTCCAGCCACCACAGCCCCGGTTTTTGTCCAAAACAGCCTTATTTCTTTTTTTTTTTTTTTCCCGGTCTGCAAATAGTACCGCCGGAGCTTCGCCGGAGCTCCGATCGCCGTTCCGTCGCCACCCAGCCGTCCAGCCACGCTGTACGACGCCAACCGTGCCTGTCCGTACAGTGTCCGTACGGTCGGTACTGTTCACCGCCGTCCGTACGCGCCGTACGGCACGTCGCCGCCGTCACCGGCGCTTCGCCGGCCACCGTTTTCCCGCTGTCCGCTCAGTGTCCGTACAGAATCACTGTTCATCCGTACTGTTCACGCGCACTGTTCACCCGGCACTGTTCACACCGCCGGCCGCTGCGATCCGTACGCCGTTCGCCGGGAATTCGCCGCCGGTTTCACTGTTCACCAGTGATCGGCCGCCGTTCCTCGTCGTCGTGAGCTGGGATTAGGTGAGTAAAATTCCTAAACCCGGATTAGGACTGATTAGTGCGATTTTCTGGACTGGTTTAGGAATACCGGTACTGGCTGAGAAAGATTAGTGTACTGTTTGATAGAATTTGTAATCCGGAAATTGTAGTTGGCCAATGAGAATTGTTTAGGAATGATATTTGGTTAAATTGGCAAAGTTAGGAATACATTGGTGGAATTGCCGGGTATGTCCGGGTTGACTGATTGTATGGCAATTATGCTTGATAGTGATTGATTTCGCATTGCCATGTTGTATGTTGGGTGTTCGATTTATATTGGCGCTCATGGTGCATTGCATTGCATAACATGGACACGCACTGTGTATGCCGAGAGTGAGGCCTGTAATGAACTTGTGCGAGAATGCGTGTCTACCATGAGCATGTGATCACCTAAAATACCCTGAGGCGTCATACGCTGGGTTCAGATAATAATGAGTTGTGTGATCACCTAAGGACCTTCGGGTCGTGACCTTCGGGTCGATACCGTCCTCATGCACTTTGAAGCAGGACGATGCCCGGTACGTCCGGAAGGCGACCATCCTCATGCACTTTGAAGCAGGCTCTGGTTCGCAAGGAGTCAGTGTTGCGCCTCATGCACTTTGAAGCAAGCTAGAGACACTGGGCCAGATCGGTTGCCGCGCCTCATGCACTTTGGAGCAGGCTAGACGCACCGGGCCGTGAAAAAGTGATGACTCGAGTCGTAATAAATAATAATGAATTGGGCAAGTGTGCCAGTGTGGGCCAGTGGGCCGGGGAAATATGCATGACATGTCAATGACATTTGCACGCATAAACATGCATTGATTAGCATGTGAGCGTGTGAGACTCGATACATGAACATGTGTTTGGCGTACGTGTGACTGTGTGTGCCACGTATGTGCCATGATTATTATACATTGAACTGTCTAACCTGCAGGGTCAGAGAATTGTTTGATTATGATTGTGTTGTGATTTTAAATGATTGTTTCCGATCAGGAGATTGCATGTTAGCCTAGCCTAGGTTTAGGGGTTGAACTCACTGAGATTCGTCTCACGGTTGTTTAAACCAAAACTTTTCAGACCCCCGGCCGTGAAGATGCAGAGACCACCACCACTTTTTGGGATCCCTCTACAGATCCGGCAATATACTAGTACCTTCCCCTCAGGAAATGGGGAGGCTTTTGTGAGGTATAGATCAGAGGTAGTTGTGAATATAGGCGTTGCTTATTATCAGAAGCAGGAATACGTGGCATGGTGCCACAGGGATGCCAATGGAAATGAGGGAGAGCCCCTCAGGACCTTTGATATCCCAGTCGAGGGCGGGTTGATGCAGCCCAACATAGCCGATGGTGAGGTGATAGACCTTGAGGTCACACCCGAGTTGATGGAGCTTGATGAGGAGCCCGACGTGCTAGCTGAGGACCCCGAGCCTATGGATGAGGAGGATGACGGACCCGAGGCCATGGCGCAGGATGTCGAGGAGGATGGAGAGGTTGCTGAGCTAGGATCGGATGAGGAGGGGTTCGGGATGTATCTTGACCTGGAGTTGGAGCCGGACTCTGAGGACGAGCGAGCCCAGGCCATGGATTCGGAGGATTCGAGGTCCAGCGAGGATACTTCTGAGGAGCCGTCAGATGATTCCACTGAGTCGTCTGATCCCGACTGGGAGCCTTAGGTTCAACCAGTACCCTTAGTTAGCAGTGAGGGCCATTATCTTTTTGGACTACAGCCCTCTACCTGAGTTTTAGCCTGACCCCTTAGCCACTTACCCCCCCTTTTGACCTAGTGGCTACTAACCGTTTGTATTGAATTTCGGTACTTGTAAATATTGTTTAAATGGTTTTTAATAGTAATACAATTATGTAATTATTTTCTTATGTGATGTTGGCTGCCCTGGTTCTCATATCGGTTGTGTCAGGGTTTAATTATTTATTGCTTCCGCATGTGATTGATCTCTGTTTGGGCGTGGGTCGGCGACGCTTCCTGGGAGCGTTGCACCTTAATCGACCGTGACGGGATGTTGCGTGCCGTGGGGTACGGGGCGTGACATCCTCCCTGTTGAATTGGTATCAGAGCGAGGTTAGCTCGGTCCAATTAGGTCGAAACTTGGAGTGATAAGGAGCGATGAGACTCTGGGTAGCCAGTAGGGTGACCTCGTGTGCTACATGCATCTCCTGACAACCTGTGATTGTGTTTGAATTGTGATTGTGTGACCCGTAAGTGCAGGTGCGGCAGGACCTGAGGTGAGTATGCGAATTCCTTGGGTGATGAGTTGGCTAGTTTTTACTAAGCCGCATGCTGATTGCTTGGTTGTTGTTTAATACCTGCCTAGGACTTAGACTGGGATAGATTGGTTTAAGTCTTTAATTCCTCCGTGGAATTATAGCAGGTAGTTATAGAACTGAGTGACCAAGATGAGTGAAGAAGGAAGGGGTATAGGAAGAATTCCCCGAAGGGGCGCAGGAAGAGGATCCAGAGGTGGAGGTCGCGCCAGAGCTAGAGCAATAGAGAATCTGGGAGTTAATGTAGGAGCTGCAGTAGACCCCCGAGTTGATGCTAGACCAGTGGAAGACCCACGTATGGAAGGAGTTCTACGGGTATTAGAAAGAATTGGGAACGTACTGGATAGACAGGCTCAAGGGCGAGATAATGCAGCTGCTGCTGCGGTAGATGAGAATCAAGCTAATGCTGGACAAGCTCAGCCAGCCGGGATTAGACAGATGCCTCAGTTAGTAGAACAGTTTATGAAATTGAAGCCGCCTAAATTTCATGGTCGTGGTGACCCCGAGGCTGCGCCAAGATGGATAGAGGAACTAGAGAAAACTTTTAAAGTTTTGGGGTGCACCGACGAGGAAAAGGTGACGTTGGCGGTCTACCAGTTACAAGAAAGTGCCAACGATTGGTGGAATGCCGTGGAAGGCAGAGTATTTCCCATAGGAACGGTTCCGATTTGGGCTGTGTTCGTGGAAAATTTTTATGAAAAATATTTCTCGGAAAATGCGCAGGAAAAGAAATTAATGGAATTCATGCGCTTGCGCCAGGGACAAATGACTGTTGATCAATACGAAGCGGAATTTGCGAGATTGGCTAAGTTTGCACCGACTATGGTGGAGAATCCGAGGGATAGAGCGCGAAGATTCCGGGATGGACTGAAGCCGGACCTTCGAAGTCTAATTTTGTCCCATGATATTAAAGATTACGGAGAAATGCATAGACGAGCTCAAATTATGGAGCGGGACCAGCAGGAGAGGGCAGCCGTTTCGGGATTACGGTTTGCTCAAAACCGAGACAATCGCCGTTTGGGAAAAAGGCCTATGACTGGAAATAGGCGATTCGTCCCGCCAGCCAGACGAAACATCGGGAAACCGAATCCTCCGATGAATAGGTACGGGGCATGTTTTAAGTGCGGAAGTCTGGAGCATCAGATTCGCACTTGCCCGCAGATGCAACCATCAGGACCGTCTCGTTTACCGCCACCGAGAACTGGGAATCAAGCCGGACCTCCCCCACCGGCTAATCAGGGGCGACCGCCAGTTCAAGGAAGGATATATGCAATGGCGCGTAAGGAAGTTGAGAATGCGCCGGGCGTGGTCACAGGTACGATTTCCTTATGTGATCATGCTGCGTATGCATTGTTTGATCCGGGAGCAACCCATTCATTTGTTTCAGAGCAATTTATTGAGTTGGTTGGTATGAAACCAATGCTGCTTAAGCATGTGCTTTGCGTGTCGACACCTATGAATGATAGGTTGCTAGTTTCTTTTGGATGTCCTAACTGTAAGGTAATTATTGGAGGTAAGGAAGAGAGTATCAACTTGGCAGTAATAGCCATGTTTGATTTTGATGTGATTATTGGTATGGACTGGTTAGTCCGACAGAAAGCTGTAGTGAATTGCAGCGATAGGACGATCCAATTTAATCCGGATGGACGCCCTAGTTTTGTATTTCAGGGAAATCGAGGAGGAACCTCGATCCCTTGGATTTCCTCGCTTGAGGTGAGTAAGCTATTGGATGAAGGGTGTGAAGGATATTTGGTGAATGTTGTAGACCCAACAATTGAAGAACTTAAGTTGGAAGATATACCCGTAGTAAGTAATTTTTCCGATGTGTTTCCTGAGGAATTACCGGGTTTACCGCCCGAGCGAGAGGTGGAGTTTGTGATCGAATTGGCGCCAGGAACAGAGCCAATTTCGAAAGCGCCGTATAGGATGTCTTTATCAGAATTGAAAGAGTTAAAAGTTCAGATACAGGAATTACTGGACAAAGGTTTTATTCGCCCTAGTGCGTCTCCATGGGGAGCGCCAGTCCTGTTTGTCAAGAAGAAAGATGGAACTCTGAGGTTATGTATAGATTATCGCCAGCTGAACCAAGTGACAGTGAAGAATAAGTATCCGTTGCCGAGGATTGATGATCTGTTTGATCAATTACAAGGGGCCTCCGTGTTCTCCAAGATAGATTTGAGGACCGGGTATCATCAACTAAGAATAAGAAATGAAGATATTCCCAAGACTGCTTTCAGGACTAGATACGGGCATTATGAGTTTACGGTCATGCCCTTCGGACTGACGAATGCCCCAGCCGCTTTCATGGATTTGATGAATCGTGTGTTCAAGGAATTCCTGGATCAGTTGGTGATAGTTTTTATTGACGATATACTAGTGTACTCCAGGAGCCCCGAGAAGCATGAGGTACACTTGACTGAGGTGCTACGGACATTGAGAGAGCATGCATTGTATGCTAAGTTCAGCAAGTGTGAGTTCTGGCTCAGAAAAGTAGGGTTTCTTGGACATATCATTTCTGGGGATGGGATTTCGGTGGATCCAGCTAAGATTGAAGCAGTTACTAAGTGGCCTAGACCGACATCAGTAACCGAGATCCGAAGTTTTCTAGGATTAGCTGGTTATTATAGGCGATTCGTAGAAGGATTTTCATCAATAGCCATGCCAATGACAAGGCTGCTTAAGAAGGAAGTGAAGTTTGAGTGGGATGACAAGTGTGAAAGGAGTTTTCAGGAATTGAAACACCGATTAACAACTGCTCCTGTATTGACAATTCCGTCGGGCCCAGGAGGATTCGAGATTTATAGCGATGCTTCGCTAAGAGGATTGGGTTGTGTGCTGATGCAGCATGGAAAAGTTGTGGCATATGCGTCGCGTCAATTAAGACCGCATGAGGTGAATTACCCGACGCATGATTTGGAATTAGCTGCTATAGTATTTGCACTTAAGATTTGGAGGCACTATTTGTGTGGGGAGAAGTTCCAGATTTTTACTGATCATCAAAGCCTCAAGTACCTATTTTCGCAGAAAGAGTTAAACATGAGGCAGCGCCGATGGATGGAGCTTCTAAAGGATTATGATTGCGACATTCTGTATCATCCTGGAAAAGCCAATCGAGTGGCAGATGCTCTGAGTCGAAAGTCTAGTTTGGCGCAACTAATGGTCAAGGAATGGACCCTGTTGGAAAGACTCAGGGATTCCGAGTTCAAGTTCGAGATGAGTCGAGTATCGAATTTACTAGCCACCTTGAGGATTGAGCCAGAGATACAGGTCAAGATTAAGGAATTACAGTCTACGGACCCAGAAATCCAAAAGATTGTTGAGATGGATGCGGTTAAGAGGAAATCAGACTTTCAAGTGTCAGAGGATGGAGTTCTGACGTTTAGAGGGCGATTGTGTGTGCCGGATGAGGTGAAACTTAAGGAAGAAATCTTATCGGAAGCTCATAGGAGTAATTACAGTATCCACCCGGGGAGTACGAAGATGTACCAGAATCTGAGACAACACTATTGGTGGAATGGGATGAAGGTAGATGTGGCCAGGCATGTAGCTAAGTGTTTGACGTGCCAACAAGTGAAGGCACAGCATTGTAAGCCTGGAGGATTATTGAGACCATTAGAAATCCCAGAGTGGAAATGGGAACATATTACAATGGATTTCGTGACAGGACTACCAAGAAGTCAGAGAGGACATGATTCAATTTGGGTAATAGTGGACAGGCTGACTAAGTCGGCGCACTTTCTGGCGGTGCGAAAGGACTTTGAGTTGGAAAGATATGCAGACTTGTATGTGAGGCAAATTGTGAGGTTACATGGGGTACCAGTAACGATCACTTCCGACCGTGATCCGAGATTTACGGCCAACTTTTGGAAAAGTTTGCAAACGGCCTTAGGAACGAAGTTACAGTTCAGTACGGCATACCATCCACAGACAGATGGTCAATCTGAAAGGACCATTCAGACCCTGGAGGATATGCTGAGAGCTTGTGTGATAGATTTCCAAGGCAAATGGGAGGAACAGTTACACTTGGTGGAGTTTGCCTATAATAATAGCTATCAGCAGAGCATCCAGATGGCACCGTTTGAGGCCTTATATGGTAGAGCGTGCAGGACGCCAGTGTGTTGGGATGAAGTGGGTGAACGGAGTATCACAGGTCCAGAGTTGATACAGCAGACCGTTGAGGCAGTTGAGGTCATTCGAGATAGACTCAAAACGGCGCAAAATCGTCAGAAAAGTTATGCCGATCGAAGACGACGACCTTTAGAGTTTCAGGTTGGTGATCACGTGTTCCTTAAGGTGTCGCCTATGAAGGGATTATCTAGATTCGGCAAGAAGGGAAAACTGAGTCCTAGGTATGTCGGGCCATTTGAGATTTTGGAAAAGATTGGAGATATGGCTTACCGACTTGCCTTGCCGCCCAATTTGTCCCAAATACACAATGTTTTTCATGTGTCGATGTTAAGAAAGTATGAACCAGACCCGATTCATGTCTTGCAGTACGAGGATATAGAAGTGGACGACAAAGTGTCATACGTGGAAAGACCGATCAGGATCGAAGATAGAAAAGAGCGTGTGCTGAGAAACAAGACGATTCCGATGGTCAAAGTGGTTTGGGAACACCATGGAACGGAAGGTGCCACGTGGGAAAGTGAAGAAGCTATCAGACGTCAATACCCTCAGTTGTTTGAATAGATAAGGATAGATCGCAAATTTCGAGGACGAAATTTTTGTAAGGGGGGAAGAATTGTAACAGCCCGAATTTCGATGTAATTCCGGGATCAATAAAACTGATATTACCTCGCATTTCATTTTAGTAAGTCTCGCCCAGAGCTGATCACTCTCGGGATACTAACCAATGGGGTATGGCTAACTAGAAAACGGTACGTGGACCGGGGACCCTATCGTGAAACGGACGTCGATCACGAGAGACATCGAGGGAATATTTTGGGCCAACGTGGGCCGATCGTAGGAAAGGGTAATGGATTGGGTTTGGCCAAGGCCTACGATGTACAATAGGGATGCAGGTGATTCTGCAAGACCGAAAGTACACGTGGCCAACCAGTCTTGAACTCGAACCGTACGATCGTGACCTCTGGAACTAGCGATAATTTCTCATTCTCTCAATGATCGAGACCATTATGATACGGATAGCCCTAGGTCGATACACGTAACCTCTAAACAGCCGCCCGTTAGTGAGAGACCCTGAAATTGAGAGTTTAGCGAGTTTTGTTCACGGAATTGGGCCCGAATTTCGGTATCGATTTTCGAAGGCTTAAGAGACGATTTTTGGGAATATGACGTCATACTGAGCTGGCCACATACATTTGGAGTTAGTACGAGCAAAAATTGGAATTTCGGTCCGGGGGTGAAAAATTACGATTTTGCCCCTCGGGACGCTAGCGTCGCTTTTCGAGGCCAAATGAGGTTATTTTTCGAGGCCGAGACCATTTTTGGGTGGCCACGCTTACCAGGAGTCATTTTGGACAAAAAGTGGAATTTCGACAAAAATTGGAAAAATAATATTATTTTATTCTCGAAACTTTGACGTGGATTTTCGAGGGCTTGCGCGATGAATTTCGCGATTCCGACGCCATATTACGTTGGCCACGCACATATGGAACGCGTATGTGCGAAAATTGGAATTTCAGTTCCGGATTGGATAATTACGAAAATGCCCCTAGGCCATTTTTGATTAATTCCGAATTTTGGATTTAATTTTGGGATTAACCAAGGCTAGTTAGAGCTAAACCAGGTCTGGTCAGCTTGGGTTAAGGACCAATGACCATTTTACCCCTAAATTATTGGATTTGGATGAATATTAGCCCTAGGATTAAGGGCAAAAGTGTCAAATAGCCCTCAATTTTGACACATGGATCCCACTAAGACAATCTTTGACCTATTTGACCAGACCCTCTCTCTCTCCTCTCAGCTGTGCAGTCATTTTCCCCGTGCAAAATTTTCTTCTCCTCCGTTTCTTGCTCTGCAGTTTCAATTCTGCACTTTCTGGTACTGTTCACGCCGGAACAGTACCGGCCGGAGCTGCTGTTCGCCCACCAGCCGTCGCCACAGCACCCTTGGACCTCCCTTTCACCTGTCCAGCCACCACAGCCCCGGTTTTTGTCCAAAACAGCCTTATTTCTTTTTTTTTTCTTTTTCCCGGTCTGCAAATAGTACCGCCGGAGCTTCGCCGGAGCTCCGATCGCCGTTCCGTCGCCACCCAGCCGTCCAGCCACGCTGTACGACGCCAACCGTGCCTGTCCGTACAGTGTCCGTACGGTCGGTACTGTTCACCGCCGTCCGTACGCGCCGTACGGCACGTCGCCGCCGTCACCGGCGCTTCGCCGGCCACCGTTTTCCCGCTGTCCGCTCAGTGTCCGTACAGAATCACTGTTCATCCGTACTGTTCACGCGCACTGTTCACCCGGCACTGTTCACACCGCCGGCCGCTGCGATCCGTACGCCGTTCGCCGGGAATTCGCCGCCGGTTTCACTGTTCACCAGTGATCGGCCGCCGTTCCTCGTCGTCGTGAGCTGGGATTAGGTGAGTAAAATTCCTAAACCCGGATTAGGACTGATTAGTGCGATTTTCTGGACTGGTTTAGGAATACCGGTACTGGCTGAGAAAGATTAGTGTACTGTTTGATAGAATTTGTAATCCGGAAATTGTAGTTGGCCAATGAGAATTGTTTAGGAATGATATTTGGTTAAATTGGCAAAGTTAGGAATACATTGGTGGAATTGCCGGGTATGTCCGGGTTGACTGATTGTATGGCAATTATGCTTGATAGTGATTGATTTCGCATTGCCATGTTGTATGTTGGGTGTTCGATTTATATTGGCGCTCATGGTGCATTGCATTGCATAACATGGACACGCACTGTGTATGCCGAGAGTGAGGCCTGTAATGAACTTGTGCGAGAATGCGTGTCTACCATGAGCATGTGATCACCTAAAATACCCTGAGGCGTCATACGCTGGGTTCAGATAATAATGAGTTGTGTGATCACCTAAGGACCTTCGGGTCGTGACCTTCGGGTCGATACCGTCCTCATGCACTTTGAAGCAGGACGATGCCCGGTACGTCCGGAAGGCGACCATCCTCATGCACTTTGAAGCAGGCTCTGGTTCGCAAGGAGTTAGTGTTGCGCCTCATGCACTTTGAAGCAGGCTAGAGACACTGGGCCAGATCGGTTGCTGCGCCTCATGCACTTTGGAGCAGGCTAGACGCACCGGGCCGTGAAAAAGTGATGACTCGAGTCGTAATAAATAATAATGAATTGGGCAAGTGTGCCAGTGTGGGCCAGTGGGCCGGGGAAATATGCATGACATGTCAATGACATTTGCACGCATAAACATGCATTGATTAGCATGTGAGCGTGTGAGACTCGATACATGAACATGTGTTTGGCGTACGTGTGACTGTGTGTGCCACGTATGTGCCATGATTATTATACATTGAACTGTCTAACCTGCAGGGTCAGAGAATTGTTTGATTATGATTGTGTTGTGATTTTAAATGATTGTTTCCGATCAGGAGATTGCATGTTAGCCTAGCCTAGGTTTAGGGGTTGAACTCACTGAGATTCGTCTCACGGTTGTTTAAACCAAAACTTTTCAGACCCCCGGCCGTGAAGATGCAGAGACCACCACCACTTTTTGGGATCCCTCTACAGATCCGGCAATATACTAGTACCTTCCCCTCAGGAAATGGGGAGGCTTTTGTGAGGTATAGATCAGAGGTAGTTGTGAATATAGGCGTTGCTTATTATCAGAAGCAGGAATACGTGGCATGGTGCCACAGGGATGCCAATGGAAATGAGGGAGAGCCCCTCAGGACCTTTGATATCCCAGTCGAGGGCGGGTTGATGCAGCCCAACATAGCCGATGGTGAGGTGATAGACCTTGAGGTCACACCCGAGTTGATGGAGCTTGATGAGGAGCCCGACGTGCTAGCTGAGGACCCCGAGCCTATGGATGAGGAGGATGACGGACCCGAGGCCATGGCGCAGGATGTCGAGGAGGATGGAGAGGTTGCTGAGCTAGGATCGGATGAGGAGGGGTTCGGGATGTATCTTGACCTGGAGTTGGAGCCGGACTCTGAGGACGAGCGAGCCCAGGCCATGGATTCGGAGGATTCGAGGTCCAGCGAGGATACTTCTGAGGAGCCGTCAGATGATTCCACTGAGTCGTCTGATCCCGACTGGGAGCCTTAGGTTCAACCAGTACCCTTAGTTAGCAGTGAGGGCCATTATCTTTTTGGACTACAGCCCTCTACCTGAGTTTTAGCCTGACCCCTTAGCCACTTACCCCCCCTTTTGACCTAGTGGCTACTAACCGTTTGTATTGAATTTCGGTACTTGTAAATATTGTTTAAATGGTTTTTAATAGTAATACAATTATGTAATTATTTTCTTATGTGATGTTGGCTGCCCTGGTTCTCATATCGGTTGTGTCAGGGTTTAATTATTTATTGCTTCCACATGTGATTGATCTCTGTTTGGGCGTGGGTCGGCGACGCTTCCTGGGAGCGTTGCACCTTAATCGACCGTGACGGGATGTTGCGTGCCGTGGGGTACGGGGCGTGACAGAAATGATCCAAAAAAAAACTTATGACACTTAAGTAATCGTTTTTCCTCCAACTTGGTACCAAAGTGATTCGAAAAAAAGTTATGGCATTTATAATGTTCTTTTTCCGTAGTATATTGCACACAAGTGAATTTGATTATAGCATAGTCTCTCTTCAGACTCTGTCTTCATTGATATTAATCTTGACTGTTTTAATTCCACTTTAATTTATCAAGTTTGGTTATAATCACCTATTATCTTAAAGATTGTTTTGCAACAAACTTACTCAAAGCAAGACATTTCTGATTGATTGACAATCATCTTTAGACAAGATATTCTTTCCCAACAAAGAACTCTACTTATGGAAACCCAGCTTTGGTTGTCTGGGCAACTCAATCAATGGGGGATTATGATTTCGTCACTCAACGGCTACTCAATCTCCTTGAAGCATTCGTGTCCAACAGGTTGATTGGAGAATGATCCTTTGAAAATTATCCAATGGCTAGATTAGAAGTGAAGGAGTCTAAAAAGATATTCTGGTACTGAAGAGAAAGAAAGGTCGTGAATTTGAAATTCCAAAGTCCAGGAGAGCTTCTACTTTACACGCTTGTCTTAGTGAGCTTCAAAATTGTAATCTTTGAGAGGTGTAAAAAGAATAACTCTGAGATAGCGAGATCTATAAAGATTGAGTGTGAGTGACTCTAAGATAGTGAGGCCTATCAAGATTAAGTGCTATTACTCACTTATGTAACTTCTTATTGATTCACTAGTAAAATTCAACCATTAGCTATCTGCATAAAGAGTGGAAATAGGCTTGCAATAAGCCGAACCATCATAACTTTTGTGTGCAACTTTCTCTATTGCTTAACTATTTATTATCATCTTTAGTAGTATATTGCACATAAGTGAATCTAATTATAGCATAGTCTCTCTTCAAACTCTGTCTTCATGTGATATTAATGTTGACTGTTTTAATTCCACTTTAATTTGTCAAGTTTGGTTATAATCACCTATTCAACACCCCTCCCCCCCCCGGCGTAATTTATAGTGCTAGCCACATCAACAATTTCCTCTGTGGAAAATGACCATTCTTGAAACTCCCTTTCCAACTCATAAAGTGGTTGCTCAAATGAATCCTTTTTGTTATTTTGGTTAATATCACGATTTAGAAGGGACCTTATATCAAGCCTTCGTTGTGGATTAGTTATATCTAGAGGTAAACCACCTAAAAACTTTAATTTTATCTCATGCGTACATGGAAAGCCAATGGATTGCATAAAATGCCTAGTACAAGTCGGTAGCACAACCATACTTTTAGCGATCTAATGTTACTTGTAGTGCTCGTCTAAAAAACAAGAAATCAAGTTCCTGAAACAAGGAATACGAAGATGATGAGGAACTCTTATCTTCTCACTTGACAATTTGGTTTTGATTTCTTGAATTCAATTCTCAATTGCAAGCATATTTTATTTTTCATCTCGACTAAATACCCCATCGAACTTGTGGATATGCTTTCAAGTTGAATGTGCCCCTTCAGCTGTTGAAGCAACATGATTCCAAAATGCATGTGCAAGTCTGTCAAAGGAGGCACAAAAAGCTCTTTGAATGAAGCTTTGTGTGTTTAATGTAATTAAGAACCGATGGCTTTTCCTTACAATCTTCGAATTGCCAGATAATTTCATCATATTCCACTCGACTCTTGGAGTCCAAAACCTTGACCAATCAGACATAAAAAAATATAAGCCCAATCCGTTCCTTTTTCAAAATGAATATATTTTTCCACAATATTTTTCTCAATTGCCAGATACACAACAAAATTTGCACTTCTTGGACAAATGAATTGAATTGCGATCATTAATGCGAACTCTAAATCAGTGACAATAGTTGAAGGTTGACAATCAACACCCAATATGTTGCTAAACCTTATGAAAGCCCAAAAACGTAATCTTCGTTTTCCTACTTTCTTGGAAAGGCAAATTATGAGTAGCAAAAAGTATGACACTAGAAACTCCCATAATATCCAACAGAGGCATTTAGTATTTATTTGTCTTGCAAAGACAATCCATTACAAAGACATTTCAGAAACTCTTTATTAGTGCCATGGAGATTGGATGAGAAAAAAATAAATGCGTTAAGTCACCCTCGACATCATGTTTAAAATTGTAGATGAATCCACCTGCACTAAGCTTATCCAGTGAAGCTTGGACCATAGTGCGGTCATTCAAATAACGAGTATTGAATAAATTATACATATGCCAACCGTGGACTTATTATGATATTCAACTGCTCATACTTGAAGACAGTTTTGCATGCAATCCCATGGTGGATCGATAGGGGCTGAAAATGGATTTGATCATTATGACGATCATGGTCTTATTGTCGTGTCGATGGGCGTTCAACGCGCCACATCATAGTGGCTTTTGCTTGTTTGATCAAAGTACATATGAGAGCAAAAGATGATCGCTCCTTAATTTTGACTAATTAATCATAGCTTCCCAAGAATTTCATACAGAGACAAACCATCTGCAATCTATCCATGAAGAAATTGGACAGACTATGCAGGTAGACATGCTTTTGAAGTTCGCAACCTTGTTTTGAAACTGTTGACTATAAACGAATCGAACAAATCACGTGACTTCTGACAATTGGAGCGTGACCGGTACTACTCTGGGTTCCCCACTCAAACACAACTCTATCGGGCTAAGATGTAGATTCGAGTTGAGATGACGTCGGTATTAGAGATATCTAGATTAATGTTGAGGTGTTCGTTTGAGCTGTTAGGTGGAGGAAAAAGTCCCAAATTATAAAATTGATTGGGTGTAGATATATCAATTGTCGGGTTAGTGCTAATGTGGCATTGGTGTGTCATTCCGTGTCAGCATTCCCGTTTCTATTTTAGTAGAAGGATCAACTCAATCGAAAAACACAAATACATTAACAAACCAATTGCTTAAAAATCAAGTTAAGGACCCGATCAAACAATTTGAAAAGGTTTAGAGACCTATGGTACCGTTATTTTTTATTTAAATTGTATTTGTCGTTCTTAAACTCCTCAAACATAACTTGCGAAATGAAATACAAAAACAATTAGCATTCCATTCCATTCCCATCAAAAGAGACAAATAAGGACTGCCGGTGAGATAATGTACAAAAACCAATGTTTTGTGAAGGAATACAACATTGTGAATAACGTTGGAATCGTCCTATTGTTTGTTAGAGTGCTAATTACTTCCTAATTGTTCTTTTCACCCCCCCCCCCCCCCCCCCCCCCCCCGCCCCCCGGCCCCCCTCCTCAATAAAAAAAAAAACAACGCCTGGTCATCGAAATGAGCTTTATGCATGGATTGGAAATGTTAATTAGTTAAAAGATAGGAAGTTTTCTTCATATTTATGTTCTCCTTGGTGGGTATCTTCATTCTACTGGAAAGAAACTCCTTTTGTTTTCTTTGCCAGGCCGCCAATTTGTGTTAGATTTGTTATAATTAGTACGAATTTTTTAGGTTAAAGCACCAACTTTCATTTATCACGCTAAACCAAAAATAAAATAAAGTAAAGTGTTAACTCGCATTAATATATGGTTGAAACTTGCAAAGTCGATTTTAGCCCCACAAAATATAGCCAATTAATGAACTGATAGAGAGATTCCCCGCCTTTGCCACGGCATAAGTTGCCAAAGTATTTTAGTTGCTAGAAAATCTGCATACTTATATTTACCATTTGATGCTTTACTAGTACAGCAATTCAGAATAGTGCATAATGCAATACTACGACGATTTTTTTTAAGAGATTGAAAATTCTAAATTGTTTGATGGACATCTATCAATCATATAATAACCATGTTAAATTTATCAAGATTGCAGTGTTGGACTCCATGATAATGTGAATCAATTGCTTTCTCCCTAGCAAAGTTAAATTGTCACACCCCAACTCAAAGTTTAATGCTTTCCATACTTCACTTCCAAGAGTTGAATGGTGCGCCATCTCAAGAATACGTTGCCGACTCAACAATCTCGCATTAGAGTCAATCGTAGCGGAAACAAATAATAAAAACCCAGACACATAAGTTGGAAAACACCAGAATAACTAAGCACGCCCAACCTCCTCAATAGTTAAAACATTTCATACCACATATATTTACATCATCCATATACAAGTACACTTATACTCGTCCGCCATTCTTTGAGTCCATAAAATTTATATGTACACCCACGACGATTACCTTAAAAATCATACATAAAAAAGAGGCAAATACCCTGTCTACCAAAACGGTACTACACGAACACTAACTCATCGCCTCCTCACTAGTCCTTGCGTCCTCGGTACAACGTCCATTTAGGGTGTACTCCACGAAATTATCCTCGGTGTGCATGACTGTACCAAAACGTTCTGGCGGCGGCAATGGCGACTGATTCCTTGTTCAGGCAGGTTATCTGAAATGGTTTAGTTTATGCAACCATGAGACACTTTTCAATAAGTTGTAACATAAATCCTACATAGGCTATCACGTATCTCCAGACAATCACACAAACACACACATTCACGCACATCGAATCACCACATAGCAGGCACATCAATTAATATTGCCAGACTCTAACATGCGAACACCAGCACTCAATCACGATCTAGTCATATGTAACACACGCATGTGACATTCTCGTCTCACATATCCATTCCGTTCTCATTTCCTCTTTCACATTTCTCGCCAGTGACCCGCATTGAAGTATACGCCTCAGGCACATTGCGATCACTCATCATAATACTTCAAGGCCCGCGTTACCGTACACGCCTCAGGCCATGTCTCTTGCCCGCGTTACCGTACACACCTTAGGCTCAACATCTAGTACCTACGGCATAAACAACCGTCTCATTTTCACAACACTCCTTAGCCTGCGTTACCGTACACACCTCAGACCATGTCTCTTGCCCACGTTGAAGTATACGCCTCAGGCTCAACACCTACCACCTACTGTGCAACCTGCGTTGAAGTACACGCCTCAGGCTAGTAGTCTTTCGGTAATACCGGACATCGTCCCGCGTTGAAGTATACGCTTCAAGACAGCACAATTCCCACAATCTCTCATGCCATGCCACACGCACACAATCACTTTCTTACTCATGCGCATGCTCGACACGTATATACCACACCCAATTGGCCCATCACATGTGACCTGTGCACGCATCAATTAACACGTAAAACATGCTAACTCAGCATTCGACATGGCCAATTTCAATAATTAATTCAATCTGGCCCACGCGTGCACATAATCAAGCACATTTTAATCCATCAAATTACAGTTCAATAAACACACAAAGCCGCTCATGGGCCCATAAACACAACTACGTTCATAGGCATAATTTCGACATTTCTAAGCCTATTAAATACCACAATCCAGCCATACTACCACACACCAAACCGATACCATTTGTTCTTAAATCGAGTCTTAAGCTCGCCAATTCCTTCCCACAACATTCGACACTCTATTCAGTCTCACTCCAGCCTCAAAACATTCTCATTTCATCCTCAAATCAATTCATATAACACACATTCAAGCCTAAATTCTAGTCACGAGGCAGCAACTATTCAACCCTGACACCCCCACCATTCTCTCATCAAAATAAACATCCAAAGAATCGGGGTAAAATTAGGCAGTTTACACAGTGACCGAAATCCCATCCAAATAAATAGTAAACAAACTCCAAAAATTCTGAAATTTGGATATGTTGCGTAAAACATCTTGATAAACATTTTCTATGTAGAACTCGAATCTCATTTCCAACTGTAAACACCTCTTTTGATCACTTGAAGTCAAATGAAAATCAACTCAATGCAAAGAAGAATTCATCACATAAAGAATGTTTGAAGCTAATGTTGAATTTTTATTGGAGATAGAATATATCTATTCTTATGGTCATTCATGAGTCATGTATTAGTTTTTAATAACTAATGCCTTATCATGAAGTTTTAAATTAAATGTAACATTTTAAACAAATACAAGTTGACAAATGCAAATATGTAAACATAATAAGGAAATTAAGAAAGAATTACGAAAAATATCAGAAAAGAATAATTGGATAAACCTCCGTCGTGACCCTTTATAATCACATCAAAGCACAACGAACTTTTAGCTTTTAGAATTTTTTTTATAGATTTATTAGACATTATTTAATTAAATATTTGTAAATAAAATAAGGAAAGAAAGAAAAAAATACGAACAAAGATTGGATAAGAATAATTGGGATGATGTGCCTAAAGGTTTCGAACATAGAACCTCCCAACCCCACAACCGTTGCGCCATTGAAATGCACTCTTAGTTCCATTACAACATATATTATATAAAAAATAATAAAACAAGTTGACATCCAATCCCAAATTGACATGTAGCGAGCTTGTGAAGAGCCATTAAGTTTGGCGCTTTGAATCTATTGACATACTTTAGTGGTACTTAATTTCACTAAAAACTTTGAGTTATTTGAGCATTGGGCCAACTAGATATATCGATTTTGCTTTCTAGTCTTAGACATTTTTTTTCTAACCTTAATCATTAGTTGTGGAATTTGTTTAGACTCACACCATAAAACGAGCACCTATCGTGAATCAAATCGTCCAACCCCTATTAAACCTATCACTCAACAAGGGAAGGATATGGCTAAGCGGACACAAATTATTGCCAGAAAAATGTCCATGTTGTGGCCATTCCACCCAAAAGGTAGCGGCTTACTCTCACAACACCTCCCTTATGCTCTTCAAAGAGCAAACAAAAAAGCAATTCTAAAAGGTTGATGAAAAATTGTAATTGATAGATGTTATATAATCAATATGATTAGTGGCCATTTCTCAATAGCAAGTTAGTTATGCCAGTCATCGAAATTAAAAGTTGGACACCTCCTTGTTTTTGATCCAGTTGTTGAGACAATTAATTAAAAAAACGAAAAGAATGCGTACTTCCTTTTTTCTAAGATTTTTTATCAATTGAAATTGGAAATGTTACGCATATGAATGAAAGGCCGTATATTTTCGAAAAAGGAATAAGGTGTGGGTTAATTGCAAGATAAATGGAAAACGTGTATTGTGCTTCCCCTTTCTTGTGCAAGTTTCAAACGCATGGTCCTACAATATTTTGAGACAAGACAATGGTGCAGGAACGTCAAAGGGGGGGAGCAGCCTCCGGAGCAGACAATGGTCGTCGTGCCCTAATAAATTACACATCAGCATCTACCCCCGACTTATAAAATACGTAAATCTCCACGTGTGGTTCTCAGATTTTCGTTGACTGTGTGGCTCCTTTTTCCTCCTCTTTGGTCTCTCCTGTTTTTCATCTTCCACTCTTTCTTAAGAGTGGGCTATTCGCTTGCAGGTATCAATCTCGAGCTACAAATTCTTGTCAAATTGTAACATTGGTAAAATTCTAAATCATGATATGAGGCTGGCTGATTTTCATTTTTCTTTTCCGATTTTTTCTCTCTATTTCAAGGATTAGAGATTACCTTCAACACAATATTGATCTCTAACACAAGTGACCATAGCCAAATGCTCGGGTCATTTTAACTTTTTTCCGAAGAATCGTGTGTTCGGGACTAGCTTACAATAGTGCACGAGCAAGTCGCTTCAAAAAAGAGAGTCCTGATGCTTGTCACTTTGTGGAGCCGCAACAACGAATTGCCAATTCTGAAAGATTATCCTCAGTCGATTAAATAACTATGACTCAAATTAAGCGTTCGCAATAGATTTAGAAATTCTACCATAACGTCAAGAGAATTGCCAAGTCATTGTGACTTTTTTACCTTTTGATTATTAAAAATCTCTAACACGACTTATGATTCCTTTGTCATCTGAGATGTTATATAATCCTAAACATTAAACATGATATGATTGGGTTTTTCATCACAATTTTTGCGGGAAAGGGCATTGTGTATTCATACTACAGGCAGGACAAAAATAAAAGTGATACCATGGGGCATAAAATTGATTGTCAATAGATTTGCACCATCAATCTTGGACAAATATGCAAAAGTTGCAAATTTAATATATCAATGAAGAACTACTATAGTCTGATCACATTTTTGCATATCGTACAAATCCATAATATAGTGAAAAAAGCCGACATTTATTTCACATAATGTACAAGCATCTTAAAATACAAAGGGAAAATGAGAGATAATGGGTGTTGAATTCCATCACAAGATCAACTAGACAATGTCCTCCTCGACTCCACCTCCATCACCACCAACGGGTTGAGTCACAGCGTTGTTATTCATCGATGATTCTTCTCAGTCTGTTACATTAATTTTCAAGAGTTTTTTTTATAATCCCTTGTGCTTTAATGAACAATTTTTTGAGTCTCAAAGAATTTTCTCTGCACATGGACTTGAACATCCGTTTCATCTCCTGGTAAATTTGTTGATAATTGGGATTGTAGCTACCATAACAAGGAACAAACCATAGATAACCCACTTGATGTAAGAATTCAGTACGATCGAGTCAATTGCTACTCCAACAATGAGACATCCCAATATGAGAGACGTGAAATTGATGAACGTCTTTCCACCATCGCTTCGTGTTGCTCGCAAATTGATGCCAAAGAGCACAATGAGAGTTACAGCTATCGTGACAAAGGTTGCCCGCTTGTTTAAAAGTAAATCCTTAGCTCCTAAAAGAGCAAATGACCATTTAAGCGAGGATGTCAAGAAATCTTTCGATTTGTCAACGATGGCATCTTCTTGATCTCCAAATCTACTAAAAAGAGCATCAAAATTTGAAATCGTTAGTTTATGAGGCAAATAAACAATACCAGCTTGGAGCACGAGCTGTCCACCGGCCTGCTTAAATCTTGCTTTATGGAAGCTTACTTATCCACAAATAAAACTGTACAATGAGTTGTACATATGAAATATGACGGTGACAATCTCTCCCAAGTTGCATTACTGCCAGTCATAGGCGAATCCAAAATTACAAGCTAGAGCTTAGCATTTGTGACATGCAAAGTCCATATAATTAGTCTAAACATATCAATTGCAGTAAATAATAAATGACTCTCGATCGATATGGATGGATTTTGCGAAAACCACACAAATAAAAGCTCCAACAAACATAAAAAGCCAAGTGCGCTGATTGCTTCTAACCCAAAGGAGGATATATATAGCTCATAGGGGTGCGCATCAGTCCCAATCCAACCCGAGAACCGGATTGGACCGGATCAAACAGGCCGGTTTTGGGTGTTTTCCCGGGGAACTAGGAATAACTAGTCTGGTTCCCGATTCCACGGCCTGATCGGAAAGATGGACCAGCTCAGATTACTTAAATTTGTTATTTTCTTATTCTGATGCAAATCTTAAATTAGTAAATTGCATTTCAATTTTCGGTCTCTCTGTCTCTTTTTCACTCAGTAGGCCCCTCTCTCTCGATCTTGAGGCTGCTTTAATTTCACTGTTTTTTAGATTTTAGATTTTATTTTTTTGGGTTCTTCTCGAGTACTTCCGTTCTTTCAGTGTGGCAATCTGCTTCTTTAGTCAATGTAACTCGCCTGTGTTACTTTAGCTTCGCAGTGTCAAATCAAAGAAAGAATGGTCTCTATGTGAAAGCATGACTGCCACATGAGAATCAAGCCCAGAATATAGCCTCAGGAGTGGCAGCATAATTCTATCAGAGAAAGATCAAATTGGGCATTTGCCAAACAAGCGAATAAAGCAAGCGATCGATAACATATGGAACCAAAATGGTCAGCAGATTAATGAACATGCTGAAGGCGAGTGATTTACATGATAACCAAGGCAAAACAAACCCACCAGTTTCATTTAATCATGTTGCCTTGTCAGCTAATTGTCGCCTAATTCTGACAAGTCTGTGCATGGGTACATGGTCGATGGCACAGGGCACCGGGCACACAGGCCATGGACACACTGTGCACGACACTGGACGCACGGTCCATGGACACGATCCAACGGCACTGGGCACACACACGGTCCATGGACACAATGCACACGGCACTGGGCACACGATCCATGGACATCATGCACCCACATCATGATGCACTAAACACACGATTCGGCTCGCAAGGAACAAGATATACACACATATGCAAACAAGGAAGAGTTCTAATCCTGCAAACAATGAAAGAGTTCTACTCCCTAATAGTTCATAAGGAACAAGATGCACGTATGCAAGCAATGAAGAGTTCTATCTAATCAATGTGAATTATGACTGTTTGAATGCAAAACTAACCTCGGAGCCTCAGTTGTCACAAAATGAACTGATGGAAAGCTTGATTAAAAAAAAGGGGAATAGAAATGAAGAATTGTATTGCTTTCTCATATCAAACAATGTGTAATTACAGGCCTATTTATAATACATAAGGTCTAGATGATGAGCGAAAGAAATATACAGAATAAAGGAAAAAAAAGATTCCATAATATACAATATTCTAATATGTGACTATCAAGATCAATTAACATCAATTAGCATCGATTAGCGGCAATAGTATCTTCAACACTCCCCCTTAAGCTTGGTGGTCTATACACATTAAGTACGCCTAGCTTGAGTAATAGATACATATGTTGCCTCTAACATAAAGCCTTGGTAAAAATGTCTATGGGCTACTATGTTGTCTTTATTCCTTTTCTTTTGATCACCCCATTCTGAATCTTATCTCTGATGAAGGGACAATTAACTTCTATGTGCTTTGTCCTCTCATGAAAAACTGGGTTTATCGCAAGTTTGAGTGTAGCATCATTGTCACAAAATAAGATGGTTGGTTTTCTTACCCATACACCAAGGTCTTGGAGTAGGCCTCTTATCTAGATTATTTCACAACAAGTTTTTGCCATTGCCCGATATTCAACTTCGGTGGATGATAAAGAAATAGTTGATTGTTTCTTTGTCTTCCATGAAAGTAATGAATCATCCAATTTTACACAGAACCTAGCAACAAATTTTCTACTCATAGGGCAAGTAGCATAGTCCATGTCACAGTATGTTGTCATCTCTATGTTGTTATCCCTAGACAATAATATTCCCAATCCCAGACATCCCTTCAAGTATTTTATAACTTATAATGCTGCATCCATGTGAGACTATTTTGGGGCGTGGATGAATTGGCTGAGAATTTGTATGGCATAGCGTTTATTGGGTCTAGTCATAGTTAGATAAATAAGTTTCCCAACAAGTCTTTGATAAGTAGATGGGTCCTTAAGCAAAGGGTCCTCATTCATGGATGACAATTTTCTATCATACTCAATGTCGTCAATCTGACATTATGTTCTATTGGAATAACAGCTGGCTTAGATCCCGATAATCCTATTTCTGATATGATCTCTAGGATAAATTTGCGTTGGCTAAGACAAATTCCCTTATCTGATCACACAATTTCTATCCTGAGAAAATATTTGGGGGATCCCAAATCCTTAATGTGAAAGGTAGAATGCAGGTATTTCTTAAACCTCTCAATAGCAAATGCATCATTCCCCATAACGAGTATATCATCAACATATATATAAGCAAGTAGATTGATGATGTATCTTGTCTCCATGTGAATAAGACACAGTTGTGTCTGGATTGCTGGAACTTTGCAGCTATAAGTGTAGTAGTAAATTTGGCATACCATTGACAAAAAGCTTGTTTGAGCCCATATAGGGATTTACAAAGACAACATACACGATTCGCCCCTGTCTGCGTAATCCCAATGGAAGGTCTATGTAAATTTCTTCTTCAAGATCTCCATGGAGGAATGCATTTTGTACATCCATTTGATGCAGAGACCAATCACGGAAAGTAGCAATAGATAGAAAGGATCGAACAATGACTTCTTTTGCTACTGGTGAGAAAGTTTCTGCATAATCAAATCTTTCTCGTTGTGTGAATCCCTTTGCAACTAGCCTAGGTTTATAATGTTCAATGGATCCATCTTCTTTGTACTTGATCTTATATACCCATTTACAGCCGATGGGTTTTCGATGAGTGGGTGGAGGAACAAAATCCCAAGTTTTGTCTTCCATGAGGGCCCCTAATTCATCCTCCATTGCCTTTTGCCAAGGAGGATTTTTTATAGCTTCGTCATATGAAGAGGGTTCTTGTTGCTCATAAATTTTGCTAATATAGCATATATGTTCATGCGAGAGACAAGCAAAACTAATATAGAAGGAGATAGGATATCGTTTACTAGATGATTCCAAGGAGGAGCAAATATAATCCGCTGTCCACGTGGGTGGTCGTGTTGTACGGCCTGAGCGTCGAGGATTAACTGGTACAAATGGAACATTACTCTGTGGTCCATTAGAAGTATTATCCAGTGAATTTGGTGGTTTTGAAGATATAGGTGTCTCGAATATTGCTAATGATGGATTGCCTGATACTACTCTATTCGTATTTGATGAAGGGCTTGCATCAATATCGAGCAGTGTTATGGAAGATGTCATATGAGGAAACATAACCAGCTGTGTATGTGAGGAATCTTCTTCACTGAAGAATAGATGATGAGAAGTAGCTGAATCTTCCTTTCCATATGAAGAGAGCTTATCCTGGAAGGGGAAAGTATCCTCATGAAAAATGACATCTTTGCTGACAAAAAAACTTCCAATGGATGGGTCAAGAACGAAGTATCCTTTTTGAAGAGGAGGATGCCCCATAAATATGCATTAGATGGCATGAGGCTCTAGTTTGTCCCCGAGGGCCCACAGTTGATACATGAAATAGACATCGAAAAACTTAGAGGTGGCAAATGTTTGATCGTTTTCCAAATAATAATTCAAAAGGAGTCCTTCCGTTGAGAATGTGAGATGGCATCCGATTGATTAAGTAGGCTGCTGTGACCGCACAATCTCCCTAGAATATTTCCGGAATTGAATCTTGGTATATAAGGGCACGAGCAACCTCTAGGAGATGATGGTGTTTTCTTTCGACAACCCCATTTTGTTGAGGGGTGTAGATGCAGGAACTTTCATGAAGGATGCCATTTGAAACGAGTAACGAAGAACATTCATGATTAAAGAATTCACGAGCATCAACGATGCAAATCCGTTGTATGGATGTGTGAAATTGATTTTTAATTAGAGTGAAAAAATTCTTATGATGAGAAAGTACTTTTTGGATTGCATAAGAAAAACCCAAGTTGCTCGTGTATGATCATCCACAACAATGAGGGAAAAACGAGACCCGTCATGATGAGGAGTGTGATATGGTCCCCAGACATCCATGTATGGAAATGAGAAAGCTGTATCAACACGTGATGTGCTTTTTTGGAAAAGGCACTCGTAACTGTTTGGCTAATGGACCTATAGGACATTTGGGATGGGGAAAAGAGGCATTGTGGCCTAAATGCTAATGAGATGAAAGAATTTTATTATTAATATTGGCATTACATGAGATGCCCTTATTCAAGGGAAATGATGAAATATCAAAAGTTTTGGGAAATGTGGCCCAAAAATAGAGTCCCTCGTAATTTTTACCCAAGCCCATCAATTTTCCAGTCAAAAGGACTTGAAAGAAACAGATGTCAGAATAAAAAAAACCTAACACGAGTTGTCTTCACAAAGCTTGGAGACAGAAATGAGATTAAAGTGCAATTCAGGAATGAATAAAACTTTTTTTAGTATGATGGGAGAATTGAGCTGAACATTTCCAATTTTAGCAACAGAAGTGTCACTTCCATTTGGAAGACGTACTGAGATATGGTTTGATGACTCATGAATTTGGGAAAAGAAATGCTCATTCCAGACTATATGATCGCTAGCACCTGAATCAATAATCTATGCTTTATTTGAAATGGAGCTCATCAAGCAGCAGGAAATACCTACATAGCTGGTCATTTTATCATGTATTCCCATATGGTTTAGAGCCTTCATAATTTGTTGAAACTGGTCGTTATTGATAGGCTGATTGACCTATTTTAAATTGCCATGTTAATATTTTTTATTAGATAAATTGACGGTGTTAATGGAAGGACTTAATTGCACAAATTTGATAAATTTTAGGACTTAATTGGACTTTTTAAAAGTTTTATGACTCAATTGCACTTTAACAATAAGTTTTAGGACTTTTAGTGTACTTTTTTCATTAATTTTTTGGGCCAATAACAATCGGAGAGGGAGAGAGAGAGAGGTAGGTGGGCTCCATAGAGGTCAAGTGAGGGCCGGGGGAGAGATTGAACAAAAAAATCCAATATCAACAATTCGACCACTCCGAACAAAAAAAAACAATTCGACCTCGACCGCGCATTCAAGCACTACTTGGCTGTCCTAAATTATGCCTCATGTCTTTTCTTTATGTCGTTCTTTTTCTATTGGAAATTTAGGATCCTTTGAAATTATAAAGTAACCCAGTACGTGTACTCATACAAGAATGACCAAATCGCACTTACTTTCTTGGGATTTATCCCACAGAAAAACCTCCATGCAAACCGTACTCTCAACACCCGAGCTCCAACCTCCCTCTCTCTCTCTCTCTCTCTCATCACCAAACCTCCGCCGCAGCCAATGCACCCGTGCCTCCATGTCGCGACTGCTGTTGTGTCCTGCCCACCATCGGCCCGCCGTCGCACCCTTTGTCTTGAACGAAGATAAAAACAAAAGATAATTGACACTCGCTTTTTTCTGTGAAATTTTGATGCATCGCAGTTATAATCCAATGAAAACATGAAAACCACTTGATAGAGTTATCAAATTATTCTTCTCTATATTTTGAAGTTGTCACGATAGTGGCTTCGCCCCCAAAAAAATCTTTCTTTGTGGCATTGTTATCCGGAAGAAGTAGATTGGTTTGTTCACCGTTCAGGGGTGGAAGATTCAACATTAACTGATTGAGCCACAGCAACAACAGCTATAGGAGCAAATCTCCTTTAGGTTAAGCCGGTACCACACCACAAAAGCTCGAAGGTACGTCCCTTTCTTGCAGCTACCTTAATCAGTAGATAAAGGAAATTGAATCTGCTGCAATAGTCGAAAATGCTGCTAAAATAGAGGTAGTCTTGGTCCTTGAGTAAGGCCCTTGAGCAAGGATATCAACACAAACAAAATTTAAGGGAACACGAAGAGATAAAATGATTTCCTCTTCTTAAGATAGGGCGCATTTTAATACACCCACTCTAAGAGTGGAGGGGATTCTTTCTAAGGGAAACCAAACCCCTTACTACAACGAGGGACATTCATTCACTGACTATCTTTCAACAAGGTTTAAGAAAAGCCTAATGCCTTGACCCATCGGGAGCTATCAAAATGCCGATATCAGCCCCAAAAAAGGTCATTGATCAAGAAGGTCGTTCAAACCAAGTCGATGTAGGAACTTCGAAACTCCACTTCTTCCTCATGTTATCTTATTCTTACTTATATTGCACACTTTCCAAGAACTTGGGGGATAGCTATACTTGTTAAGCAAAGCAGGAAGGCCCGTAGCCGTAGCATTGAACGCATTTTCTAAAAATGGGTAACGGTAATCACGGCTTGCCGGACCACAAAACGAAAAAGAGCTCCGGATCAAGGAAAAGCCATAAGAGGTCTTTCTCTTAAGAAGCGTTTAATTGAAAGGAACAACCCCAAGAACCATGTAGCTACAAGTCCTGAAGCAGGAAAAGAAGTTGCTTGATAAGAGGCTGTGGTACGTCGAATGCTTTGAGAGAAATTTCGAAGTAGGTAATCTTGTGTTGACTGATTCTTAGAAAGAAGAAGTGTCAATCCATCTATCTCCGTTCGTGGTCCATATCCATGAACCCCTCACTCCTTCATGAAAGGAAAGATGTAGCTCCTCACAAGAAAGACCGCCCATAGAAATGAATCAGAAATGCAAGAGAGAGTGCGCTCATGTAGAAGTGTACTGCCTAGGCCTAGAAAAGATGTTGGATAGCCTCTCCTCTTCCGATAGAGTGATAAGAGAAACTCACCCTCGGATCGCTCACTCCAACAGTTTGTGGTTTATTTCCGAGACCGATTATCGAAATCGAAATAAGCTCAGTCCGGAATCCAGAATGTCGAGTAGCTTTAACAGAGGGAAGAGAATTGCTTACCAAAACATCTATTAAGACGTACTAGCCCTTCGTTCCCTTACTAAGTGGTATAAGAGGGAGCCTTTAAGGGGGATTCTGCGAGAAAGAAAAAATACAACCGAAACGCCGATACACTCAAAGGATTAGGGCTTCAGATCAAAAGAAGGATTTTACTGCTCAATTACCAAGTGTAGGTAAGGTCGCCAGGAAAGAAGAAGGACTTTGGCCAACTTTACTTTTGAGTTTGAATTTGTTATTAATCCCATCCTTACATTACATAATGTTTATGAAGAGTAATGATCATTTTGATGTATACGCACAACTCACAGCTTTTTTTACCTTTTAATCATTCATAGAGTGTTCCTGAAAATACATCTTATTTCTTTTATATTTTATTTGTCATTTCCTACCATTTGTTCGTACCATAATTATAGAAATTCACAATTAATGAAATACTACAACTAGTTCTTTGAGTTTAGTCTTTAATTCTTTGACTAAACATGATGTTTTTATTTGACAACTAAATAAAACCATTTTCCATTAGTCTAATTGGACATAATTAACAGAATAACTTGATTGCATCAATATGACAAGTTTTGAAACTCGATTGTACTTTTTTTTTTAAGTTTTAAACTTAATTGCATTTTCGTGATAAATTTTAAGATTTTCAGTGCACTGATCCCTATATTCTTTTATATATGTGACCCAAGGATTAAAGGGACCAATCATTAACAAAGATCAATTATCATAGTCTACATAAAATTTGACTGTAATTCAAGTCGCTTATCCAGTGTAACTCCTTGTAAAATTGAACGAGCATGTTAGGCTATCACGGAGCGTGGTAACTCAGTAATGAAGGGACCACGCCTTCTTTCAAGATATTGTGAGTTCTGGCTAAATAAGCATTTGGCCAACTCATATATCAGGAAATCGCTATCTCACATGGAAATTCCGTCGCTCCTGACTTGTTGGCGATGCTGTGGCAATGGGCATATTGATGTCGAACATGGGGGTTTCAATTGAATGAAGTAGGAGACTCTATCATGACTATTTTTTTTTATTATATTTTAGTGTTTTTAGTCCACCTCATCATTTAGCGATTTTCGGTGTCTATGGTAGATTTCTGGTAAACAAGAATCATTTGTAAATCCATTGAAAAATGAAGGACATGTCGCATTATCATTTCTTTTCCTTTTTTTTTTTGTAATTTTTTGAAGAGGGACAATAATGATCTGAAAATAGCCGGACGTATTAAAAGTGTTTAGGTCATTTTAGATAATACACTGAAAAGCTGAGATATACCATTGTGTATTATGTTTAATTAATATATCACCCTTCGTTCGACAAAACAAAAGAAAAAGAAAAAGAAAAAGAAAGGGAAGTTCTTATAGTCCAATATCAGGTTCTTTCCTTTCTTAGGTGATATCGGACTTATAAGAACTTTCCTTTCGTTCCTTTTCTTTTTGCGGAGATTCATTCTTGTTGAAAAAAAGAATCATATGAAATCAAAATACTCCTGTACGTAACATGCTAATAAGGTAAGGTTCACCAAATATAGAACATGTATAATGATATGCATTCTCTTTTCCCTAGTCAAAAGTGTTTATATTACAAATAACATGCAACATAATTCACACGCATGTACAGAATGTTTGCAAGAGCTTCAAAAATGAAACTCAACTTCCGAAAAAGAGGCATCATCGAACAGCTGAACAATCTCTCGAAACTAGTTAGAACCTCAAGCGAGCAGACCGGATCATGCCAAAGTAAACATTAGCAAGCACATGTTGATGACCAGCCATGTGGCCAAAGACGGAGGTTCATCTAGAGAAGCAATTCAAAGCCGAGAGTCCCGAAAATAATGTACAAATACCAATATATCGAGTTGGGCTCGCGGATCTAGTCACTTTGATTAGTGCTATCAAATAGATGGCTTTGTAAATGATGTAAAACTACAAAATCGCATGGCTTAACAGCTTGTTATGATATGGATTGAATAATGCTATGACATGCTACTTTATCGAGGTAAATACAATGTGGAATCTCTTAGTTGAGTTGATGTGGGCAAAGTCCCACGTCAGGCAACTAAGGAGATATTCTAGGGCTTATAATGGAGCAAGTTCCCTTTCCTGTCAAGTTAACTTTTCCAAATGAGTTTTTTCACCTCTTATAACTCATCACACATGAATGGATAACATATCTTTCGAGTGTCACGATCGCATGTCCAGAGAAGTTGGAGCTCAACAAACTCCATGATTGTTTTTGTAAACGAGGAAGTGGAACAAAGCACTTGGTGTGTACGGAAATTTTCGAATCGACGTGGGATTGAGAAGAACTTTCTAAGACACTTCGCACAGGTGTCAAGAGACAAGAAAAAAAGGAGAGGGAAGTTCTTATATGTCCAATATAACCTGACATTGGCAAGAACAAAGCTTTCTTTCTTCAATATAACCTGATGTTGGACAGGAACTAAGCTTTCTTTCTTTGTTGCTTTTTTCTTTCGGAGTCTGATATTTGACTTGCGAAGGCTTTGCTTTGCTTACAAAGACGTGTAAAGTTTGATGTGGCTTCTAATAGTGGGAAACCAAGTGCTTCTTCCGTTCCGCTTCCCCCATTCACCGACCTAGTGGGAACCCTGTGGGTCTCACTCGATACTTTCGCTCATAAAAAATGACCAAGAAGAGCAAAAGGGGATGCCTGTTGCGCCCGGGTATAATTCTCAACTCCTAACTAATGCATATATCTAATTTCAGCGAGGGGTCCTTTAGAAGGATAAAAGGATACTGGTCAAGTCCCAGACTGGAATGTATATGTTCTGGACACGGTTCCCAAATCGGATCAAATCGAACCTTCAGCAGGTATAGTTCATTAACTTGTTGGTGTTTCGATGGTGCGAAAAATGCAGGAACCACATCTGAGAACTCGAAGAGCAAATGGACACAATGGGGCGAAACGGAACTCAATCTCCGGAGATGGGCTACAAAGAAGAAATGGCCAATCTTTGAAAAGACGTTACGGACTTCCCACGGTGAACTTGTCCTTTTGGAGAACTCCGGCAGCATCAACTCCACAGCTGCGTTCGTCGACCGACAAAATGAAACAATAATTTAGGGTGCGTTCTTCTCGCGAAAAATGAGTGATTGGAAAAATATTTTTCGAAAAATAATCGCTTATAAAAATAAATGGATGGAAAAAAATTCCGTTGCCTACAAAAATAATTAGGCATAGAGTGTTATCGATGACGAAAAACATTCTTTATTAACTAATTTTTCTAAACAGTATAAGTAATTATTTTTCGAAAAATATTTTTCAAATCACTCATTTTCCACGAAACGAACACACCCGTAGTCACATAATTTAAAGCACCACTGCTTTTTGGATACCTAGCTGTCACTCAAAAATGCATAATCGAATGAACTTCGCAATTCGTTGTATATGCAGCTAGTGTAAGTTCTTGAGTCCAGCACCGACCCTAATCACTTGACAAGCGCGCATGTTTGAATTAGACTGGTTATCCACGATCACTCGGCTAATTATATGCATGCGCGTGATTTAAATGTCATTGTATGGTAAAAAAAGTCCTGATTTCTTAGGTCATGCGAAATAGGATTTAGTGCAAATTAATCACTCTAAAACGCTTACATGCCGACGTTTGGACGCGAAAGGTGTGCTGAAAAGAAAGGTGATTTAGAGATTTCTTGATAATTTTTCATGCTATCTTAACCAAGAAAACAAACACACCTAATAACTTAAATCTCATGAACGATTTTGAAGATACATTATTCTCTTATGAAAAATCAAGTAGCTGGCTCAATTAGGGTGACTACTAGTCTACTAAGTATTGTTGAATGAGTGCAGGATTAGCCAAAACCCTGAAGAAATACGACAAGCAAACCGGGGGGCTACTCCCGCCTGCCGAGCTTTGCTTGGGCCCATCTAAGCCAGGCGGATTTATCGCAAAATGCCCTTGTCCAAGTCCGAAAAGTCTTCGGGCCCTTGTGGCTCAGGTCGAGCCTGGGCGGAGGCATGGGCCGCCAGGCCCGTTAAGCACAACAGTACCATGACCAATGGAGCGTCCGAGTCTCAGCCAATTGACATATACAATTGGGTCTAACTTTATTAAAAAAAAATTTAAGCAAATGAATTATAGGCCAACTGGTATATATTAAATGTTCAACACCTTGTAAGTCTTTTTCCTTCACCTAACACCTCACAGGTGCACCTCAATATTAATCCAAGTATCTTTTTGCGTCAACATTATCTCAATTTGAATCTACAACTTTGCCCAACAGAGTTTTGATAGATGTTGGCAAGAATAGCACATGCCCTTCAGCCTATCATCCTCAATTGCCTCGGCCCAACCAAGCACAGTGGGAAGTTATTGTCGCTGAGCACGGACCTATGATCGGGCCTCGGCTAGTGGCCGGCAACAAAGAAAAAAGAAAATTCAAAAAAAATTCAAAAAAATTGTACAAAAATTGTTTGTGTCTATGACAGCCATGCCACGTAAGATGGTTAAACTTTAATCTTGTTCAATTTGATCATTAAACTCTTTTATATATGACTAATCTAATCCTCGTATTTAATTTTGGATGTTGGCGTCTGATGTGCAATCCAATTTAGTATGGAGCCAATATTTGCCCAGACTAGGGAATTTGCCTCTGATCCGCCTATTATCTCTAATAGCAGGATTTCGGTACTTTTTAATGTTTGATGTTGTACAACAGAGATTTTAATCTCTCCCCCTTCCTAGCAAAGGTCGCCGGGCTCTCCATCGTTCACATAATTTGCAACGCGAAGTTTGAAGATTTTCATTTTAAAAATTTACTCTAGCATTTGAAGATTGCTTCCCAATATCCCAAACGACAAAAAAAAAAAAAAGGCCTATCTTCCAGTTATATTTTTGCCCTTCATATTGTATATTCTTTTATAAATTTGACCAAAGGATTAGAGGGACCGATAACTGTTATAATCTACATAATATTGATCACCACCCAAGTCACTTAATTAATGTAACTCCTTACAAAATGGAACAAGTTTATTTGGCTATCACGTAGCATGGTTGTCCAGCAATAGAGGAATTTCACTGCCTTTCACATTATCACGAGTTCATGCCATCTCGTAAGTGAATTTTTGCTCAACTTATACCCTTGGCATTTGCTACCTCATATAAAAAGATTTCCTCGTAAATGACTTGTTGGTGAAGCTCGGTAATGGGCTCATCTATCTCGGTGTCTATAGTAGGCTATGTGGTGAAAAAAAATCATTTGTCGATCCATGCAACACGAATAACATGTCAAATTATCCAATTTTTTTTCAAGATAATACACTGCAAATCCAAGCTATACCATTGTCTATTATGATTAATTAATATACATGACCTTTCGTTTAGCATCCGATGGGTTGGCTTTTCCAAGTTATATCAACCCTAAGGTGATCGTTTGCCAATCATATGACAAATACCTATGTACCATGACACGTTGAAGATGTGGACAAAAAGTTCAAAAAGAGGAATCCTTTCTGTTCTACTTTTGGGGGTCTAAGAAATGAAAAACTTTGTTTCATTTGAAGGATGCACTTGTTTGTTTTTTCTTTTTTTCTTTTTTTCCGGTTGGCAGAAGGATGAACTTATTGGTCACTCTAATTTGATCTATTCCAACTGATCTTCATAAATACATTCGTAATCAACCAATTGAAGGCCTGGTTGGAGCTAGCTTCCCCTAATTAGAATTACAAGCGAATATGGCCTTATCATTAAATCCCCTAACCTATTTAAAATGCATACATATCAGGAGCAAATCATCAATCGCCACCGCTTAATTCTCCACGACTAAGTGTCTTACTTCATTTATAATATTTTCCATGTCCAAAGATGAGTATTCAATAAATTATACGTATGCCAAGTGTGAGACTTATTATGAAATTCAAACTGTTCATGCTTGAAGACAGTTTTGCATGCAATAGAAAGGTGGATCGATAGGGGCCGAGAATGGACGTGGGGCATATGAAGATGGTCGTCTTTATTGTCGTGTTGATGTGCCCCCAATGAGCCATGGCTTCAACGATTGGTTTCGTGATTGTTTACTCGGACCACCTCACAATGTTTTTTTCCTGTTTGATCAAAGTTCACACGATGGCTCGAGATGATCACTCCTTAATTATGATTAATTGGTCATAGCTTCCCGAGAACAAGCACTTGGTTACAGAGTATATATATTCGTTACCTCACATGGAGAGATCTCCTCGCTTCTGACTTGTCGGTGAGCTGTGGCAATGGGCTCCTCGATCTTGGATATTGGGGTTCCAAGCATACGAAGTAGCAAATTCGAAATAAAGAGTTGGAGACTCTATCATAACTATTTTTTTAACATTTATTCAATCATTTTGTTTATTATCATAGTCTACCCCAAGGTTTATCAATCTCTCCCTCACTCTCTTTCATGATATCACAAATTCGAGTCATCTTGTTAGCGGGAAAATTGTCCAAAAAGTTGTAAATCTCTTACACTCTTGCCAATTAGGTCCTAAACCTTTCAATTTTGCTAATTGAATAATAAACATTTTCACTTTTTGCCAATTGAGTCATAAATTTTCACTTCTTACCAATCGAATCCATTCGGCCAATTTTGATCCGAAATCACTGCCATAGACGCTGGCCGACCTACGTGATGCTGATGTGGATAAATTTTAATGATATTTTAATATTTTTTCTTTTTTCTTTTTTTTCTTTTTTTTCCTTTTTTTTTCCTCCTCCCCTTTTTCCTCTTCTAGCTAGTCACCCGGTGTCGGCAACCGGCTAGAGGGGAGGGTCAGCAAGGTCGGGCGAGCCTTGCCCCCGCCAGCTTCTGGCAAGGGCTAGCCTCATCATCGCCAAATCTAGCAAGGTTGACCTCGGCAAATCTTGTGAGGTCATCCTCACCTAGCCATTGGCTCTGCCGAGCCTCACCGATGCTCGCAAGGGTAACCTCACCCAGACCTCACCAGGGGCTGGTGAGGCTCGCCCTCACCATTGGCCAGCAGGGGCGAGGCAACCTCGCTGGCCCTCTCCTCTGGTTGGATGCCAATGCCCGGTGATCGGCTGGAGGAGGAAGAAGGGGAAGAGAAAAAAATAGCAAAGAAAAATAATTAATAATTAGAAAATATTAAGGTATTATTAAAATTCATCCAAGTCAGCGCTACGTAGGCCACCAGCATCCACATCAGCAATTTCCGGTCAAAAATGGCTGGACGGACTCAATTAGCAAGAAATAAAAAGGTTTAGGACTCAATTGGCAAAAATGCAATAAGTTGATGACTTTTTGGATAATTGTCCCTCTTATAAGTGGATCTTTGTTCAACTTGTGCTTCGGGCATTTGCTATCTCATATGGAGAGATTTCGTCCTTTCTAACTTGTTAGTGAAGCCGCGGCAATAGGCTCATCAATCTCAAAAAATAGGGTTCCAAGTGGACGAGGTAGCAAATTAGAACAAAGAGCCGGAGACTCTATCACGACTATCTTTTAGGCATTTTTTGGTTTTTGTAGTCCAAGAAATCAATTACTGATCTTCAGCGTCTATAGTAGGTTATGTGGTAAGAAAAATCATTTGTCGATCCACTCAACACTGAACGACTTGTGACGTTGTTATTTTCTTTCATTATTTGAAACGGGACAAATGATCTCAAAACATCCGGACGTAGTAAAAGTTTTTAGGCCATTTTTAGATAATACACTGCGAAGCCGAGCTATACATTTGTCTATTATGATTGATAAATATATTTGACCTTTCGTTTAACGTGGGATGAGTTCGGTTTTTAGGATGAACTTACTCTTTTTTTTTTTTTTTTGGCAGAAGGATGACTCTAATTTGATCCATTTCGTAGAAGTCCTTGGGAATTGATCTCAACTAATTATGGACACTTCCCAGAAGAAATTAGAAAAAAAAATTGGCTAAGAAAAGAATCAAATGAATTTAAAATGTTCGCATACATAACATGGCAATAACGTAAGATTCCCCACATAAAGACCATGCATATGATGACATTCTCTTTTCTCTAAATCACAAGTATTTATTACAAATACATGCAACCAAATTGATACACAAATATAATATGATTGCAGGAGCTTAAAAAATCAAACAAAACTTCGAAAAATGGCACATTGGCCAATGGCTGAACTATCTCTAGAAACCAATATAAACTTCTTGCGAAAACACAAGATGATGCCAAAGCAACCAATAACGAGCACATATTGATAACCTGTCACATGACTAGAGACAAGCTCGTCTCAAGAGGCAACTTGGAGCCGAGAGTCTTGAAAACAATGTACAAGTACCGGTATATCGGGTTTGGGCTCACAGGTCTTGTCATTTTCACAAGTGCTATGAGATAAATGACATTACAAATGATATAAAACTGCATAATTGTGTGGCTCAGTGCTCCAGTATGCTACGAATTGAAATGTGAAACGACGAGGAGTTTCAACGAGATGAATGCAATGTCGAATCTCTTGGTTGAGTCGAACCTTTCATGTTATTGCTGTTGTTGTGGTTGCTAGTCATCCCTGTACCGTTTCATATTAAAATTAAGTGAAAGAAAAACCGAATAAAAAAAAAACTAGCTACTTAGGTCGCGCTCTGAACAGAGTTCTTAGAGTATATTCACATGAATGAAATATGTACCTTTCAAGTGGCACCATAAGATCCGCCATGCTATAGAGAAGTTGAGGCTCAACGAACTCTGTGATTTTTTTTGAATTTTGTGAAAGAGGGAGTGGAACAAGCACTTCGTTGCATAGCATATGCAGAGGTGTTGTGTTGTTAATATCGACATTCTTGATTTTCGATGTTCTACATCTGATGGTAACACCCCCTTAGCAATTTAGATTTTCAATGTTCTACGTCTGATAGGGACACGACACCCCCTTGATTTACAAAGGGGATCCCATTGGATCCATACAGGATCCATTTGACCGGACATGGATCCTGGGGTGGTCCTGATTTCCTCCCAACCAACATCGTCGTGAGTATTTGGTTCAAGCGTTGCCACGGTATACAGCGTCGTGAGTGTTATGATCATTAGAAAATCTGCATTTGTACATTTGACATTCTATCTTTTACGAATAAAGCAATTTATAATAGTGCATGCCGTAATACTATGACTCTTTAAGATCAAGAACATGTGCTGTGATCAATCAGATTAACTTCTTAAGATGATGAAGGACTGTAGCGAGTCAAGTCAATGAAAACGCCAGCTCTTTGTCTTCGAACAGTCCTCCTCCTTTTTGTTATATGGCAGCTTCATTTCAGGCTGAACATTTCCTGTGTCTTAATACTAAGGAAAGCTACTTGATAGTTTCAACTACCCCACTTATATGCAACATTAGAGTTAATTAAATTTCGTTATTAGCTTGGCTTTTTTCCGGCTCATAATGGTAGGGTTGATTGAGCATCCGATTAATTGCTATGTATCTTTTACTTTAGGGTGATCAAAGTGGACTCTCCACTTATAGATTAAATACTATGCTCACATTTCACCTTCCAAAATCAAAATAACATCCTAAAACGCAGTTTTATTGTAGATGTTGCTATATGGAAACAAGTGACCAATAAAAGTTTCAAGAAGATGGAGCAAATACGCAAAGTTGCAAATTTAATGTATCGGTGAAGAACTACTATATCCTGACCAAACTTTGCTTGTTGTACAAACACATAATAATACAGAGGAAAAAGCTCCGACAACCGTTTTACATATTGTAAAGAGATATAAAGTGTGTTGAATTCCATCATGAGATCAATTAGACATTGTCCTCCCCAACTGTGCCTCCATCACCGCCAACCGGTCGAGTCGCAAAGTCGTTATTTGTCGATGATTCTTCTTGGTCCACAACATTAATTTTGAAGAGAGTTTTTAAGAACACTTGTGATCGAATGAATAAATTTTTGAGTCTCAGAGAAGCTGCTCCGCACATGGACTTGACGATTCGTTTTAGCTGCTGAAAAAATTGTTGGTAATCGGGATTTGTAGCTACCATAGCAAGGAACATACCATAGATAGCCCACTTGATGTAAGAATTCCGTACAATCGAGTCAAGTGTTATTCCAACAACAAGGCATCCTAGTATGAGAAACGCAAAATTGATGAATATCATTCCACGATCACTTCGTGTTGTTCGTGAACTGATGCCGAAAAGCATTATGAGAGCTATACAAATCTCGATGAAGGCCGCTTGCTTGTTCATAAGGAAATCCTTAGCACCCAAAAGAGCAAATGACCATTTAAGCGAGGATATCAAGAAATCTTTCAATTTTTCAATGATGGCATCTTCTTGTTCTCCGAGTCTACCAAAAAGAACAACGAAATCTAAAATAATTTTTTTATGGTACAAATAAATAATACAAGCTTGCAGTAGGAATGGTCCACCCGTATGCTTAAATCTTGCTCAACGTTAGCTTGCTCATCCACAAATGAAACTGTATAATTAGTAAAATTAATTGTACATATGAAATAGGGTTAATTACCAAGAAAGTTCTAAACCTATTGTAATTGTGCTAATTCAATACTAAATCTTTTAATCATGTCAAATTTAATCCTAAACATTTTCACATCTTGCCAATTGAGTCCATCTGACTAATTTTGATCGGAAATCGCTGACATTGACATTTTTAATAATATTTTAATATTTTATATTTTACGCTTTTTCTTTACTTTTCTTGATTTTTTTTTTTGTTTTTTTCTTTCTTTCTTTCTTTCTTTCTTTTTCCTTTCATTTTGGCCGGCCGCTAGCGAGGATTGCGGCCCTCACCCAAGCCCTCGCCGGCAGCAAGCGAGGTGGCCCTCGCCTAGATCTAGGCGAGGCCTTAGTGGCACACTCGCTAGCCAAAATTTAAGGAAAAAAAAGAAAGAAAATTATAAAAAAAATTATAAAAATTATCCACATCAGCGCCGGCTGTACCATGTAGGATTGACGTCATTAAAATCAGCGATTTGCGATCAAAATTGACTGGAAGGACTCAATAGGCAAATTCTGAAAAGGTTCAAAATTAAATTTGCACAATTGAAAGATTTACTATTGAATTGATACAATTGTAATAGGTTTAGGACTTTTTTGGTAATTTTCCATGTGAAGTATGTTGGTGAGAATTTCTCCCGTATAGCATTATTACGTGTTATATGTGAATCTGAAATAGCAATCAAAAGCTCAGCATTAACGACATGTAAAGTCCACGTTTTAAGTCTTAAGACTGATTAAATGACTCATGATCGAAATGGATGGATTTTGCGGAAGTTTGTACAAATGAAAGTTCCATGAAACATAGAGAGCCTGGTGCCCCAGAAGCTCGCGACCCAAAGAAGATATATTTCCCAAGGAATGACATAAACGTAAGCAAGCAATGAAGAGTAGTAATCAATGTAAATTTCGACCGTTCCGAGTGCAAAACTGACCTCTGAGCTTCAGTTGAAGTGACGTTGATGTCGGACATTGATCTGGGCTAGCTTCCCAATGAAGAGTGTTGATGTATTTTTTCACCTCATCACGAGAGGCAAAGAGCTCACAGCGAATGCAAAATATAGGGGGAATTTCGTGGAGGAGCTTTCGAACAAAGAGAGTTGATGCTCTTGTTCCCACTCTTGATTTGAGCAATAGCCGGGGAATTTAGTGGAGAGGCTTCTCCATGGGATAAAAAGGGGAGAAAAAGGAGGCTTGACATTAAGGAGAGTAACATTCACGGGGGTCTTGATGTGACCCCCAAGAACGCGATCGCGTTCTGGAGTAACATTAGAGTAACATTCATGGGGGTCTTGATATGGCCCCCAAGAACGCGATCGCGTTCGCGTTCTGGAGTAACATTCGTAGGGGTCTTGATATGACCCCCAAGAATCCGATCGCGTTCTGGAACACGCAGGAAAGTAACATTCGTGGGGGTGTTGATATGACCTCCAAGAACGCCATCGCGTTTCGCTCAGAACGCGTTCCGCCCAGGTCGCGATCGCGTTCTTGGGCCCAAGACGGCAACTTGGGGTCCCCCCAATGGGGTCATTTGAAGACCCCCCTGAATGTTACTCTCCTGAATGTCAAGCCTCCTTTTTCTCCCATTGCGTTCTTGGGGGTCATATCAAGAACCCCCACTCGCCCTCCTGAAAATTCTCCTTTCTGGTAGGACCCTCCTTTTCTCGCTAAACTTAAGTTGCCATAGTTGACTTCCTTTCCCTCCACTAAGACTATTTTCTCTCACGACGAAAAAGTTTAAGGTTATATGAACAAAATTATTAAAAAATTTTAAAATTGAATTAATATCTGTACAATATATTCAAAATTGATTTGGTGATTATCCCCACGATCAGATGTGCATGTGTATCTTTGGTTGTTTTATATGACATGTCACATTTAATTGCAATGCATTTTTTGCTTTAGGGTCATCAAAGTGGATTTTCCACTTATATTTTAAATACTGCTTCATATCCTGCCATTTGACCTTCCAAAATCAAAATCACAACCTCAAACGCAACATTAATTTTAATGTTGTTATTGGAAAAAAAAAAAAACACAAGTGCCCCATAAAAAATTCATGAAGATGGAGCAAATATGCAAAGTTGCAAATTTAATGTATCAATGAAGAACTACTATAGCCTAACCACACTTTTGCGTATTGTGCAAACACACGATACAGAAGAAAAGAACTAATATCCATTTCATATATTGTATGAATATCTAATACAAATGGAAAAAGAGAGATAAAGGGTGTCTATTCCATCACTAAATCAAATAGACGACGTCCTCCCTTACTTCGCCTTCAACATCGCCAACCGGTTGAGTCACAGGGTTATTATTCATCAATAATTCTTCTCAGTCCGCGACACGACTTTTCAAAAGATTATCACTTTGTGATTGAGTGAACAAGTTTCTGAGTTTCAAAGGAGTTGCTCCGCACATGGATTTCGAGATTCATTTCATCTCCCGAAAAATTTGTTCATATGCAAGATTTGTAGTTACCATAACAAGGAACATACCATTGATAAGCCACTTGATGTAAAAATTTAGTACGATCACGTCGATTGCTATGTCAATAATGAGACATCCTAATAAGAGAAACGCAAAACTAAGGAATGTCATTCCATGATTGCTTTGTGCTCTTCCCTGACAGATGCCAAAGAGCATGATGAGAGCTACGGCTACCACTATAAAGTTTGTTGACACCTGAATTATTTCTGGCAAGTCAAGTGCGCATTTTTATAAAAAAATAAATAATGATAATAACAAGAAAATAAAAAATGAAATAGTTAGGGTGTGCAGATCTACACTTGAATGTTTGGCCCATCACTCCAACCCATCAGTTCACTAGTCCAGCCCGTCCATTAAGTTCGGACACATATCTCCAGCCCAACCCACCACGGCCCACTTCGGCTGACGGTACCCGCCGCTCATCCTCCATCGCCGACCAACACTGGTTATAGCAAGAACATTTCCAATTCACGCGCACAAAGAGCTCAGCAATAATTTTCTCTCCCCGAGCGATTCCTCTCGTTCACTTTCCCTCTCCCACACCACCGGTCCACTCAGACTGGCCACTGCCGTCACCGTTCACCACTTCCACCGAGGTGCGAGGTGCTGGTCGTCCCTGCCATTCCAGCCCACAACGTTGCTCCCGTGATCTCCTTACTCAGATCCGATCGTCAATCGCCACAGGCTTCGTTACCCAAAACTGTATTAAGAGAGATTATGTCAGTTACGTGTTTGATTTGCAAGAGAATTACGTGTTGAGGTGGTGTAAATCCAAGTTGTTTCGAAATACGATGGCCAAGAGAGGAAATCATTATGGAGCTGAGGGAAGCGCAGCAGGACTCGAGGAACAAGATCTCGGATATAAGAGGATTAGCTTGCCGATGATGGTGCCGCCTCTTGGGATGGTGGGGATGGTGGAACCGGGAAGTCAGGGAAAGAGCTGGTGTTGGATTCTGGTAAAAGAGTGTAGATGTTTGATGTGAGAAGTTACCGAATATTGAAAGGACGAGACACAAGTTTGAGGAAGAGATCGGTAAGTCTCCACCACTATCCTAACGAAGAGGTCTGGTTGGAATTACGGCATAAAGCCTTGGAGTTGGTAAATGAGTGGAGACTAGAAAATCGTAGGAAGCATTTGCCAACATATGGTTAGATATGAGGAGATGAATGCTCTAGCAACATGAGGTCGCCACTGGAGATTGCCTTCCCCATCGCGTTGACACCTCGCGATCATATCATTTAGAGGATTTACGACTCGAACGAAATAAGCTAAGTCAATCGCCGCTCTTCTTTATTCGATTACTTGCTATTTCATTTTCGTGTACTCATGTCCTCGTCCATTTGTGTTTCTTGTCCAGATTCAATTTGCGGCTAACCTCCTCAGCCGTTGGCCCGAAGTTGTGCCGTTGCCGAGTCGAATAGAAGAGATAGTTAGCGCGTCCAAGTCTCTCCTCGACCCTCAGAGGTACCTGGCTTCGTCTTTCAGTTCGGGAAAGCCTTCGGAATGGTGTAAAGACCTGGATGACTCTACGTGAGTACTTCCCATCTTTGGCACTAGTCTCATCGGAATAATTGCTACTTGGGGTTTTCTCTTGTTGTTGAATTCTTAGTGTTGGGAAGGAGACACTTCGTTGCGTCTTCGTTCAAAACTTGCGCCGGTGATCATGGTACATTGTGAGCAACAGAGAGTTGCTCATAGTATTTAGTAGGCAATAAATAAAAGTCGATACTTAGGTTATGAGTAGAAATAATAATAATAATAATAAATTGGAAAGAGCATTTAGATTACGTTTAGATGTTTCTCTTGCATACATGATCTCGATTAGAAACATATGACAAAAAAATGGGAATTGCATTTAGATTAGAATGGCATTTGGGGGTTGATATGGTTGTCAAAGGTTCGGTTAGGCATAGGTTTCATTTTGTGGTGTTCACTTAATATGTCTTTTTTTTTTTATAGCTTAGAATTAGACTTATATTTACTTTTGAATTTAGCTCACGGGGTTCCTGTCCCGGAGTTTAATAATGAGGCGATGTATATTGTTTGCCCGACACCAGATTGGATTATATTTCTGCACTTTACTTTTACATTTTGTTTCTATCTTGATTGTTTCGTTATACCTTGTCGTGGCAATTCCACTTTAGAAGGTATATTACTCCCAAACATCTCCCCATTGCTCTTAGTAAATTTTAAAAAAAAAAAGACGAAGAAATTGTCAAGTCCGGAAATTATCCTAGAAGATGTTTACTCCTAAATCTTTTAATTTTGTCAATTGAATTATAAACTTTTTAATATTTTATCAATTGAGTCCATTCAGTCAATTTTGACTAGAAAATTGCTAACATGGATGACAATTATCCTACATTGCACGGCCGACGCTAACATTGATAATTTTTACTAATATTTTAATATTTTTTCAATTTCAATTTTTATTTTTTTCCTTGTTTTCTTCTCTTTTCCTTCTTTTCTTTTTTCTTTTTTTCCCTTTCTCTTCCTTTTTTTTTTCTTTTCTTCTTCTTTTTTCTTTTTTCCTTTCTTCCGTCCGTCGGCCCTCATCAATAGCTGGTAGAGGTTGTTAACCTCAAGCAAGGGTCGCCCTTACTAGATCTGGCGAAGGTGGCTGTCAATAGCCCAGGCCCACACAACCCTCGCCCAAGGCTAGCAAAGGCGGCCCTTGCTTGAGGCCGGCATCGACGAGGCCTAGTGGTGGCCAGCAAAGGGAAAAAGAAAGAAGAAAAAGAAAAGAAGAGAAAAGCAAAAAAAGAAAAAAAAAAAAAGAAAAGAAGGAAAAAACAAAAAAAATCGAAAAATATTAAAATATTATCAAAAATTATCTACATCAGCGATTTCCGCCCAAATTGGCCGAATGTACTCAATTGGCAAAATTGAAAAGTTTGAAACTAAATTGGCAAAAGTATAATAAATTTAGGACTTTTTGAATAATTTTTATTGAATTAAATCGTCCAACCCCTATAAAACCTATCACTCGAATACAAGAGGAGGGTAGGGCTAAGCGGATAAAAATTCTTGCTCAGAAGTACATCCATGTTGTGGCAATTTCACCTAGAAGGTGTATTACTCTGAAAACACCTCTCTTCCATTGCCCTTAATAAATTTAAATAAATAAAAGAAGTTCTCAAGGGTTGAAAAAAAAATTTAATGATAGATTTCTATTATCGCTATGCTTAGTGGCCATATCCTTAATAGCAGGTTAGTTTCGCCTATCGTCGAAATGGAAAGTTGGACTCTTTTTTATTAATTTCTATCTACTGTTGAGACAATTTAAATAAATAAAAAGAAAGGCATTTCCTTGTTCCAAGTTACTTTATCTATTGAAATTGGAAAAGTTAATCGTATGAATGAAAGGATTTATATATTGACACACACTTCGAAAAGGATTAAGGAATGGGTTAATTGCAAGACAAATGAAGAACACGTATTGTGCTTTCCCTTTTTTGTGCAAGTTTAAAACGCATGGTCCCACAATATTTGAGGACAGCGGATACAGTAAATCAAATGAATGGTGAACAAGAATCTAATCCGGTCGATTAAATAAAAGAGTTAATACCACAAAAAATCACAAACTGATATATTTGTGATAAATTTATCATAAATTAATTTTTTGACCACAAAAAATTTCAAACCAATACACCTATAATAAATTTACCCCAAATTTAAAACCTCAAACTGATATATTTGTGACAAATTTACCCTTCGTTAAATTCAATGAATATCACAAAAAATTATAAAATGGTATACCTGTGATAAACAGAGAGTAAAACTCAAAAGTGGTATATCCGTCAACTGTCATATATTATCCAATTTAAAAATTTGACAGTAAAGTTTAACGGAAATTAAAATAGAGTAAATTTATCACAGATGTATCAGTTTAGGATTTTTAGTGATCAAAAAATTAATTTGAGGTAAATTTATCATAAATTTGTTATTAATGTATAAAACTAGAGTTTTTTTTATGGTATTTCTCTTAATTAATCCACTGTTTATCTCAGGAACGGCGTTGACCGAAAAAGATAGGGGGAAGTCTAGAAACAATGCAAGCGACATAGGAACGAGTGACCGGAAGACAGCGACACTTAGGAGGAAGACTAGTAGAGAAGACGAGAGAGGAGATGTCTGGGGAGCTTGCAGTTTCTTCTGTGCTTCCTTTTTCCTCCTCTTTGGTCTCTCTTTTTTTTCATCTTCCACTCTTTCTTAAGAGCGTGGGCTATCCGCGTGCGAGTATCAATCTCGAGCAACAAATTTTTATCAAACCGTATGATTGATAAAATTCACACTTTCGTTAGATATCCTAAAATAATCTCTTGATTTTTGGATTTGTTAAAAATCTATTTTCATTATGTAAGTGTATTGTCGTAACTGTGATGTGCTGTAAATAAGCGTTCAACTCTTTTGGAGTTTAGTAATTGTCACGCTCCGAACCCCATCGAGCCCGCAACATCCCTCTCCTCAATCAAAAGAGTGCGACGTCCCAGGAATAACGTCGCCGAACTAACAATCCTTCAAAGTTAAATCGTGGTGAAAGCAATCAAAAATCCTGGACAATAAAATTGGAGAACACCAGGAGGAACAAATCGCCAAACCACCAAACATATATTACACTTCCAAATATTTACATCATCCGCCAATACAAACCACAAAAAAATAATTTATAAGCACACTAAACTATAAACTCCAAACCACCAAAATATCAAGATCAGCACTCTAGGTCAGTACTATCCAAAAATGGGGTGCATCCTCCTCCCAGAACTATCCCCTACGCCCTCTTGAAGGCGTCCACTCTAACTCACTATCCTCGGCATCACCACTTGAATCCTCCGCAGCTGTCTGCTCACCCAACAACTCCGAGTCAACCTCAATCTCAACATTCAGGTGAGGGCTCTGAAATAGTTTGGTTGAAACAACCATGAGATCATATCTCAATAAGTCACAACCTAAGCTCTACCTAGGCTACCACGTAGTTCCAGACACATCCAAATGCACAACCAAACAGCCATATAACCAGTAATCAAACATTCACATGTATATGGACTCTCTGCATACGTACCATGCACGTTAGCCCACAATCCCAACATACAATTCTTGCACACATGCCATCACACACTTTCCGCATATCAATACACACGCCAATCATACCACAACAATACATCACAGCCGCGTGCGTGCCTCGATTATAAAGCAAAACCTACTTAGGCACGTCTTATACCATGCCTAGCAGATTTTACCCCATAATCGATCACTACATCACGCGATACAAACATACTTGCACACTAACTCACACCATGCGTCACTTTCTCAAGCCTCGCACCTCAAGCCAATTCCCGCTCATTCTCAACACTTCCACCACTACCGCGTCCTCGTAAAACACATCAGGCCAACGGTCTTCTGACCTCGTCAGGCATCGTCACCCCATCGAGCCGGGCATCGTTACCTCGTCAGGGACGGCATCGTTCCGCATACACGAACACGCCTCAGGACAGAATCCTACCTCTCCTTTTCCTTAATTACCGTGTCTGCGTAAAACGCATCAGGCTAATGGTCTTCTGACCTCGTCAGGCATCGACACCCCGTCGGGCCGGATATCGTCACCTCGTCAGGGACGGCATCGTCCCGCGTAAACTTACACACCTCAGGACGGACCTTTTTCCAACCAAGCCTATACACCCGTACCTTCGTTCCACACTCTCCACACGTACCACACGGCCACACATACACACAGTCACACTCAAATTCACATCTCGCACACTTTTCACAAATGCACATGCTCATCACACGAACACCACACAAACACCCAAGCTTGGCACACGAACTCAATGCGCAATCACGCCACCACACCTCACAGCCACACAATCACACATACGAGCTCATTCAAGCATCAAAATACCCGTCCAAAATACCACGATAACACCGAATAATTCTCGAGAGAGAAAAAAACCGAAAATATACAAAACCGGGTCCAAACTGGGCAGTTGTGCAGTGACCGAAATCCATTTGAAATAAATAGTAAATCAACTCCAAAAATTCTGAAATTTGGATATGTTATACAAAACATCTTTGTAAACATTTTCCGTGAGGACTCAAAACCCATATCTAACTGTAAACACCTCTTTTAGTCACTAGAAGACAGACGAAAATCAACCCGTCCAGTCAGTCCGCCTGATCATCAAAATACATTTTTTTCAATACCCAAATCACCTTGAAAAGCCTTGAAATTTTTATATGTTATAGCCACAAATGTTCCCAACAACTTTCGTGAAGAAAGTATTTTGAAAATAGGCCTGAAAAAATTTATAAAAATTCGAACAGACCCGAAGGTCGGAGGAACAGTAAATCGGGCAGACCCATTTCGGTCCAAATATGGACTTCCGAATGGCCTCAAATGATTTCCAAAAATTCTCAAATTAAATTATGTTATACCTCAAGATGTTGGGAACAACTTTCATGAAGAAAAATTTCTCAAATTCAGTCCACAAAATTCTCTACAAAAATAGCAAACCGGGCAGATACAGTAACCGCGAATCCGCGATTCACCCCGGATTTCACAAATTCAACCAAAACTCATTTCCCGACGTCTAATCCAACCCGCAACAGCCACTAACAGTCATGATCAGCCATCAACAACCACGATCAGCCACCAATAACCACGATCAACCACCAAAAACCATTATCAACACCTTCATCAATCTCTAAATCCCCTAAGCCACACCCGAACGAATCCGAAAATACCCAACGTCCTAAATAGGGATTAGATTGCGACTTACCCGAACTCTAGGCTAACTCGGCTAGAGTGGAAAGGGCGATCGGCAGCTCACGACAGTGGATGAACAACTACCTTAAGTGAACGACGGATGAACGAAGATCGAGGTGGCAAACTAGCCACTCTCATGGCCAAGGAAAGGAGGAGGGGGAACCGGCCAAGAGGAGAGGAAGAGAGGGGGAGACGTGAGAAATGGAGGGAGAGAGAGAAAATTGGTCTTAAATTGGGGGGGAGGGGGGGGTGTTTGACCACTGTTGACACCTAAATTTTAGCACATCATTTAGTGGTTAATTGCATAGAAAATTAGGGATTAAATTTTAACCCCTAAACAAAAATATTAAAATTGCATAACATATAGTTTAGGTTCATTTAGATTAATTGCATTCCGCATCGGATCAGCGGTGACAAGCGAGCTTAAAATTCATTACGTGAATCGAGCTCGGGCATCGAACGAGACTCGGTTCACTCGAAAAGCATGGGCCGAAAATCACACGCAAAAGGGCTTGGTTGTTTTAATTTGAGCTTAAATTAGCCCATTATGCTTAATTAAAGAAAAGCTCAAATTAATTCAACCCATTTAGAATTAAATTAAAGCCTAAACCTAAGCCCGTTAGGACTAAAAAGCCCGGCTAATTGACCTAGGTTTACACTATAAATATATGTTTATGTCTCATAATCAAGAAGGAGCTTTCAGAATTTCAGAAATCAGATTTTTAGAGAGACACACGTGAGCGAGAGAAAGAGTAAGAGAGAAAAGGTTTCTATTCTTCCCGCAAGTTCTCGGCAACACCCACAGTACAGGAGGAAGAAGACGCTCGCGACATAGTGGACTAGTCATCCACACTTCACTTCAACAATTTTTGCAATTTTTGCCCAAATCTTAACTTCTTCGTGAGCCCAATATAGATTGTTGAAGAGAAGAAGACAAAAGGGGAGGCTGATTCTTCATCAATATTTTTTTCCTCTTTCTTCTTGCACCCCTATTGAATTTCACGTGCAGAGGACAGAGGAGAAGAAGACCCACGTGGGAAACAAAGAAAAGAGAAAAATTTTTTGCCGTGCTTGACGTTCGAAGACGCGCTAAGGGAATTCATGACTTCCATTCATGAAGTCAGTGTTCAAGCAATAAATTCTTGTGGTCAACGAAGGACACACACAAAGGAGCTTTGATAGACGGTGAGCTTAGCTGCCTGCGTGCACATCACAGCAGTTCTCGTTCGTTGCTATGCTTGTTGCCCGCGTGCACATCGTAGTGCTTTCCCGCCAAAATCCTCCGAAGTTGCTGCCATCCTTGACGTTCGTCGCCCTTCCGTGGTGAGTAGCTGCTGTTCCGTGACTTCCGAAGACCGCTCGTCGCTGCTATCGTCTACCACCGCGTCGCCGCTCTCGACGCCGCCGCTCCCGACGCCGCGCCGCCGCTCCCGACGTCGCCATTCCCGACGCCGCGCCGCCGCTCCCGACACATCGCCGGTCATCCGATCCACAATCTCGATCCGCTGCAAATTCAAATTTAGAAAGAAATCTGCAAATCAGATAAATATCTCATCCGAATCAATTTGGATATTTTATTGCCTATTCTATGATTATCTTATCTAATTTTGCATATTTGAATAATAGGCATTATTCCAATTAGGATTTTATTTCTTTTTTTTTGAAATCTTGGATATCTATTACTTTTCAAACTTGGATAAATTTAGAATTTTCAAAATCTTTTGAATATATCCAAGATATTTAAGATATCGAGAATTTTTCAAGATGTGATCGATTAGGAAAATTTCCTAATCCGCAACCGCACACGTGGAAATAAATCTATTTATCAGGCTTTAGATAGAATTATTTCCATAGCGGGTATTTTGAATTTTAGGATCGATCTGTCAAGTTTCAGATCGAAACTTAATTCGAAAGATTTAGCGATTATTTTTTTTACTTGATTTTAATTTCGAATTTTGATTAAAAAAAATACCAAAAGATCATTCTAGAATAGGTTAATTTCTTTAGTCTAAGATTGCGTGTCTAGATAATTAGCATCTTTAATTCCGAATTTTATTAAAAAAAATACAAAAAAATAAATAATATGCCCGTCATTAGAAATAGGTCACGTCGTCGCATGACATATAATTTACATGTTAAGTTGCATTAATCGCATGTCAATTTTTGCACGTCATTACATATAGGTTAGCTTTCATTTAAATAAGTGAAAATAAAAAATTTCTGCACCTTTAAACTCTAAGTCGGGATTTATCAAAATTGCCAAATTGAGTATTTTTCTTGAAATTGGTACCGAAAGGGCGTTAGGGAATCTAGCGTAACCAAGTCCCCGAATCTATAATTTCTGGTTCGTAGAAATAAAATAGTACTCCCGCTATTTTATTTAGGTTTCTAATCAACCTACCTTAAATGATTAGTGGCGACTCCCATTGAAAATATTTGCATGCTCATAATTGGACCTAAGTTGCGAATTGGTAGAGTTTGGGAGAACTCGAGCTAGATTAGTTAATTTAATTGATCTAGTAATCCATTAGCCTAAGATCGAAAACTCGATTTTTTTTAGGTCGCGACAGCTTGGCAACTCCGCTGGGGACAAACTTGAATTTTTTTGAAAATTTATGGAGGACTTAGGCCAAAAAAGAATTTTCAAACAAAAATCACTCGATTTGGCAAAATTTAATTGAATTCTCATTTTTAAGTGTTAAATGTTTTTGCAGGATGGGAGTTATAAGGGGAGTAGTGATTGGCTAACCCTTTGTTTTGCAGGTTTGGTGGAGTGAAATTTAATTTAATTTTCGTACTATTGAAGTGTTGGTTGCATATAATTGTTGTGCATGATTTACAGTATTTGCACTACATCACACACAACCTGTGACCGGACCTGGGTCACACCCATAGTTTTAAGATGGTATTTAGGTGGTTCTTTAACCTTGGCGGTAAGGCTTCGCTAAAGGTTATCCCATTTGAATCCCGAAAATTTTTCAAAAAAAATGGCTCAAGGGTCGTCCTCATGCACGTGAGGCTACAATGCATGGGGTTGCCCTTGTCGACCGAACCAAGCCGAAGTGATTGGACTCGACTAGTCATGACTATTGTATGCGAGGCTGCGACTAGTCATGACGATTGTACGCGAGGCTGCGACGCGTCGTTTCGTTCATCATTTCACTTTGCAAAAGCCATTAGGATAGATAGATTAAGATTTAAACTCACGATTCATATGCATGTCTATGTTATTGACATTTTCTCCCCAAAGACGGTAATTTCTCGAGCTTTATCTTTGGTTTTCTTCATCTTATTTTGAGTCGGTCCATGATTTAGGTTAAGTCATTTGGCACGTGATCTATATAAGCATGGGTCGCCTTGATATCCGTTTCATGCCTACTCCGAAGCTGGAGCTCAAGAAGCTATGGAGCCAATTAAAGCCAGATGGTCAGCAGTACGTTCTCAAACGCATTGGATTCATACTGCCAATCCTAGACATAGACGTTCAGAGCGGGATCATGCAGGCATTCGCTCATTTTTGGTGCCCCGAGACAACCACATTTGTGTTGGGAGGTAAGTTTGAGCTCACACCAACTCTGGAAGAATACAGTATTGCCATTGGAAAATCGATTGAGTTGGATATAGTCGAACCATCCATTAAGGTAGATCCTGTGGTAGTGCTTGCTGAATTTTTGAATTTGACTAAAAAGGAAATTGAAAAAGTGCTAAGGGGTAATTGTCAAGCATGCCCATTATCTTTTCTTATCGAATGTTTTGAAAATAACTCTGTCCTCATGAGATCTAAAATTTTTATCTTAGCTTTTTTTCGGACTCATCATTTTTCCATTCCGTCAAAATGCTATTGATCCTGTCATAGCTTGGACGGTAAAACTAATATGTGGTGGAGTTAGTTTTATAAACACAATTCTAGCAGAGACTTTCATATCTCTGACACGATTCAAGAAAGGAAAAGATAGAACTTTTCGAGCCCCGATTGAGCTTTTACAAATCTGGCTTTTCTCACACCTTTCTCAATTTGGGGAAGATATGACTGTATTTGAAATGGCCATGACTGATAACCCTATTTTAAGGTTCAAACAAATACAAGATCAAACTAAGAGTTTGCACTTTACACAATGGGTCCATCTGTTCAAAGATCCAAACTCTAAGATTTTCCTTTGGCAAGCTGTGTGGTTTCGGGAGGTCGAGGCTCGACTATACCATAGCGATCAGAAGCCCGTACCTTTGATGGGCATTTATGGGGCAACCTGCTATCAACCCCTTCGGGTTACACGTCAATTCCGAGTTTTGCAGGATGTCCCACCCCCACTCAGGCCTAATGAATTTCAAGTCCAGTTCGAGAAAGGCGAGTCCTACAGAGTCGAGCTTAGGCATCATTCTGAGGCTTGGCAGAATTGTTCCACTCAGAAGCTGATTTGGCCCGCAGATGAGCCCACTGGAAGAATGAAGCGTCACTTTGCCACGGACCGGTATGTTCAGTATCATACCATCCCTGCTGAGATACTCCCGAAGATCCCGGTCGTGACAGTACGGCATACCCTTCAGACTCAAATCAAAATCAGCGAAGAAAAGGCGATGAAGGCCCAGGATAAGGCAGATGCTCTGGCTGAAGAGAATGCACGATTACGGCGTGCCTTGAAGGCCCATTCGTCTATAGATCATGTAGCCTCTTAAAAGAGGAAGACCATTTGATTTCTTGTTTGGTTTAGGGAGTTTTTTTTTTTTAGGAGGAAATGTTAGCTTGCTATTAACGTTTTTTGGTAGTAGATGTTTAGACATTTTCCATTCTGAGCAATTCAATGAAAAACACTAAGTTATAATTTGTAAATTTTGGAATTAGTCCAAGTTTTTATTGAATGAAGCAATTTGGAATTTCAGGATTTACTGGACGAATTGGTCTTTTGAAAGAAATTTCATCTTGAGGATCTAAGGGATGTCATGGACCGACTCGTTATTCTTACTTGTTGTATTCATTCAATCGTTACTTTTGCAGGTAATTTGCCACGGATCCCCCTCATCCTCATAATACTCGATCGGTGACCAAAAGAAGGATGGCCAATCAAGCTGAGATTGCAGCCATGATTGACGAAAAGCTGAAAGAACACATGAATACAATCAATGAGCAGATCACGGCTGCTATGTCCAAAATGATGAGTGATCTCATGACCAAGCAACAACAGATCAATGCTATCTCTCAATCGGAGATTCCGCCTCCAACTCATTAAGGTCTCCGCCTCGACAAAGCTCCTGCAGTGAATACTAATCCAACCTTTCAACTGGATGATGTCATTTTGACTGACACTAGTGCGTCTCCGGCGGCTGATGTTCTTCATCCACCCCCCAATGATGAAAATGCTAAATTGCTGGCTAAGCTCGACCAGAGATTACGTGAAGTAGAGGGAACTCAAAGTTTTCCGCCTGTTGATTTGTCTATTTTTACTCGGGTCCAAGTGCCCGATAAATTCAAAATGCCATCCTTCGAGAAGTATGATGGCACCTCGAACCCAATTCAGCACATCGAGATGTACCAGGGGCTCATGAACAGATATGTTTCTAATGGACCTTTAATGATTCAAACCTTTCAAGCAAGCTTGAAGGATGCTGCAATGAGGTGGTATACCAACCACCAGATCAACCGGAAAGACTCGTGGGAAGAAGTGGCAAATCTTTTCGTCAAACACTTCAAGTTCAATCTCGATGTCACCATTACAAGGGAAGACCTGGAGAGAGCTGAGCAGAAAAAAGGCGAGACTCTAAAGGAGTATGCCACTCGTTGGAGGAACATGGCGGGACAGATTATGCCCGAACCCTCAGAACGTGACTTAATGAAGTTGTTTGTGTCCACTCTACCGCAGCCAGTTCGTTCACGAATGTTAGTGACGGCCGTCCAATCTTTTAGCCAGCTGATAGCCATGGGTGAGGAGATTGAGTCTGGGCTCAAGAAAGGATGGTACAGTGAATCAGGTTCATCAGGCAAGAGATTTGCTAGTAAGAAAGACAAAGAGCATGCCCCTGAAGTCAACATGACTTATGTACAGAAGATGCCAGCGCAGGCCCCGAAACTACAATTTACCACCAAGCAGCCGACCTCTTATGTGCAGCAAGGCCGGCAGGACCCACGCCCGCAGCGCAAAACTCGCCAATTTACTCCACTTCCTGGAACGTTATCTCAGGTACTAGCGGTGCTAAGGAAGAAGAATTTGCTGAGTTCGGAGCCACAAAGATCTAACGCTGCCGGCTTTGCACGATACGATCCGTCGAAGAAATGCGATTACCATAGAGGTGAGGTGGGACATTCGACAGACGACTGCCAAGTACTCAAACATCGAGTACAGGATCTACTCGAGACTGGAGCGTTTACACTACAGCCAGCCGGTAAGCCCAATGTGCAGAACAATCCACTTCCTGATCATTCGAGCAGTGCAAATGTTGTCCTTGGCCCGGCGGTCGAGCGAGTTCAAGACTTCATAGTCCCTTTCGAAGATATGTTCGACGCTTTAGTTCGAGCTGGTTATGTTTCAACCGGTAAGGTGGTGTCATTCGGTGAAATAGAAAAAAAGGTAGATGAGTTGTTAAGAGAGGGAATGATTGGGATGGTTGATGAATTCGGGGTAGTGGCCACTACATCTCAGGTCATCATTGACTGGAATAAAGAATTCGCAATGCTAACCGATGAACAAGTTAAGTTGGATCCTGAGCTAATTGACATGCCCCCTCTTGAGGATGCCTCTGATGATGACCTTGGAATCATTATACCCGGTACTTCTGAACTATTGGTGCTGGCATCACCTCAGCTCTACGCTTATGAAAGTGACAAGATGGTTCCATGGTCATACAATGTTGATCTGATAACAAGATCGGGACGAACTTATGCTGATAATCCACCTGTCAAGCCAGTGGCCGAGAAAGAAGCGAAGGAATTCTTAGCTGTGATCAAGGCTAGTGAATATAGCGTGGTTGATCAGTTGAGAAAGTTGCCTGCACAAGTCTCGTTGTTGGAACTTCTCCAGACGTCAGAGAAGCATCGGGGTGCTCTTATGAAGGTTTTGAGTGAGGTTCATGTGCCCGAAAATATTGAAGAAGATAAGCTAGAGGGGTTTGTCGGGACGATCCTCCTCAAGGATCAAGTAGCATTTTCTGATGAGGAAATCCCAGTTGAAGGACGTGGTCATAATAAAGCGCTTCATATATCAGTGAAGTACAAGGAGACTCACATGGCTAGGGTGCTTGTTGATAACGGGTCAGCTTTGAATTTATGCCCGTTGGCTACTTTAAAAAAGCTAGGCATTAAGCCATCTACCATGCAAGCAGCCAAGACTTCTGTTCGAGCCTTTGATGGAGCAAAGAAGGATGTGATAGGCCAGATTAACTTAGAGCTACAAATCGGACCTTCGATGTTCGATATTCTTTTTCAAGTGCTGGATATCCCTTCTGCTTTCAATTTTTTGTTAGGGCGGCCATGGATCCACAATGCAGGTGCAGTGCCCTCCAGTTTGCATCAGAAGATCAAGTTTGTCGCTGAGGCAAAGTTGGTTACAATTTATGGAGAAGAAGATCACCGAATCTTCAACGCGACATCGGTCCCATACATGGAGCCCGATCATGTTGAGGAGGATAGCTATCATTCATTTGAGATAGTTCAAGTTGTTCAAGCTTCCTCTGATATGCCGTTGCCGGCTCCAGAATTTTCTAATGCAGCTATCATGGTGGCCAAGGTCATGGTCGGTAATGGTTTTGAGCCAGGTCAGGGTCTTGGGAAGGAAGGTCAAGGCATTCGTGCCCCGATTGAGACAAATGGACAATCCCACAAGGCTGGTTTGGGATATCATGGGTCGGGAAGCCGCGGACAAGACCTCGGTTGTTGCAGAGGCCAAAGAGGAGTAGGTCAAAGTCCCTTACCACCTCTTATTGACCACATCTTTCGCTCAACTGGAGTAGTAGGGGGATATGAGCATTTAAAGCCGAGCCCTACTGAGGATGATCTTGGGCTTATCTTTCCTAAGTCGCCACCAGCTCTAACTGACTCGCCCAAGAAGCATGGTAAAGCAATTTTGGTCAGTTTGTCTAATGATTCTGAGGATGACCAACCACCCTGTATTTTCAAGAAGCCGGAATCGAGGGTGGTGGACTTTGACTTTAATGATGGTATACCCTACCTCACTGGTTGGTTTGCTGAGACTTCCATTGGTGCAATCACTGAAGGACCACTTGAAGGGATGGGCGCTGGCCCTCAAGAGTAATTATTTCCAGTTTTCGTATCTCCCCTGCGTGGGAATCTTTATTGTTTTCGATTTTCATTTCAATTCATGTTGCACTTAGGTCTTTCAATCCAATAAGATGTAATTCATTGATTCGATATCAATAAAATTACAGAAGTTTTTACTATTTTGAATCTTGTTGAAGTACTCCAAACCAACCCGATGACGATAACCAACGATTGAAAAAATTTGTCATCTACGGTAAGAACTGAGGGTTGGGCTTCTCAAGAATTCTCGTCTCGAGGTCTTTGAAAGCAAAATGAATTTCAAAAAGCAATGATCAATTTTTGAAAATTACATGTAGTTAAGCCCTGTCTTGTCTTTTTGATCCCTTTCTTTTATGTTTCAGGACTAATCTTGAGGCATGCAAAGGGTTGGGAATCATGGATCCTCATATATGTGATGCAAATCAATCCGATGACTTAGACGATTCTGATCCGAATGATGAAGAAATACAACGGAACTTAGAAATTCATGAGAAATCCAAGCCTCTAACTGTTGAAGAAACCGTGGTGATCAATCTTGGCGACACGGAGAATCCAAGAGAAGTGAAGATTGGGGCATGTCTCCCTAAAGATGTGGCCAAACGCTTGACCCAATTGTTGAAGGATTATCAAGACATCTTCGCTTGGTCTTATACTGACATGCCGGGCCTCGATCGATCGATCGTAGAACATTGTCTACCGACTGATCCTTCGATTGAGCCCGTGAAGCAAAGGCCGCGAAGAGCTAAGCCAGAACTGGCAAAGAAGATCAAGGAAGAGGTCATGAAGCTTCTTGACGTGGGGTTTATTGAGACTACCCAATATTCAGAATGGGTCGCTAATATAGTCCCAGTATTGAAGAAAGATGGTCGGGTTCGAGTGTGCGTTGACTACCGAGATCTGAACAAAGCTAGTCCTAAAGATGATTTTCCACTCCCACACATTGATGTGCTTGTGGACAGTACAGCCGGGTTCGAACTATTTTCCTTCATGGATGGCTTCTCAGGTTATAATCAGATCTTGATGAACGATGATGATAAGTTGAAGACAGCATTTACCACTCCATGGGGGACATTTCACTACAAGGTGATGCCCTTTGGTCTCAAAAATGCTGGAGCAACTTACCAACGGGCAATGGTCACATTATTCCATGACATGATGTATAATGAGATTGAGATCTACGTTGATGACATGATTGCAAAAACTCGGCGTGGAGAAGATCACATAGAAACTTTGATGAAATTATTCGACAGGCTTCGCAAGTTCAAATTGCGCCTCAATCCAGCAAAATGCGTGTTCGGGGCGGCCTCTGGCAAACTACTCGGCTTCATTGTCAGTAACAAAGGGATTGAGATTGACACGTCAAAAGTGAAGGCCATTTGTGAAATAAAATCTCCCTCTTCGGTGAAGGAAATTCGTAGCTTAATGGGTAGACTAAACTATATAGCCAGATTTATTTCTCAGCTATCTGAGACAGCAAAACCTTTCTTTAAACTTCTCAAGAAGAATGCGCTGGTTAGATGGGATGAAGAATGTGAACAGGCATTCGACAAGCTTAAGCACTACTTGATGAATCCGCCGGTGCTTGTTCCGCCGACACCGGGGCAACCTCTGACACTGTACCTTACAATCCACAGTGAATCCTTAGGCGCTATGCTTGCTCAAAAAAGTGAAGAGGATGGAAAAGAGCGTGCAATTTATTATTTGAGTAAGAAGTTTACCGCTTCCGAGATGAACTATTCTGAAATAGAAAGAACGTGCGCCGCACTGGTTTGGGTGCTACACAGGTTGAGGCAATACACTTTGCATTATCAGATATTGCTTGTAACAGAATGTGATCCCATCAAATACTTGCTCAATCAACCCGCTTTGATTGGAAAACTGGCAAAATGGCAGATTCTCATCTCAGAATTCAATGTTCAATTCTTGTCTAAAAAATCAGTCAAAGGACGAGTAATTGCTGATATCCTAGCCGAAAATCCTGGGAAAAATGATGATCTAGGTCCGTTAGAGGATAGAGTCATGCCAATTGATGAGTATGTATGGACCATGTATTTTGATGGGGCCGTAAACTTATCAGGATCAGGTATCGGGGCCGTTTTAATATCCCCAGGCGGTCAACATTATCCAGTGGCTGCAAAATTGATATTTCCTTGCACGAACAATATCGCTGAATATGAAGCATGCATCATCGGGTTACAAGCCGCTATCGAAATGGGAGTAGCTCGACTTAAGGTGTTCGGGGATTCAACCCTCATTATTCTTCGGACCGTTGGTAAGTGGCAAACTAGGAATGCTAAGTTGCAGCCCTATCACGCCTATTTAGAGGAGTTAGTGGAAGAGTTTGAAGACATTTCGTTCGAATACTTGTCGAGGACTCAAAACCATTTTGCCGATGCTTTGGCTACTTTATCGGCAATGCTACGAGTGACAAGTGGGTTAGAAGTTGAACCTTTAAAGATAGAGGTTTTACAGAAACCAGCTTATTGCATGGCCACAACAGAAGAGCCTGACGGCAAGCCGTGGTATCATGATATCAAGGCATATCTTCAAACACAGGAATTTCCTGACAAAAGTACCACATCTGACCAGAAGTATATCAAGAAAATGGCGTCGAAGTTCTTCTTGAGCGGAGAATGTCTATACAAGCGGTCCTATGATTCGGTCTTATTAAGGTGTGTTGATTCAACTGAGCCTGTTTATTTGATGCTAGAAGTACATGAGGGAGTATGCGGTCCGCACATGAATCGTCATATGCTAGCAAGGAAGATAATGAGGATGGGTTATTACTGGCTCACTTTAGAGAGTGATTGCATTCAACATATCCGAAGTTGTCACAAATGCCAGATCCATGGTGACAAGATTAATACTCCCCCGAATGAATTGCATCAGATGTCTGAACCATGGCCATTCTCTATGTGGGGCATTGATGTGATTGGCCCAATCAATCCTAAAGCGTCAAACGGACATCGGTTTATCCTGGTCGCTATCGATTATTTTTCGAAGTGGATTGAAGCTATGTCCTATACGTCAGTGACGGCACGGAATGTGGTGAAGTTCATTCGTCGAGACATCATTGCTCGATATGGTGCACCTGAGACCATAATTACTGACAATGGGTCAAATCTGAATAATAAATTGGTGGATGATCTGTTCAAGGAGTTCAAGATCAAGCATCTGAATTCCTCTCCATATCGTCCGCAGATGAACGGAGCGGTCGAAGCAGCCAACAAGAATATCAAGAAAATTTTGGCTAAAACAGCTGAGAATTATCGTGATTGGCATGAGAGATTACCATTTGCACTTATGGCATATCGAACTTCTATCCGGACATCTACAGGGGCAACTCCATATTCTCTTGTGTACGGTATGGAAGCAGTCTTACCTGTTGAGGTTGAAATTCCTTCGTTACGTATTCTTTCACAGGTACAATTGTCAGAAGCAGATTGGATCCAGCAGAGATTAGACCAGTTGAACCTGATTGATGAGACAAGGCTTAGAGCTATATGTCATGGCCAGTGCTACCAACAACGAGTTGCTAAATCTTTCAACAAGAAAGTCAAGCCTCGACATTTTCAGGTAGGCGACCTTGTCCTGCGGAAATTATTGCCGATAGTTCCTCTTGCAGAAGGAAAATTTGCTCCAAATTATGTCGGCCCGTACATTGTGAAGAAAGTCCTTCCAGGAGGTGCTTTGATTTTGGCCGAGATGGATGGTCGTGTTTTTTCCAGTCCAGTTAATTCTGATTCTGTGAAGAAGTATTACACTTGATTTGTACTCATTCTGACTTTGTCTCAGATCGAATTTCGTGAATCAATTGATTTTCTTGTTATGTTACTAAGCTTCGTTTGAGGAAGGCTTTCGATTTGGCAATCTATTTCTGTCCGAATGAGGCGATCATATTGTATGAGAGACTTCAAGATGACGAAAGGCAAGCCATTTCCATACATGTCCTGAATAATAATCCCCAATGCGAGTTGAGTGAAAATTCCGTGCTGACAAGGTAAAGGATTATCTCACGAAAAGTATGACGACCAAAATGATAAGAGGCATTCATTTCCTCTATCTAAACACTACAGGTTATCACTTGCTTAACCCTTTGAACGGAGTTTCATTTGTTACCCCTGTTAGGAACAACCTCCATACTGGGGCAATTTCTTAAAAAGTTCAAAATGGTTAGAATTTTCTTGCTTTCACTTGCATCAATCTTCAAGTATATTTATTGCATGCAAATTCTGTGTTAGCTTGAGTGCCTTAGATATGACGAAGAACATTTCTTTCGCTATCCTACACACTTTATCCGTTGCTTGGCCCATTTGAGCCTACAATTTCATTTCATAAGAACCCAAATTGGTGATCATCCCTCACACTGGGGCAAGGTAAAAACCATTGCTATCTGCACAGCATATTCGGAGCGCCAATGAAGACCCTGAGGATCCAAATGTTAGTCATTCAGTCAAAACAAGCCAAAGTGTGGCTGGCCAATGTATGCATTATAGACAGTATGTGCCAAAGGTCAAAAAAAAAAAAAAAAAAAAAAAAAAAAAAACTAGGGGGCATGAAAAGCAGTGTGCCTGGTAAAAGCAAGGCCAATGCCAGTAAAAATGATGAGAGAAAGAAAGGCTTTGGTGAAAACTGAGTCAATATGCAAGATCATTCTTCAAGGAAGAGACCATTTGAAAGTTCATTTGTGGAGCAATTGCTAAAGATAGATCAATGGTACCAGTAGCATGATTGGATGATCACCAATTTCCATGTTCATAATACCCCCCTTTGATGGAAATAGGCCATTCATTTCAAGCCTACTCGAATCTACGTTACAACCCTTACCGAAGTCTTTTCAGAATATGGCACTTAAGTTAACGTAGAATTTCAAATGCTTATAAGTGTTGCTCGAAGAAGTGCGAGCAAGATTTTTCTATCTCATTTTTGCAGTATTCCTGACTTGTAAACCCAGAGCAGCTGGTGATATCATTTCTTTCAAAGCCATGACTCTCATGAGTCCCCATTGTGAAACCTTTGACCAAGCCTGCGTTTCAGTCCTTATAAAAGACCTCTCAGATTGGTCAAGTTATACTGATTGTGAGAATATCCGAACCATTGTCAAGCATGATGAAGAGAGTTCGAGTGATTCTTATACCCGCATCAAAGGTCGGGTCAAAAGCCTTTCATTGAGAGCGAGTGAAAAGTTCTTTCTGATTAAAGGTCTCTCATTTAATGTGATCAAATTGTCAAAAGGACGAAATTGTTGTTCTTATTGATAAATTCCCCAGTGAAGCTTAATAATGCAAGCAGATTCATGAATTATGTTTTCTCTGCTCCTGCGCATGTCTTTTTTTAACATTTTCTCAGGTAAAAACAGGTGCAATGCAATTGGCGTTGCCATTTTTATAACACAAGAAGAAATCAGGTACGTTTACTAATTATTCTTCATTATTTCTCCCTCCGGAATAGGAGAAATTATCTCTTTCATATGTTTACCAAGTGGAATAGGTGACATATCTCTGGGTGCTGCTAAGTGGAGTACGAAGCACACCCCATCTCTTGGTGTTGCCAAGTGGAGTACATGGCACACCCCATTTTATGTTGCCAAGTGGAGTACGCGGTAGCATAACACCCCATTTCATGTTCGCCAAGTGGAGTACACGGCAGCATAGTTTCTCGTTTTGTGTTGTCCAGTGGAATAGACAACGCACCCCATTTAAATGTTTGCCCAGTAGAACAGGCAGCATAGTTTCTCATTTCGTGTTCACCCAGTAAAATAGGTGACACAACTAACCACATGATCACCCAATGGAAGAGGTGACATGATCCTTTTCGTGATTGCCTAGTGGTATAGGCAACACATCCGTTTTAATTATGCGTTACTTCGCATCTGTAGGAAATTACAGGTAACAGATAGGCAATCATGTACCTTGAGAACTTTACTTCCAGTGGACTAGAAGTTTAGAGATTGAGGGAATGCACAGCATTATAAAGCTTTCCTCACTTGGATGCTTTTTGTGCGATCCGTATGTAAGACTCTTTCACCGCTCTACACGAAGTGAGAAGCCTTAGCATACGTTCCTTATTGTTTGCATATCACGCATCATTACATTTAAAAAGAAAAAGAAAAAGAAAAAAAATCATTCATCATTTTGCATGGTCTAAATTTAGGTTTCAGTCTTTGAGCGAAACCTCTACGAGCTTCCACTCAAAGAGGGGCAGCTGTTGACACCTAAATTTTAGCACATCATTTAGTGGTTAATTGCATAGAAAATTAGGGATTAAATTTTAACCCCTAAACAAAAATATTAAAATTGCATAACATATAGTTTAGGTTCATTTAGATTAATTGCATTCCGCATCGGATCAGCGGTGACAAGCGAGCTTAAAATTCATTACGTGAATCGAGCTCGGGCATCGAACGAGACTCGGTTCACTCGAAAAGCATGGGCCGAAAATCACACGCAAAAGGGCTTGGTTGTTTTAATTTGAGCTTAAATTAGCCCATTATGCTTAATTAAAGAAAAGCTCAAATTAATTCAACCCATTTAGAATTAAATTAAAGCCTAAACCTAAGCCCGTTAGGACTAAAAAGCCCGGCTAATTGACCTAGGTTTACACTATAAATATATGTTTATGTCTCATAATCAAGAAGGAGCTTTCAGAATTTCAGAAATCAGATTTTTAGAGAGACACACGTGAGCGAGAGAAAGAGTAAGAGAGAAAAGGTTTCTATTCTTCCCGCAAGTTCTCGGCAACACCCACAGTACAGGAGGAAGAAGACGCTCGCGACATAGTGGACTAGTCATCCACACTTCACTTCAACAATTTTTGCAATTTTTGCCCAAATCTTAACTTCTTCGTGAGCCCAATATAGATTGTTGAAGAGAAGAAGACAAAAGGGGAGGCTGATTCTTCATCAATATTTTTTTCCTCTTTCTTCTTGCACCCCTATTGAATTTCACGTGCAGAGGACAGAGGAGAAGAAGACCCACGTGGGAAACAAAGAAAAGAGAAAATTTTTTTGCCGTGCTTGACGTTCGAAGACGCGCTAAGGGAATTCATGACTTCCATTCATGAAGTCAGTGTTCAAGCAATAAATTCTTGTGGTCAACGAAGGACACACACAAAGGAGCTTTGATAGACGGTGAGCTTAGCTGCCTGCGTGCACATCACAGCAGTTCTCGTTCGTTGCTATGCTTGTTGCCCGCGTGCACATCGTAGTGCTTTCCCGCCAAAATCCTCCGAAGTTGCTGCCATCCTTGACGTTCGTCGCCCTTCCGTGGTGAGTTGCTGCTGTTCCGTGACTTCCGAAGACCGCTCGTCGCTGCTATCGTCTACCACCGCGTCGCCGCTCTCGACGCCGCCGCTCCCGACGCCGCGCCGCCGCTCCCGACGTCGCCATTCCCGACGCCGCGCCGCCGCTCCCGACACATCGCCGGTCATCCGATCCACAATCTCGATCCGCTGCAAATTCAAATTTAGAAAGAAATCTGCAAATCAGGTAAATATCTCATCCGAATCAATTTGGATATTTTATTGCCTATTCTATGATTATCTTATCTAATTTTGCATATTTGAATAATAGGCATTATTCCAATTAGGATTTTATTTCTTTTTGTTTGAAATCTTGGATATCTATTACTTTTCAAACTTGGATAAATTTAGAATTTTCAAAATCTTTTGAATATATCCAAGATATTTAAGATATCGAGAATTTTTCAAGATGTGATCGATTAGGAAAATTTCCTAATCCGCAACCGCACACGTGAAAATAAATCTATCTATCAGGCTTTAGATAGAATTATTTCCATAGCGGGTATTTTGAATTTTAGGATCGATCTGTCAGGTTTCAGATCGAAACTTAATTCGAAAGATTTAGCGATTATTTTTTTTACTTGATTTTAATTTCGAATTTTGATAAAAAAAAATACCAAAAGATCATTCTAGAATAGGTTAATTTCTTTAGTCTAAGATTGCGTGTCTAGATAATTAGCATCTTTAATTCCGAATTTTATTAAAAAAAATACAAAAAAATAAATAATATGCCCGTCATTAGAAATAGGTCACGTCGTCGCATGACATATAATTTACATGTTAGGTTGCATTAATCGCATGTCAATTTTTGCACGTCATTACATATAGGTTAGCTTTCATTTAAATAAGTGAAAATAAAAAATTTCTGCACCTTTAAACTCTAAGTCAGGATTTATCAAAATTGCCAAATTGAGTATTTTTCTTGAAATTGGTACCGAAAGGGCGTTAGGGAATCTAGCGTAACCAAGTCCCCGAATCTATAATTTCTGGTTCGTAGAAATAAAATAGTACTCCCGCTATTTTATTTAGATTTATAATCAACCTACCTTAAATGATTAGTGGCGACTCCCATTGAAAATATTTGCATGCTCATAATTGGACCTAAGTTGCGAATTGGTAGAGTTTGGGAGAACTCGAGCTAGATTAGTTAATTTAATTGATCTAGTAATCCATTAGCCTAAGATCGAAAACTCGATTTTTTTTAGGTCGCGACAACCACTTTTTCCAAATTCCCATTTCGCCCCTAAAACACTTGGTCCACATTAATCTAAGCCAAAATATCCAAGGGTATTCTAGTCTTTCAATCCTTGAATTATTGGGCTGATACTTATCCACTTAATTTTTCAAATTTAATTTCCAAAATCCCCAAAATTTGGAATACCCAAAAATAGGCCTAGGGGCAAAATCGTAATTTTCCGATCCCGGGCCGAATTTCCATTTTTCGACCATACCAACCCCAAATATCATTGGCCACACTAAAATGATGTCGTCCTCGTAAAAATAGTCGCGCACGACCCCGAAAATTGACATCCAAGTCCGGATCAACTTTCACGATCAAAATCGCCCAATCTCAATTTTAGGGTCTCTCATTAATGGGCCGCTGTTTAGGGATTACGCGTATCAACTTAGGGTAATTCGAGTCATGGCGACGTCGATCGTCATCGAAAGTCGACTCATGATCGAGTTCTTAGGTCCACATACATTTCCCTAGGTAACCATTCCCTAAATGTTGGTATCCGAGGAATGATCAGTTCCGAGCGAGACTTATTAAAATGAAATGAAAAATAACATCTATTTCATTGATTTCGAAAATAGGTCGAACTTCAGGATGTTACAGTAATCACATAACGTTCGGGCTAGTTTTCGTGCATCTCTACTAGTCTACCTATCTAGACGAATTGGTCACTCCCCCCTAATGATTAGATGCATTTACGAGTTTATGCATGAAAGGCCCCCAATAAGACATGAACCCAAGATCAAAAGGAGATGGCCAAACTTCCTTACCATCTAAACCAATACCTTGTCGGTCTATAACAACTTTTATAATGTAGGGAATTCTCAAAAATTAAAAATGGAGTGATTCACGTTGTGGACACTTGCATAACACTCATCATAAGCATCATCGACATTTATCGAGTGAGATTTATCTAATTCAAAAACTTATTACGTGTTAAATACCAAATATGATGGATGTAACATCTCTTTGGAATCATGATACAAGGCTGGCTGATTTTGTTTTTCTATTCCCATTATTTTTCTCTATTTCAAGGACTAGAGTTTTCCTTCAACACAATACTGATCTCTAACACAAGTGACCATAGCCAAATGCTGGGGTCTTTTTGACTTCTTCTAAAGAATTGCGTGTTCAAACTTGCTTCCGTCAAGAGAATTGTCATAATACTAGTAAACCAATACCTAGACCCGCAAAATGGTGCACTTGCAAATCGCTTCAAAAAAGAGAGTCATTATGCTTGTAATACTTTGCGGAGCTGCGACCACAAATTGCCAATTTCGAAATATTATCCTCGGTGGATTAAATAATTATGACTCAAACAAAGCGTTCAAAAAAGATTTAATGATCCTACCGTAATGTCAAGAGAATTGCTAAGATTGATCATTAAAAATCTCTAGCACGACTTATCGTTCCTTTGTCATCTGAGATGTTATATAATCCTAAACAGTAAAAAAAAGGTGATTCGGTTTTTCATCACAAATTTTGCGGGAAATGGCAATGTTGATTTATACTGTAGGCAGGACAAAATAGAATGATACCGTAGGGACAAAACTAAAATATATTTGGAGCGTCAATCTTGGACATATATGCAAAAGTCACAGATTTAATCTATCCATGAAGAACTACTATAGTTTGATCATATTTTTGCGTATCATATAAACACATAATACACAAAAATAAAAGCCCGGATAACCATTTCACATAACATACATACACCTTATAATATAGAGAAAAAGAGAGAGATAAAGGGTGTCAAATTCCGTCACGAGATTAACTAGACAATGTCCTCCCCAACTCTGCCTCCATCACTGCCAACTGCTCGAGTCGCAAGGTTGCTATTCATCGATGATTCTTCTTGATCCACAACATTAATTTTTAAAAGATTTTCAATAATCCCTTGTGATTGAATGAACAAGTTTCCGAGTCTCAAAGAAGTTGCTTTACACAAGGACTTGAAGGTCCGTTTCATCTCCTGAAAATTTTGTTGGTAATCGGGATATGTAACTACCATAGCAAGGAACAAACCATAGATAATTCACTTGATGTAAGAATTCATTATGATATAATCGATTGCTATTCAAACAACGAAACATCCTAGTATGAGAAACACAAAACTGATGAATGTCGGTCCTCGATAACTTCTTGTTGTTTGCAAACTGACGCCAAAGAGCACGATGAGAGCTACATAAATCGTGATGAAGAACACTTGTGTAACATCGTCAAATTGGACCCCAAATTGGACCGAGACAACCAAAGGAAAATGGCCAAGGAATTAGTGTGCGGATTGATCTGAGGGTCAGTCATGGATCAGCTAGTATGCTTAGAACAAATATCTAAAGGATCGATCATGGTTTAATCAAAGGATCATTCATGGATAGACCAAGGGATGGACAATGGAAAGACTTCCCCGTCATGCAAGTCGATTAGAGGGATTCGACCATGGATTAACCTTTTGACCATAAGGGTCGCTAGTGGGATGATTTAGGACGACCATAGATTGGTGTCATGCGGGCATATGTCGGTCGCAGGTGATTCCGCTCGATCAAGCACCAATCATGAATGATCATGGACCGATTCCGTTGTGTTCGATTCCACACGGTTACATGACAATCGAGAGTTAATCATAGATCGTTGATGCTTGAACATGGACCGATTGCAAATCGGCTATGGATTGTTGCGTTGAATTGTGTAGGTCATGTGCCAAGCTTTGCACCCAGCCATGGACCAACGGTGTGCTCGTCAATTTGGCCAATTGCCGGCCCTGTACTCGTCTATGTGCCGACTATTGTGCCAAACCCTTACGCCATGCCTTGTGCCCATTAGTTCCTGCCCAGACCCAGTATCGTGCCAATCAAACTTGGCCACAAGCCATGCATTGTGCCCACCCGTGAGCCAATGCATGTGTTTGGCCCATGAACCGGTCCTTCATTCATGTGATATGTCCATGCGCTTGACTCCTTACTTGTGTAGCCCAGCTGTGCACTCAGCACACTATCTGTATGGCCCGATATTGTTCCCATGCATTCAACTCTATGCCCATGCAATTGGCTTGGCGCCTGTGTGGCCGGTCGTGTGCTCGGCCCTGCACTCGTAAAGCTTAGCTGTGTGCCAAGCCCTATGCCCGGTCAGGCCCGACAGAATAAGCTATGCGCCTAGTCAGTCTAGCTAGTTTGGCCTTGCGCCGTTCAACCCGGTCTTTGGCTCAGTTGTGTCCAAAAACACTCAGGCATATTTTGCACCGAACCTCAGTTCCAAATGGGATGGTCAATCGTTGATGGCAATTGAAACCCCTAATTACCTTAGTTCATTATTAAATCAAGTTTTAGTGAAAATGGGGTGTTCAAACAAAGATGTGCCATTAGAATTAACAAGAACCCCAATTATTGAGTGTTAATGATAGGGCCACATGATTCATGCCTACAATGCTTCTTGGGACAAAAAGACAAGTTGATTTAGTCAAGTCAATGGCTTTATTAAAAACTTACCTTGCAAGTTGAGTAACTTATCTTGCAAGTTGGCTTGAATAAGTATCTTACAAGTTGGCTAACTTCTCTAGCAAGTTGGCAAGAGGCCTATAAATAGAAGAGCCCTCTCTTGCATTTTCACCTCTTTAGCTCACCATTCCAAAATCACCACTCTCTCTCTCTCACGCCCTCACTCTCTCTTGGCCGCCCTCTCTTTCTCGGCCGTGCCCTTGCTCACGCCCATGCCCGTGCCACGCCGTGTCCTTGTCATGACCTTGCCACTCGGCTCACCCCTAGGCCACACTCGGCCACGACCTTGGAGAGTAGTAAGTAGACTTACTAAACCTTAACTAAGGTGTCATGTTACATTGTTGGGCGAGTAATGTTCTTATTGTGCTTGCGTTGATTCCGTTGAATGTGAACACTTGATATAGCTTACCACGATATGTATGCATTTATAAGGTTTGCTCATGTGTTTGGCATCATGCTTAAGAGCATGCCCCAAGCCATGAACAAGTCTCGCTTGGTTAGGATCGGCGTCGAGGCATATCGAAACGAGCCTTGCTTAGAGGGTCGGTATTGAGGCGTACTGATCCAAGCCTTGCTTGGTGTTGGTTGGTGCCATGACCAGTCAGTTCGGGCCACGAGCTTGGTTTCGTGCCTGACATGACTTAAGACTTTAGAGGCAACATGACATGATACATATATCATGTGAAGTACTCAAGTTGGTATGATACTTGTTGGTATGGTTGCACCAAGGAAAAGAATAGCCGTCATCCTTGATTGGGGACGTTACTCGATTAAGTTTGGATGAATAGCCGTCGCCCTTGATTGGAGACGTTGCTCGATTAAGTTCAGATGAAAAGTTGTCACCCTTGGATTAAGGGATGTTGCCCGAAGAATTTTTAAAAGAACCATACCAATGGTTGAGATAATGAATCCTTCGTGTGCATACTTTTGGTTGAGATGTTGTTGCTTGAATTGAAAGGCAAGTTGAAATCATCTTGTGCATAAAAACGAGTGTGTTTGAAGCATGTTTGCCATTTGATTTGCTATCAATTGATGTGGCTATGATATGTGCTTTGTTCGATGACGAGGCGTCCTCCTATCCGGAGTTTAGTGAGTTTTACTTACTAAGTCCTTGACTCACTCCATTATTTTTCAAATTTGTAGGCATGGAAGTCTCACACCAATTTTGATAGTTGTAGTCATGCTAGAGGAGATAGGAATTTTTCCTAACCTACGCGGATACATGCAGTGTGTTGAAAAGGAAAAAAAGACCCGTAGAAAGGAGTTTGTAAATACACTCATGTAATATATATGACATCCTGTAAATACAAGGTTTACTCATGGTGCTTATCTTAACCCCGTTTTTTGTTTGAGTGTCCTGAGTTTATGCTTCTGATTGTTCGTAATGATAAAATAAAATAGAAACGAGACGCCATACTCTTAACGAGAAGATTAAAAAATGTGACAGCGACGCGCCTAGAATGTTGCATTAATAACCCTGAGGTGAGAATGTGATAGCTTGCATGTTTATCAGTAAGTCCTTGGCTCCGAAAAGAGCAAATGACCATATAAGCGCGGACATCAGGAAATCTTTCGATTTTTCGGTTACGTCATCTTCTTTTTCTTCAAATCTACCAAAAAGAATAGTGAATTCTGAAATCATTAATTTATGGTGCAAGTAAATGATACAAGCTTGTAGCACGAGCAGGCCCACCTGCATGCTTAAGTCTTGTTTTATGGAAGCTTACTTTCTGTTTTTTTTTTTGCTAAAATTTATGGAAGCTTACTTATTCACGAATAAAACTGTACAGCGAGTAACATTAACTGTAGATATGAAATATGGTGGTGAGAATTTCTTCCAAATTGCATTACAAATAGAAATTCCAATAATAGATTTTGCAAAGTTGTACAAATAAAAATTCCAATAATAGAAAGCCAAGTGCACTAAGTGCTCGTGACGTTTAGTGACATCGGCTGCGCCAGTGGGGTGAGCTCGGGGAAGTTAAGCTTGGCCCAATTACAGCGGAAGCGGAGGGCAGCCTCGTCATACGACGGGGCGGCAGCCTGTATCTCCGCCGCCCATTTGCACCAACGCCTCTGCCTCACTCCCCTATACTTTCTCCTCCTCTTTCCACCACCCAGTTGCTCCGGAAGCGGAGGTCGCCCTCGTCAAAGGCCTTGGCCGCAGCCTGTATCTCCGCCGCCCATTTGCCCCAAGACCTCTGCCTCACTCCCCTACACTTTCTCCTACTCCCTCTGCCTCCCAGTTGTTGCGGAAGCGGAGGGCCGCAGCCTGTATCTCCGCCTCCCATTTGCCCGAGGGCCCCTGCTTCACTCCCGTATGCTTTGCTCCTCCGCTCTCTGCCGCCCAGTTGCTGTGGAAGCGGAGGGCGGCCTCGTCAAAGGCCTGGGCAGCAGCTCGTATCTCTTCTGCCCATTTGCCACAAGGCCTCTACTGCACCTGGGTGGCTTTTTGCGGGTCCAATATCTGCGCCGCCCATTTGCCCCAAGGCCTCTGCCTCCCTCCCCTATACTTTCTCCTCCTCTCTCCCCCGTACTAATCAATGTAAATTTCAACTGTTTGAGTGCAAAACTAACCGCTGAGCTTCGGTTGAAGTCAAATTGATGTCGGACATTGATCTGTGCTAGCTTTCCAGAAAGAGAGTTGATGTTTCTTTTTTCACCTGCGCGCGAGAGCCTAAGAGTTTGCAGTGACTGCAAATTGTGTTTGGGCTTCATGTCAATCAAAGAAGGGTAGGTTTTTATAAGGCATTTTTATTTTATTTTTATTGTTGACTTCGTATAGGCTAGCTTGAGACAACGTTCATAAATGATGGATCGCTCAAGAAGCTTCATTGCGTGTTCAAGCTTTTAACCTTAGCCTGTCCATTGCGTCCACTCGATACTTCAAAACTTTAGGACGATTAAAACGTAATGAGAAGTACTAAATCTAACTCTATTATCTAATTGTTTTACTAAGCTTATCGGACAGGTCAATCCAAACGGTTCAATTAGATACAAATCCAATTTTGGTAGGGTATTTTGACTAGTTCTAGCTAGCTTAACAAATCTAATTGCCCAATTTGGTCTTTCAATAATTAAAATTTTTCATATTAATCGACCATTAAAAGGGACGAGATTCATCTTACCAAAAAAAAAAAAGGGACGAGATTTGTGATGTTAGAAGCTCCTTTCATTATTCATATGCACTCATTGGCTAAACGTTGGAAAGGATTAAAGATAGTTAAGCGGAATGATGTGCGGCTCTATTTACAAATTCTGAGAAAAGGCCCAAACGGGAAGTAAATGTGTTTCATCTTTAAATTGATTCAAGATCTGTGTATACCTAAAACAGATTGTCCTAATTATACTTCATATTCTTTAATATTTGTTTTTAATTAAGATCCTCTGAAATGACAACGTAACCACATACAGCCATACCGACTTGACCACATCAGGATGTGAATGCGTTTCACCAGATTGTCCTAACCACATATTTGTTTTTAATTAAGACTAGTAAAGAAGAAAGAGAAAAGCCGTCTGGGTAGCATGCAGTTTCTGGTGTGCTTACTTTTTCCTCCTCTTTGGTCTCTCTTTTTTCTCATCTTCCACTCTTTCTTAAGAGTGCGCTATTCGCGTGCGAGTATCAATCTCGAGCAACAAATTCTAATCAAACCGTATCATTGATAAACTTCACATTTTTGTTAGACATCCTAAAATAATCTCTCGATTTTTGGATTTGTTAAAAATCTTTTTTCATTATGTAAGTGTATTGTCGTAACTATGACATGTTGTAATTAAGGATCCGTTCGTTTGGCGGAAAATATTGTGTTTTTTGAAAATATTTTCCCGGAAAATGTTTTCCTGGAACATAATTTTTCGGTATTCAGCAATTAATATGAAAAAGTTTTGGAAAATATTTTTTGCCGGCGGTGGCGGCGGCGACCGACGACGGCGGCAACCGGCGGTAGCGGCGGCAACCGGCAACCAGAGGGGGGAAGGAGGAATTTGACGGAAAATGATTTCCGCTTTTCAGAAGCGAAAGTCATTTTCCGCTAATTTAGTCATGTTTTTCCTCGTTGAGGGGAAAATGTTTTCTGCCCCGAACATCGGAAATCTCGGAAAATATTTTTTTGAAAAATATTTTTCGCCAAACGAACACGGCCTAAGTGTTCAACTCTTTTGGGGTTTAGCAATCACGTAAAGTTCACATCAATTTTCGTGCAACTTGCTATCCAAATGATAGGGGCCACTCCCCCATACGGATTTGATGCATTTAGGAGTTTACGCATGACACAACAAAAAAATACATGTTTAGCGACGAATTTTACAATGAAAAATTGAGAAAAATCCGTCGCAAATCGAATTTGCTACTAGGTCGTTGCAAAAATTTGCTATGGAAAATTTAAATATTCGTCGCAAAATTGCGATGGAAATAAATGCGTCGCAAATTGCCAACGAACACTTTCTATCGCAAAATTCATCGGAAATAATTCGTCGCAAATTTACTACGAACACTATCCATTGCAAAAATTCGTCGCAAAATTCATCACAAATTAGCCATGAACATTTTCCGTCACAAAAATTCGTTGCAAATTAACCACAAACATTTTCCGTCGCAAAATTCGTCGGAAATAATTTGTCGCAAATTTGTGACAAACAAAAATTCGTCGCAAAAATTTGTCGAAATTGTCGTCGCAAATTTCATTGCTAATTTCGTCACAAAATAATTCATCCGAAACTAGTCACAAACGTTATTCGTCGCAAAATTTGTCATCAAATTCGTCACAAATTTAACACAAACTTTATTAGTCGCAAAATTTATCGCAAATTTCGTTGCAAAATTCATCGTAAAATAATGAAATATCCAAAGTTGCAAAGTATGGAATGATGCTATTTGATATCTAATGTTATAATACATTCTAATCATTCATAAGAGGCGGGACAACCATAAATTCTGCTTACAAATCATGAAAAATCAACAATCCATACACAAGATTGGGCAGCTGTTGTACTCGGCAGGACATAAAAAACAATCACTTTTGTCGACACTTGATGAAAAGTGGATACATAAATAAATATACTTTAATTAGTCCATAATATAAAAGAAACGTTTATGCATGGATGTGGAACTAGATATAAAAAAACAAGTAAGAGAGTTAACAGAAAAATGTTTCAGGACGAACATCAATGTTCTTACATATGAATATGAGTCAACTTATGTCATAAATCACTAGTTGTGATGCAAGCTTACCCCCGATTTTGCGACGGATAACTAGAGAGGATCGAGAAAATCATCATCATCATCATCATCATCAATCTCAGCATCATTGTCTTGCTCATCATTGTGCACATCACCTATTGGATTGCCGGGATGTACAAGAGGAACACCATAGTGATTGAGGTTGAAGTGTCACATAATAATTTCCATTTGTTGTTGCAAAGAATTGATTTGTTCGTCCTTCTGCACAAGTATATTTCTCAAATTGTCCACTTTTTCGGTCAATTGGTCGTTATGTCGTGACCTCCTTCGACCAATCGCATTGAATGATGAAGTTCCAGCATGATGCGGCATGTACATCCTTGACAAGAATCCCATCTCAAATATTTTTCCTTTTTTCATCCCACTCGTTACCTCCATCCATAATGTCATATTGTTACCTGATGGCTCAGACGCAACACAACCATCACTACCACTAGCATTACTCATTAAAAGTTCATCATATTTTTCCTACATTAACAATATAGATACAAATAAAATAACTTCATATATATATCTACCATAAATATTGAAAGCATTCATGGTTTTCATTCTATTTTCCATAAAACCTAAAGTATAATCATATATACCTTAATAGCTTTTGCTTGATCGCCAGTCCATGTCTTTTCTTTCTTTTGAAATGTGCGTTCAAATGTTGCTGCAAATGTTGGTTCCGTCCCCAATTGTTGTGCCTACAAAATGTAAACATGAGTAATTGAATTAAATTAACTTATAACTTATTTAACAGACTTACCAGTCGTTTGCGATGCTCCCCAATGTTGATAGACCCCCTAGCGTATGTGGCTGACCCTTCACTAGAACTAGAAGATCGATTCTTTTTATTCTGCTCACTGATTTGCCGAATCTTTTCAGTTTCACAAATTCTATTAATTTCTGCCCAATTATCAGCAGTAATGAAAGAGGGCTTTACTTTCTTTATCTTCGTTCTATTCATCACATTTCGTATAAAATCACTAACTTTCTTATGGAAAATTCTTCTCATTTCATTCTCTTCTTCTTTAGGCCACCTAAACTTCTGCTGCAATCAATAAAAATAAAACTGAAAGTTATTATGATGATCACATATCAATACCATGCACCAAACAATTCTGGGTATAGATTTTGTAAAGTTCATCTCAGGGAAAATATCTGGTCCTTAGGTACTGAAAACTACAGAGTTGTTTTGATCCATTTACATCATTTTTGACAATCAATATACTACACCGAACTTAGTTGATGAGAAAATAAAATATGTAAAACTTACCTTGAACTCATTCCACCACAAATCTATCATTTCTTGTGGAACACTTCTGTAATTAATGTGCTACCCCAGCCAATAGTTTTTCATTATTTTATTCAGTTCCCTCACAACAAACGGAGCATCCGTAAATCTGCAATCATACGGATATTGTGCAACATCGACACTTCAGTTGACATCCATATCTAAAGCCATAAATATTACATATAGTAAAATAAAAATGAAGTACTTACGAATCTCCAAATGGGCATATCATAAATCGGTTCCTCCTGTATATCCCGGCAATCCAATAGGTAATGCGCACAATAATGAGCGAGACAATGATGCTGAGATTGATGATGATGAAGATGATGATTTTCTCAGTCCTCTCTAGTTATCCGTCGCAAAATCGAGGGTAAGCTTGCTTCACAACTGGTGATTTATGACATAAGTTGACTCATATTTATTCGTAAGAACATTGATGTTCGCCCTAAAACGTTTTTTTTGTTAACCCTCTTACTTGTTTTTTTATACCTAGTTCCACATCCATGCATAAACGCTTCTTTTATATTATGGACTAATTAAAGTATCTTTATTTATGTATCCACTTTTCATCAAGTGTCGACAAAAGTGACTACTTTTGATGTCCTGCCGAGTACAACAACTGCCCAATCTTGTGTATGGATTGTTGATTTTTCATGATTTGTAAGTAGAATTTATGGTTGTCCCGCCTCTTATGAATGATTAGAATATATTATAACATTGGATATCAAATAGCATCATTCCATACTTTGCAACTTTGGATATTTCATTATTTTGCGATAAATTTTGCGACGAATTTTGTGATAAATTTTGCGACTAATAAAGTTGGTGTTGAATTTGCGACAGATTTGATGACAAATTTTGCAACGAATAACGTTCGTGACTAGTTTCGGACGAATTATTTTGCGATGAAATTAGCAACGAAATTTGCGACGAAATTTGCGACAAATTTTGCGATGAATTTTTGTTTGCTGCAAATTTGCGACGGAAAATGTTCGTGGCTAATTTGCGACGAAATTTGTGACGAATTTTGCGATGAGTTTTGCGACGAATAGTGTTCGTCGCAAATTTGTGACGAATTATTTCCGACGAATTTTGCGATGGAAAGTGTTCGATGGTAATTTGCGACGAATTTATTTCCGTCGCAATTTTGCAACGAATATTTAAATTTTCCGTCGCAAATTTTTGCAACGACCTAGTAGTAACAGAATTTTTTCCATCACTAAATTCGTCGCAAATTCGATTTGCGATGGATTTTATCTAATTTTTTGTCGCAAAATTCGTCGCTAAACATGTATTTTTTTGTAGTGGTGATAATATCACGTTTGATGTGTCATATATCCAAAGAAGCTGCGTCTTCGAGACTCTATCATTATTATCTTTTTAAATTATTTCTTGGTTTTTCGGTCAAGTCATCACTTAGACATGATTTGACTCGCACAACATTGTATGATGCACGCGGTACCGTGGAATGTCTTGCAGTATTGTCGAGCACGAAAATGTCTCACACAATATTGTGCACTCAAAAACCAAAAAATAATTGGAAAAAAGTCATCACTTTTTCATAGCATTCTCACAATATTGTGCGATGTCTCACACAAGATTTACATAGCATTAATGACCAAAAGAGTCAATTTATAGATTAGATTATCTACTTAGGTGCATAATTTCAGTTTCCAAAAGGTGGGAATATATACACGATCAGGTGGGCACCTGCATCTGTTTTATATATTATGTATCATTTACTTGAGGTTCGTCAAAGTGGATTTTCCACTTATAGATAAAATACTGCTTCAAATCCTGATATTTCACCTTTCAAATCAAAATCACGACCTAAAACGCAGCATTATTGTGAATTTTGCTACGAAAAAAGGAAGTGATTACTAAAAAATTCATGAACGTGAAGCAGATATGCAAAGTTTCAAATTTAATGTATTGATGAAGTATTACAAGCATTGGGACTTTCCTTTTTGAAGCGATTTGCTCGTGCACTACCATAAGCAAATTCGAACACGCAATTCTTTAGAAAAAGGTCAAAAAGACCCATGCATTTGGCTATGGTCACTAGTGGTAGAGGTCAATATTGTGTTGAAGGTAATCTCTAATCCCTTAGAATAAGGAGAAATAATCGGAAAAGAAAAACAAAATCAGCCGGCATCATATCCTGATTCCAAATACATGTTGCATCCATCATATTTGAGATTTAGCGCGTAACAAGTTTTTGAATCAGGGAGATCTCACTCAATAAATGTCAATGATGCTTAATCACTCCATTTTTAATTTTTGAGTACTCATTACATGATTAAAGTCGTTATACTCTATTAATGTGTGTGTATATATAAACTGACAAGGTATTGGTGTCGATGGTGAGGAATTGTCAAGGACATTTCATGCATAAAATCCTAAATGCATCTGATCAGTATGGGGGAGTGGCCCCAATCGTTTTGGCAGGTAGACTACTTGAGGTGCGCAAAAACTGGCTTGAATATTACGTGATTGCTAAACAGTTGACCACTTGGTTACGACACGCCATTGTTACAACAATACACTTACATAATAATGAAAATCTTTCACTTTGATCGAACACGTTCATGAAAACAGATTTTAACAAATCCCATAATTGAGAGATTATGTTAGTATATCTAATGAAAATGTGAATGAATAGCAACTCCATGAAAGAGTGGATGATGAAAAAGGAGAGACCAAAGCGAAGGAAAAAGGAAGCACACCAGAAACTGCATGCCACCCAGACGGCTATTCTTTCCCCTCTTCTTGTCTTTATCCTGGGTCTCTCTTTCTCTCTCTCTCTCTCTCTAGAATGAATCTCTCCTGAGCCTCCCCTTTTCACATTCCCATGAGTCTATGACACACCCACCATCATCGTAATTTCTCGGCCAGCTCCCTCCATGAGCATCAGCTTCTTGGTTCTTTCCCTTTTTTAATTCTCCTCCGCTCAATCTCTTGCTGATCTCACCTCTTGCCTGCCATCTTTCCAAGTAAGAATATCCCATCGATTCCTCCTCTTGGCTGGCCGTGGTCTCCTCCCTGATTTTGCCCGTCCAAATCTGATCATGTATCCTTAGTCTTAGAAATTCCAGCAAGTTTAATGTCCAATCTCTATTGATTTAAATGCAATTCATGCGGACCTATGAAAAAATGCAAATGTACATTATGTTAATGATAGTATTGTTTAGGGATCAGGGTCGATCCCTAATTTTCATGCGATAAATGACCAGGTGAAATAGTCAAAATTATAGATGTCAACACCGGCCACACATCGCCAATAGCACTGAACTAATCGATTTTTTACCAGGGTGATTTTTAAGTAATTGAAAAAACAAAAAATTTGACACCGAAATGAGTGTCGTACGAAAGTTACAGTACTTATAGTGTTCTTTTACCTATAACTAAGGATTGTCTTTTCCTCCATCCATACATCCATGATTAGAGAAAACTTCTTACAATTCAAATTGCATGTGAGTGATGATCATATCTATTTGTATCAACGTGCTGGTTGGAAAGAGCTTCCTCTAATCAAAATTTGGAGGAAAATAGAGACCTATAGTTAAATTTCCTAACCTATTTATAGTCCATATGAAGAGCAAATCATCAGTGGCCACAACTTAATTCTCTATGAATAAATATCTTACTCCTATTTATAATATTTTCGGTATCCAATAACTAGTATGAAAATTATACGTATGCCTAGTGTGCACTCATTGTCAAATTCGACTTTTCATCTTTGAAGACAGTTTTGCAGGCAATCCATGGTGGATTGACTGGGGCCGATAAGTGGATTTGGACCATATGAAGGTCGTGGTCTCATTATCATGTTGATGGGCCATCAATGAACCGGCTTTAACGATTGGTTTCATGATTGTTTCTCGGACCAAGCTTTGTTCAGTGTTTTTTGCTTGTTTGAGATTGCGCAAGATGATCGCTCCTTTGTTATTAATGGGGAAAATTACTAAAATGGTCCATGAACTTTAGTCCAATACACAATATCATCTCTGAACCTTTAATTTATTTAAAGTAGTCCCTAAACTATTGGTAAATGTTCAATTTAGTCCCTAAATTATGTGAAAATGATACAAACGAAAGGACTATGTTGAATATTTACTTATACTTCAGGGACGATATTGTACATTTGACCAAAATTCATAGACTATCTGTGTTATTATCCCTTATCATTAACTAATGGGAAAAGTACTAAAAAAGTCATAAACCTACTGTATTAGTACCAATTCAGTCGTAAACATTTCATTTGAATCAATTTAATCTTAAACCTTTACATATTAGTACCAATTCAGTCCATTCACCCAATTTAAGCCGAAATTATTGACATGGAAGCCAACCATCTTACATGGCACGACCGGTGCTGACGTTGACATTTTTTTAAAAAAATTTAATATTTTTTTTTCCTTTTTAATTCTTTCCCTTCTCTTTTTGCCCATGGCTAGTCGCTGGTCGCTAGGCACTAGCCACAAGCCATGACCACCGAGGCCCCCCTCGCCAAATATGGCAAGGCTGAACCTCGCCTAGGCCAAGGCAGCCTCGCCTAGCGAGGCCGGGCAAGGCTCGCCCAACTTTGTGGCAAGAGGATGTACTATTTAGGTAGAAGCCTAGATGAGGGTTGGCCTCGCCTGGGTGCCTTGCCTGGTGAGGGCAAGGCCGGGCAAGGCTTGGCCAACTTCGTGGCAAGAGGATGCACTGTTCTAAGATATCAAGATATAGATTGGACAAGAAGTTTGAGTGGTTGATTAGAAAGTGACAAATTCTAGGTTCCTTGGTTAGTAGCTATCAAAGCGAGAGCGACATCGTGGAAACTTTTGGAAGTTGAATTTTTTGTTGTGGTTTAAGATTGCATACTCCAGGTGGAAAGACAGTTATGTCATCCCCATCTTGGTAGGTTTCGGGGTGTGACAAGACTCAAGGAACAAGGTCTCCGATATAGGAGGATGAGCTCGCCCACGATGGCCCCGCCTCTTGGTGATGGTAATGGTGGAGCGGGGAACTCGGGGAAAGAGTTGGTCTTCGATTCTGGTGAAAGAGTGGAGATGTTTGATGTGAGAAGGCATCAAAAATTGAAAGGACGAGACATAGGTTTGAGGAAGAGATAGGTAAATCTCCACCACTATCTTGACGACGAGGTCTGGTTGGAATCATGGCCTAAAGCCTTGGAGTTGTAAAATGAGTGGAGACTAGAAAATCGTAGAAGCATTCACTACAAAAAAACAAGGGATTAGCGACAATTTTTACGACGAAAAATTTGGTAAAATCCGTCGCAAATCGAATTTGCGACGGAAAAAATTTCATCGCTAATTTGGCGTCACAAATTTTTGCGACGGAAAAAAATTCGTCGCAGATTAGTCACGAACTTGATTCGTCACAAATTAGCTACGAACATTATCCGTCATAAAATTCGTCGTAAAATTCGTTGCAATTTAGCCATGAACTTTATTCATCGCAAAATTCGTCGTAAAATTCATCGCAAATTAGCCACGAACTTTATTCATCACAAAATTTATTCGTTGCAAATTAGTCACAAACTTTATGCGTCAGTATTTATTCGTCGCAAATTAGCCACAAACTGTATTGGTCACAAAATTCGTCGCAAATTATACACCATTTGGGACATCAATTCTTGTCCATAGCAATAGCTATGCATTAATGAACATCATGTAATACATTAAAAAAAATTAAAAGACACGAGACAACCATAGATTTCGCTTTAGAAAAAGAAAACAAACAAACCAGACACAATGACATATAATTGAAAAATATAACTGAAGGAAAGATGTTAGTCCGCAAAAAATAATAATATATGCAAAGTTGCAAAGTCCGACATGATGTTATTTGATATCCAATCTTATAATACATTCAAAGCATTCAAAGGAGGCGGGACAACCATAGGTTCTACTTCAAAAATGAAAAATCGACAAACCAGACACATGATTAGGTAGCTTTGATACTCAACAGGATACCAGAAACAGTCACTTTTGTCGACATCTGATGAAATGTATATACATAAATAAAAATATTTAATCAGTACAGAATAAAAAAAAACGTTTATGCATGGATGTGGAAGTAGGTATAAAAAAACAAGTAAGAGGATTAACAAAAAAACATTTCAAGACGAACACCAATGTTCTTACATATGAATATGAGTCAATTTTGACATCCGCTGTAGTTTTCTCACCTTTGTAAACCATATTTCTGTCACCTACGAAAAATTAGATCATTCTCCAAACAGCATTCAATAGTTTAATGACTTAGAGAGGTGAATTACTAACACCAATTCCCGGGAAGAGAGGACTCAAAGTCAATTAATTCATGTATTTCTACAATGTTCAAATATCATGATTTTTTGTAACAAGCATATTATCCTAGGATCTCTAAATCTGCAAACATACGGATATTGTGCATCATTGTCAATTCAGTTGACATCCATATCTAAAACCATTAATATTACATATACTTAAAAAAATGAAGTACTTACGAATCTCCAAATGGACATATCATGAATCGGTTATCTTCTTCACATGTATTTCCGGCATTATTCGATTGTTGCGCTAAATAATAAGGTGGAACGGAAGGAGATCGATCTAAAGGTGATGGATTTGAAGGAGATTCAATTCGTATTTGTCCAAGTCCCCTAACATGTTCTTGAGTATTAGAGGAAGGGCTTACGTGTCCATATTGTTCATCAGCATATAGTGGTTGAGGGTTAGTTGGAAGGACAGTGGAAGAGGAAAGTGATGGGGACGAGGATGAGGAAGAGACTGGTCTTCTATGCATGTGATATTCACGTTTATACTGATAAGTATGAAGGTTAGATAAATAAGTAAAAAAATATGAACACGTATTATAGACACATAATGACATACATGACAAAGCTTATCATTTTGTTTTAGAAGCAAAAAATGTATCATCTTAATTAGCCAATGCCGAGTGATTATAACGTGTAATTTTCTACGAACAAATATACTTTGAATCGCACTCATTTTGATATCAAATATCAATATATGATCACGATATGCGATGTTAAGCCAACAATAGCGATAATTAACCACACGATCCACTTTCAAATCATACGATCATTCATCAAGTACAAGATCAACCATGAAACATCAATTTCAGCCACATGATTTCCGTTCTCGACCACACAATCATCAATCAACCAACACGATCGGGCCATAGTTAACCAATCAACCACAATTAAGCAAATCAATCACACGATTAAACTAATTAATCATACGATTGGCATTAAATAACTAAGGGTGCGAATGGTAACCATTTTGCTCTAGAAATCACATTTTTGCTAGAAATTGATGTTTGGAATTATTGCTAGAAATTGATTTCCAAAGGAGAAATGTGTTTGGTAAAATATGAATAATTCTACTCCATAAATTGATTTATGGAACAGAAGTCTACTATGATTTTTTGATTTTTTTTTTGCACTTAAAAAAATTTAAATTTTACTCAAAGTGGGTGGCCATAAGTATTTTAAGTCATTCAGTGAAGTTATAAAATTTTTTTAATTTTTTTACTTTTTTTGGGCAACTACAAAAATTAAAATTTTTCCCTAAAAGTGGGTGGGCACAGGTTTTCTGAGCCATTTTGTGAAGTTAAGAAATTTTTTATTTTATTATTATTTTTTAATTCTTTTGATCACCTAAAAGATTAAAATTTCACTCAAAATGAATTGCCACAGGTGTTGTAAATCATTTTATGAAGTTTAGAAATTTTTTATTTTTTTATTATTTTTTAACTTTTTTGGGCACCTAAAAAAATTTAAATTTCACTCAAAGTGGGTGGCCACAATTGTTATAAGCCATTCTATGAAGTTTTGGATTTTTTTTATTTTTTAAATTTTTTTTGGGAACTTAAAAAAATTTAAATTTCACTCAAAATGGGTAGCCACAGTTATTATAAGCTATTCTATGAAATTTTGAATTTTTTGATTTTTAAAATTTTTTTGTGCACCTAAAAAAATTAAATTTCACACAAAATGGGTGGCCACAGGTATTTTAAGCCATTTTGTGAAGTTTTGAAATTTTTGCTGTTTTTTTATTTTAAAAAAAATTCACCAAATTTCATATTTTCTCAAAATATGATTTTTTTTTTCAATAAATTTCTATGAATTTTTCTAGACTTTTTCAATTTTTATGCATTTTCAAAAAAAAAAACGCTTAAGCAACCACACGATCGTCATTCTGTTCCAACATGCATTCCATGCACACCCTAATCAACTACACGATCGTCATTGAACGTTTAATTGGCTACATAATCGACAAATTAACCAGGCGAGCATCGGTCAAAGCCACATGCAATCCTGAAATCGGCCCTTAACTTAGCCAACCAATCCGATACTAAATAATCCTTAAACAAATTCGATTAATACTAATTATACAATGTCGGGTTTAATGAGTTGCTTACTTGGCTGAAAGCCAAGAAAAACCAAACAATATGGCCAAATGGCCGGTCAACCAGTGATGGGCTTGGCGCGGGCGCTCAGCCACGGCTGGGCGAATGACAATGGAGCTGGGCGGCGACGACGTCGGGTGGTGGCTGGGCAACGGCAGCGTCGGGCGGCTGCTGGGCGGCAACGGTGACGGCTACAAGCACGGGCAAGGGTGGCAGCTGGGCGGCGACGGTGTTGGGCGGTGGCTGGGCGGCAACGAGCTCCAGCGAGGCTAGGCCGCGATGGCGTCTGCCGACTACTGGGTAGCAACGGCGTTGGGCGGCTGCTAGGCGACGACGGCTACAAGCTTGGGCGACTGCTGGGCTACGATGGCATCGGACGGCTACCCGGCAACAGCGACAGCTGTGAGCTTGGGCAATTAAGGGCGGGCGAGCTCGATGAGGCAAACAACGAGCACACGGGCGAAGCGATGACACTCGCAACTTACATATGTTTTGAACCATGCTGCAAATTGTTCATCGCACAAATGGTCAAACTCATTTTGTAGTAATCCATACATTGAAATTTGGAAAATCCTAGTAATAAATACCATTTAAATATTAGCAAATATTTGACACATAATACATATATTTGCAAATTTACACTTACTCGGAGTATGGCTTGACTTTTGGGCAGTTCAGTAAAATATATGTATGGGTTGCATGCCATTCTTCGCCAGTTAAGTAACGAAACGTATATGCGCCGCTTGGTTGACCTAGATAATTGAAAATAGAGAATGATTTGCAATTAAGATCAATGAAGCCCTCATCATTTCTGCCTGCTCTTCGCCTCTTGCACTGCACGTGCAGCTCAAAATATTGTGATGCAAATGTTGTCACTTCTTCCACAATATATACATTACAAATTAAAGCTTCAACACATGTCTTATTCTTCACTTTTTTCTTCAAATGATATAAGAATCTAGTTACAATAGAAAGAAGTTTATCAAAACATAATATATAATAAAGTAATTTGAACTAATTTTTTTAAAAAAAATTTACCTATCAAATTGATACATCCATCGAAATTGGACGGGACCTACAACTTTGGCCTCATAAGACAAGTGAACTAAGAGATGCTCTATTGAATCAAAAAACAATGGAGGAAATATCCTTTCTAAATTGCAAAGAATAATTGGAATATCTCTATCTAGTTTCTCCATGTATGATGCTTTTAACACTATCGAGCAAATATCATACAGGAAATTACTTAACTCTGTAATTGCGCCCCATATAAAGTTCGATAGAACTTCCTTGAAAACTATTGGAATTAGTTTTTTCATAAATATGTGACAATCATGACTCTTCAAATCTATCAACTTGCATTCATTCAAATCAACACATCTCTTGAGGTTTGAAGCATATCCATCAGGAAACCGCACAGATTTCAACCATTAACAGACAACTCGTCTCTACTCATTATCTAATGTATAAACTGCTTTTGGTTTTGGTCTCCTGCTGCTTGCATCCACATCAAGTGTTGGCCAATCACAAATATCTCTCATATCTTTTCTTGCGTTCAAGTTGCCTTTTATTTTTCAAGTGACATCCATCATAGTATTTATGATATTATTGAAAACATTCTTTTCTATGTGCATAATGTCAAAATTATGATGAATAAGATGGGCCTTCCAATATGGTAGATCCAAAAATATGCTGCGTTTAGTCCACTTATGTGTACTTTTGTATACAATAGTTGTGCCGTGAGAGTTCTGAACAACAGTCGAAAAGTCCTGCACCTGCTTCCAAATTTGATCGCCAAACAACCTCAATGGTAGAGGTGTTCTTTCAGTCATATTCTTGATGAACTTTTTTTTATTCCTTTTGAATGTATGATTTATCAGTAAAAATTGCCTATGACAGTCAAAATAACCGGGCTTCTTCCCATGTTTTAATCTAAATGACTTTGAACTCTCCAAACATATCAGACATCCTAAGATCCCAGCTTTACTCCATCCAGATAATATTCCGTAAGCTGGAAAGTCATTTATCGTCTAAAGAAAAGCAGCCTTCATTATAAATGTATGATCGGTAGAAATATCATATGTAAGGACACATTTATCCCATAGCCGTTGTAACTCTTCAATCAATTGTTGCATATAAACATCTATTAACTTTTTCGGATTTTGCAGCCTAGTCACGATCAATGTCAAAAACATATAAGGTGTTTTCATACACATACCAGGTGGAAGATTATACGGCGTTAAGATAACTGGCCAACATGAATAACTTTTTCCTGATTTCTCAAATGGGGCAAATCCATCAGCACAGAGACCTAATATGATGTCTCGAGGCTCTATCGCAAACTCAGAGTATGTTCTATCAAAATGTTTCCATGCCTCTGCATCTGAAGGATGACACGTTAAACTATCTTTTGTTTCATAATTTGCATACTAAGTCATGTGTTCAACAGTGGCTTTAGACGTATAATGCCTTTGCAATCTGGGGACTAAGGGTAGATAAAACATTTGCTTGTATGGTCTACGCTTCTGATTATGATCCGGCCTCCTGTTAATCTTGTACTTAGGTTGGCTACAGAATTTGCAAGATTCTGCATTTTCATTATCTCTCCAATATAATATACAACCCCTACTACGTACATCAATCCTTACAACCGGAAGACCTAAATTATCCATTAGCTTTTTCATATTGTAAAAATCACTTAGCATGATGTTATCACGAGACATTGTTTCCCGCATTACTTCAACAAAAGAGTTAAAGCAATCCGCAGACACATTATGCTCTGCCTTGATATTTAACAGTCTTGCTGTCACTGATAACTTAGTGTGGTTCTCACAACCTGCCCATAAAAGTTCATTTACTGCTTTCAACACTTCCCAAAACAAATTAGATGGAAAAGTTCCATTATAGACATTCTCATCAAAATCTGTTACTCCTATCTCTTCCAATTGTGATGCATGACTATAACCCACTTATTCAAGTGTATGAGTAAAACTAGTACTTGCATAATTCGATTATGAAATAAAATTCTGACCAGCTGTATCAATCACTATCCTCTCGTATGGGTTCAATTGATTATAATAGCTACATTTTTCCTTAACTAAAAATTGGTCATTTTTTCAATATCCTTCATTAGATATAAATGGTTCACCATGGAAAGTCAAATTATAATAGTTCGGAGTAAACCCAAATCTACAAAGATATTCTCTAACGTTATCACACACATGAAATTTACCATTACCGCACTTTTTACACGAATACATTAACTTATTTCCATCCATGAACTCATATTTACTACTAGTAAAGTCTAAAAATACTTCCAACCCAATACGAAACTCATCTGTCAATCCTCGACGTCCAGGTAAGTTCTTATTATACATCCAAGCCCTTTCTCTTTACATTGTGTCTGTATAAAAATAAAAAAATCTGGTAAAATATTAAAAATATCATATCTACTGTTCTTAATTAAAACCATAAAATTAGGAAAATTAAAATTTTGTTTTTGACGCAATAATTACTTTGAAATTGAAAAAAAAATGAAAAAATTATCATGTAAAGAAGACTTACTTAAATATTTGACTGAAATATTTGTAATAGAAGGTGGTTAATTTGATGAGAATTGCACCGTTCACTTGGATTGCGAGACCTTCAAATGGACACGTACCTAAAAAAAATCACTTAAGATTCACTTTTTTATAATTTTTAATTTTTTTCGAAATTTTTTTAATTATTTTTCTCTTTTTTCCCCAATATTTTTCTCCAGTCGCCCAACCGGCTGCGCCCGGCGAGTTCAACTTCACCGAGCATGGATGAGGTCGAGCGGCCTCGCCCAAGTGTGGCGGTCGACCTCACCGTCACCCAGATTTGAGCGATGACAAGGTCGACCAGCAGCCATGGGGCGAGGCCAGTCGGACTCCCCCAGATCAGGTCGACGGCCATGGGGGGAGGCCGAGCGGCCTCGCCCCATGGCCGCCGGTCGACCTCGCCGTTGCTCGAATCTGGGCGGCAGCGAGGTTGACCTTGCGACGGAAGAATAGTTCGATCGCAAATTTGAGACGAAATTACGTTTGCGTTGCAAATTTGCGACGGATAAAAATTCCATCGCAAGCTCGGCCTCCCCCCATGGCCAACAACGAAGTTACAAAAAAAACAAAAAAAAAAGAATCCAATCCAGTGATGAATAGTCACGAAGTTAACTATGATACTTACCGGTAGAAAAGCTTTACCAATAATGATTTGCCCGCACACGGATAGGTTTATTGAGACATACGAAAGAGGGAGAAAAGCAAGGAGAATATGAGGAATCAGTACAGAGAAAGAGAAATTGACGGGTGGGGTAGAATATCATGGAAGTTATTTGCCATGAAAAACTACAAATTAGTGACGAATTCGTTTTCATCGCAAAATCCTTCGCAAATTAGCTATGAATTTTTTCTCTGTCGCAAATATGCGACGGATTATTCCATTGCTAATTTTGCGACAGAAAAGTGATCGTTGCAAATTAGCGGCGAATTTTGATACGGATTTATTTTCCGTCGCAAATTTGCAACGATCACTTTTCCATCGTAAATTAGCAACGGATTTATTTTCCGTCGCAAATTTGCGATGGATTTTTGCGACAGATTTTTATTACGTGGCAAATTCCGTCGCAAAGTTCGTCGCAAATTTCCGTGGCAAAATCCATATTTTTTTGTAGTGATTTACCAACATATGGTTAGAAATGAGGAGATGAATGCTCCAGCAACATGAGGCCGCCCCGCCCCCCCCGGAGATTGCCTGTCTCATCGACACCTCGCGATCTTATCAATTGGTGGATTATGAATCGAACGAAATAAGCTAAGTCAATCGCCACTCTTCTTCATTCGATTACTTGATATTTCATTTTGTATCTCATTTTCGTGTACTCAAATCCTCGTCTATTAGTGTTTCATGGTCCAGGTTTAGTTTGCAGCTAACCTCCCAAGCCGTTGGCCCGAAGTTGTGCCATTTCCGATCCGAGTCGAATCAAAGAGACAGAGAGCATGTCCAAGTCTCTCCCGACCCTTAGAAGGTGCGTGGCTTCATCTTTCACGTCAGGAAAGCCTTCGGAATTGTGAATGAATTGAGCGCATATAATAATCATTCTGTTTCTCTATTTTTCTATTTTTCTATTTTTAGAAACAAGTTTAGAGTAAAAATTCGTTTGGTAACGCAATTTCATTTTTCTAATTTTAGAACAAATTTTTAGTCCAAAAATAGATCGAAACAGAAATGAGAAGTAAAAATTTTCTACTTTTTTTATTTTTGAAAAAAAAGAGAAATAAAAATTCTTCTCATTGCCCGTCCTCGCCCCCCGCTGCCACCGTGTTGCTATCAAACAAATCTATGTTCTAAGAAGAGAAATTTTGTATTGTTATCAAACACGTATCACTATTCAGAAACTTGTCTAGAGAATAAAAATAAAAATAATCTATTTATAACCAAAAATTTACTTTCAGAACGAAATGATTATCATTTGTGCCCAACAACTTCTATTCTCAATTTCTTAATCTTACACTATTACATCTTGCACTTCTTAACTTTTTTCTGCCTAAACGATGGAACCGCTCCCAACTCGAGAAAAAAATTAAGTTGTGTACCCGTGATCCGAACACTTGTATCTATGGTCTCACAGCTCCATATGCAGCGAGAATTAATCGGATGATCAATCAAAACCTCCCATTATGAGCCGGGAAAAAACAAGTTAATTAAGAAGTTTGATTAACTCTAATATTGCAAAGAAAGAAAATTTGTTCGAGCGGGGGTAACTGGGAATGAGACGGAACAATGCTTGAGGACAAAGAGCTGGCGTTTCCATTGACCCGACTCTCTACAGGCTTTCATTATCTTAAGAAGTTAATCTGATTGGTCCCAACACTACAAAAAAACTGGGTTTTTGTGATGGGAAATTTATCGTCGCAAATTTGCGACAAAATTAGCAAAAAATTTAATTTTCCGTCGCAAATTAGCGACGATAAAAATTCATCGCAAATTTGCAACAGATTAATTAATCCGTTGCAAAATCCGCCGTAAATTTGCGACGGAAAATCGTTCGTCGCAAATATGCTACGCAAACTAAGTCTGTCGCAAAATCTATTGTTAATTTGCAACGAAAATTGTTCTGCCGCAAATTTACGACGGATTTTGCAACGAAATAAAATTCGTCGCAAATTTGTAGTTTATCTAACCCTAGATCTTTCGTGCAGTTCCTCCCCATCCACATATTTCTGTCTCTTTGTCTCGCTTTTCTCCATTTTGCCTAACTGTATAAGCCGCAAAATCCGCGCTACAGCTAGTCAATCCCGGTAAAGCTTTTGTACTGGTAAGTATCATATCTAACTTCGTGAATATGCATCGCTGGATTGCAATTTTTTTTTTATATTATAGACAATTTTTTGCTTTTTTTCGTAACTTCGTCTCCGGTCCAACGACCGGCGATACCTCGCCGGCCATGAGGGGAGGCCGGACAAGCGAGGTAATTTTTAGTTATCTGGCGCAAATTTGAGACCGAAAATCTTTTCCGTCGCAAAATTTGCGACATAGAAAAACTTATTTTGAATAACATACTGGGGAAAAAAATTGAAAAAAATTTGGGCAAAAGTAAAATTATTTTAAAATGATTGTGAAGTAAGTATTTGTTGTAGGTACGTTTCAATTTGAAGGTCCCGCAATCCACGTGAAAGGTGCAATTTTCATCAAATTGACCAATTTGTACTACAAATATAATTTTTGCTTGAGTTTTCTTTACAAGGTGAATTTTTTTATTTTTTGCCAATTTCAAAGTAATTGTTTCGGACAAACAAAAATTTTAATTTTATTACTTTAATGATTGTAATTACGTACAGTACATATGATATTTATAATATTTGACGCGATCTTTTTATTTTTATACAGACACAATGCAAAGAAAAAGGGCTTGGATGTATAATAAGAACTTACTTGGACGTCGAGAATTGACAGATGAGTTTCATACTGGCTTAGAACTATTTTTAGACTTTGCTAGTACTAAATATAAGTTCATGTATAGAAATAAGTTAAGGTGTCCGTCTAGAAAGTGCGGTAATGGTAAATTTTTTGTGTGTGATAAAGTTAGAGAACATCTTTGTAGATTTGGGTTTACTCCGAACTATTATAATTGAACTTCCCATGGTGAACCATTTGTATCTGATGAAGGATATCAAAGAAATTACCAATCCATAGTTAGGAATGAATGTAGCTATTATGATCAATTGAACCCATATGAAAGGATGGTGATTGATGCAGCTAGTTAGAATTTTGTTGCAAACGCACATCATGCAAGTACTAGTTTTACTCCAACACATGATGAGGGCCCTAATCATGCATCACAATCGGAAGAAATCAGAGTGACGTGTTTTAATAAGAATGTCTATAATGAAACTTCTTCCATCTAATCAGTTCTCGGATGTGTTGAAAGCAACAGATGAACATTTATGGGCAGGTTGTGAGAACCACACTAAGTTATCGATGACAGCAAGAATGTTAAATATCAAGACAGATCATAATGTGTCTGCGGATTGCTTCAACTCTTTTGTTGAAGTAATGCGAGAAACAATGCCTAATGATAACATCATGCCTAGTGATTTTTGCGATATGAAAAAGCTAGTGCATAACTTAGGTCTTCCGGTTGTAAGAATTGATGTATGCAATAGGGGTTGTATGTTATATTAGAAAGATGATGAAAATGCAGAATCTTGCAAATTCTGTAGCCACCCAAGGTACAAGACTAACCGGAGGCAGGGTCGTAATCAGAAGCGTAGACCATGCAATCAAATGTTTTATCTGCCATTAATCCCCAGGTTGCAAAGACTGTATACGTCGCAAGCCACTGCTGAGCACATGACTTGGCATGCCAAGTATAAAACATAAGAGAATCTAATGTGTCATCCTTCAGATGCAGAGGTATGGAAACATTTTGAGAGAACATACCCTGATTTTGCGATGGAACCGCGAAACATCAGGTTAGGTCTCTATGTTGATGGATTTGCCCCATTTAGGAAAGCAGGAAAAAGTTATTTTTATTGGCCAGTTATCTTAACGCCGTACAATCTTCCACCTGGCATGTGCATAAAAACACCTTATATGTTCTTGACAATGATCGTGACTGGACAACAAAATCCAAAAAAGTTAATAGATGTTTATATGCAACCATTGATTGAAGAGTTACAGCGTCTATGGGAGAAAGGGGTCATTACATATGATGTATCTACCGATCAAACATTTGTAATAAAGGCTGCTCTACTTTGGATGATAAATGACTTTTCAACTTACGGAATGTTATCTGGATGGAGTACCGCTGGGATCTTAGGATGTCCAATATGTTTGGAGAGATCAAAGTCATTTAGATTAAAACATGAAAGGAAGCCCAGCTATTTTGACTGTCACGGACAATTTTTATCGATGAATCATCCATTTAGAAGGAATAAAAAAGAGTTCATCATGAATAGGACTGAAAAAACACGTCCATCATTGAGGTTGAGGAGCGATCAAATTTGGGAGTGGGTGCAGGACTTTCCATCTATTGTTAAGAACCCCCACCACATAACTTTTGTGTATAGCGGTACACATAAGTGGACAAAACGCAGTATATTTTGGGATATATCATATTGGAAGGTCCATCTTATTCATCATAATCTTGACGTCATGCATATAGAAAAAAATATTTTCGACAATGTCATAAATACTGTGATGGGTGTCCTCGAAAAAACAAAATACAACTTGAACGCAAGAAAAGATATGCGAGATATTTGTGATCGGCCAACACAAGATGTGGATATAAGCAACAGAGGGTCAAAACCAAAAGCAGTTTATACAATGGATAAGGAGTAGAGGCGAGTTGTTTGTTAATGATTGAAATCTATGCGGTTTCCTGATGGATATGCTTTGAATCTCGGAAGATGTATTGATTTGAATGAATGCAAGTTGATAGGTTTGAAAAGTCATGATTGTCACATATTGATGGAAAGACTCATTCCAATAGCTTTGAAGGAAGTTCTACTGAACTTTGTATGGGGCGCCATTACAGAATTGAGCAATTTCCTGCATGATATTTGCTCGACAGTGTTAAAAGCATTACACATTGAGAAACTTGAGAGAGATATTCCAATGATCCTTTGCAACTTGGAAAGGATATTTCCGCCATCATTTTTTGATTCAATGAAGCATTTCTTAGTTCACTTGCCTTATGAGGCCAAAGTTGCAGGTCCCGTCCAATTTCGATGGATGTATCCATTTGAGAGGTAATTTTTTGTGATCAAATCTAAAGTTCAAATTACTTTATATTATATATTATGTTCCGCTAAATTTCTTTCGATTTCAATTAGATTCTTAATACCATTTGAAGAAAAAAGTGAAGAATAAGGCACGTGTTGAAGCTTCAATTTGTAACGCATATATTGTAGAAGAAGTTACGACATTTGTGTCACACTATTTCGAGCCGCACGTGCAGTGCAAGACGTGGAGACCAGGCAAAAATGATGAGGGCCCCATTAATCCCAATTGCAAAGCTTTCTCTATTTTCAATTATTTTAGTCGACCAAGCGGCGCATGTCAGTATCGTTACTTAACATGCGAAGAATTTCATACAGCCCATACATATGTTTTGCTGAACTGCCCAGAAGTCGAACCATATTTCGAGTAAGTGTAAATTTGCAAATATATGCATTATGTGTCAAATATTTGCCAATATTTACATAGTATCTATTACTAGGATTTTCCGAACTTCAATATATGGACTACCACCAAATGAGTATGCCCGTATGTGTGATGAACAATTTACAATATGGTTCAAGACATATGTAAGTTGCCTATGGGCCATAACTAAGTTATTCAAATAGCATACATACTTTATTTATATTATGTTATTGACTTTGTTAATATGTAACATTAGGTTCACAATAATCATGATGCACTTGCACAGCAAGGATTGTTATATCATATGGCATGGGGTCCACAGTTAAGAGTGCGAAGTTGGCCAGCATATTTTATAAATGGATATAATTTTCACACTCAAGAATATAGAATGGGAAAATCCACAATGAATAGTGGGGTATCAATTCGGTCATCCAATGGTTGGAGTTCAGCAGATGATTTTTATGGCTTGTCAGATGAAATCATCGAGATAGAGTATCCTTGACCATTAATGATGCGGGTTGTGTTATTTAAGTGCACGTGATTCAACCCCGTCAAAAGAATGAAGGTGCATACGAAATTTAACTTGGTTGAAATACATCACAAGAAAAAGGTACATGAAATATAAACCATTTGTCTTGGCACAATAAGCAATTCAAGTATGGTATGCATCATATCCTAGTTTGAAACGTGACAAAACTGATTGGTGGGCTGTATGTAAAATCAAAGCATGGAGAAAAATCGAGGAACACTGGAAGGATAGAGCCTACCAACAAGATGAAGTGTGTAACACGGTTGAAATTAAGGAATATAACATTCCAACTTTATGAGATCCCTCTGGAGCAACCGTAAATATGGATCCAACTGAAATTTGCAAATTAAATGTAGAAGAATGTTCAGAATATGATTTTGAGACAGATGATGAAGATGAAGACGAGGATGAAGATGAGGATAAAGACGAGGACGAGGACGAAAACAAAGATGAAGACGAAGACGATGACAAAAATTAAAATTTTTGTTAGCAAATAGTAACAAAATGTCTAATTATTATTGCGTCAACTGTTATTTTCCGTGTCATCATTTTTGTTAGTGTTCTTCTTATTATTGTTATTATTGTTCTTACTATTGTTATTAATTGTAGATGACGATTATTCATATTAAATTAATTGGTCATCATAAAATTTGTCGCTAAATGACGACAAGCGCAATATTTGTCCGTCCAATGTCATTTGCGATATTCCATTTTCCATTGCATTTGGCTCGTCGCAAATTTGCGACGGACACGGTTGGTCCGTCGCAAATTTGTGACGGAAGCGATTGGTCCATCGCAAAGTCTTCTTCTTCTTCCTCGGCCGGCCTGACCCGATCGATGCATTTGTTCAAAAGAGTTGTCGTCGCTGTCCCCGCTGGACCCTCCCCGGAAATTTCTCCCCGCGCCGCGCCGTCACTCCCCGCCTCTCCCTGCGCCGGCCCAGCCAGATCTAGCTGCCTGAAAGCCGTCGCAGTGCAGCTGGGCCCGCGGCCTCCCGCCCCGCCGTTGGCCCCCAACGCTCCCGACCGTCGCCCCCCGACGCTCCCCATCGTCGGCTCACAGCTCCCCTGTCCGCCCCATCGCCCCCCGCCGCTCCACGCCCCGCCCCGGCCAGCTCGTGCCGTCAGCTCGGAGCTCCCGGCACTGCCCCGTCACCCCCCGCTGCTCCACGCGTCTATTCGGTTAGCTGAGTTCGCCCAGTCGCCGCCCAGTAGTCAATCCGCGCCGATCTGCTGCCCTGCCTCCGTCGCCGCCGTCCAACCGCGGCCGGCCGCCTTCGCCGATGCTCATTCCGTGGCCAGTTGCGTCCGGCGGCCGCCCAATTGCCGACCAGCCGCCACCCGTGGCCGCCCAATCGCCGGCCAACCGCCTCCGGCTGCCGCCCAATCGCCGCCTGCCGCCGCCCAGTCGCCGACCAACCGCAGCCCAACACCGTCGCCGCCCGACACCATACGTAATGCCCTATATTATGCATACTGTACTGTGTACTAATCAAACATGTTTAGTGATTGATTAATGCATGTTTGGTTGATTAAGTTAGGGGTCGATTTATACATTGCATGTGGCTTTGATCGATGTTCAAATGGATAATTTGTCAATTATGTCACTGATTAACCATGCAATGACGCTCGGATGCAATTTTGCGTTAATTTGTCAATTATATGGAATGGTTAATTCGAATGTTTAATTTGTGTAATTATGTCGCCGAGTGGCTAATTTGTCAATTATGCTAGTCAAAATAAAATGCATGAAAATGGATTAATTCTTGTAGAATTAATAAAAATTGTAACAAAATGTTCAACAAGCAGATTTGGAGAAAATATTAAAGTTGTTGCTAATTGTTTTTTATATAATTAAAAAACATAAATTTTCAAAATATCACAAAATGACAAAAAATAACTGTGGTTACAAACTTTGACTGAAATTTAGAATTTTTTAAGGGAACAAAAAAAAAGAAAAATAATGAAAAATTTAAAATTAAAATAACTTTTCAAACTGATGTACAATACATGTGGCCACACCGGGAGTAGAAAATGTAATTATTTTTTCCATACTAAAAAATGGAAAAATAATAACAAAAATATAAAATTTGAAAACGGCACAGAATTGCTTAGAATACATGTGGCCATCCACTTTCAGTGAAATTTAATTTTTTTAGGGTGCTTAAAAAAATTAAATATTTCAAAAATTTCAAAAATTTCAAAAATGTCTTACAATACATGTGGCCAAACATATTTAGTGCAATGTTAATTTTTTAACATGTCGGAGAAAATTTCAAAATATGCAAAATTCAAAATTTTCATAACTTTACACAATGACTTAGAATACCTGTGGCTACCCACACGTATTGAAATTAAATTTTTTTTCACTCCCAGGAAAAATAAAAAAAAATTGGAAATTAAAAAAACTTTCACAAATTTACAGAATGTTGTACAAATTCCGTGGCCAAACCCATTTTAGTGAAATTTAATTTTTTTTAATTCCCCAACAAAAGTATAAAATTAATAACATTTTTTTATTAAAAAACTATATCCTTTACGTAGAATACATGTGGTCATCCACGTTCAGAACAAATGAAATTTTTTTACGTTCACAACGAAATTTTAGGGGGCAAAAAAATTCAATAAATCAATCAGATTTCGTTTGTACGTGTAATTTTTTGTTAAGCATGCTTCCAATTAATTTCTGCCAACATTTTCAAGACATATTTGTTTGTAAGAAATTGCACAACATAACCATTGGGCATTTGGCTCATTTCGACGAAACATTTTCCGCTTCTACACCAAAATAGTAAGTTTCGTCATGTAAGTCATGTGTCCGTAATACGAGTTAATATGTTTTTACATATTTGCCTAACCGTCGTACTTGTCAGTTTAAATGTGGAGATCACATGCATGGAAGACCAACCTCTTCCTCATCCTCGTCCCAATCCATTTCCTCTTCCCCTGTCCTTTCATCTAACCCTCAATCACAATATCCTCCGTCGCAATATGGACACGTCGGCCCTTCCTCCAACACACAAGAAGATGTTAGGGGAGTTGGCCATGTGCGAACTGAATATCCTCTGGTTCCATCTCCTTTAGCTCCTTCTCCTTCCGTTCCACCTTGTTATTCAGCGGAACAATTGCACAATGACGAAAAAACAAGTGAAGAAGATAACCGGAGCATTATATGCCCATTTGGCGATTTGTAAGTACTTCATTTTTATTTTAGTATATGTAATATTTATGGCTTTAAATATGGATGTCCCGTTAATTTTCGATGTTGCACAATTTCCGTGTACGTGCAGATTCGCGAATGCTCCGGTTGTTGTGCGGCAACTGAATAAAATAGTAAAAACCTATTGGATGGACCAGTATATTAATTTCAGAAGTGTTCCACAAGAAATGAAAGATTTGTAGTAGAATAAGTTCAAGGTAAGTTTTATATAGTATATTTTCTCACTAACTAAGTTTGGTGTATTATATTGTTTAGTGCATGGTAATGGATATGTGACCATCATAATAACATTCAAATTTTGTTTGTATTGATTGCAGCGAAAGTTCAGGTGGGATTAAGAAAAAGAGAATGAAATCATAAGAATTTTTTATAAGAAAGTCAGTAATTGTATACGCAATGTGATGAATAGAGCGAAGACCAAGCACATGAAGCCGTCATTCATTACAGCGGACAATTGGGCGGAAATAAATAGAATATGGGAAACTAAAAAGATTCGGCAAATCAGTGAGCAGAATAAGAAGAACCGTTCTTCTAGTTCTAGTGACGGGGCAGCAACATATGCTGGGGGCTCTATCAACATTAGGAAGCATCGCAAACGATTGGTAAGTCTGTTAAATAAGTTATAAGTTAATTTAATTCAATTATTCATGTTCACATGTTGTAGGCACAGGAATTTGGGACGGAACTGACATTTACAGCTACATTTAAACGCACATTTCAAAAAAAAGATAAAACATGGACTGGCAATCGCGCAAAAGCTATTAAGATATGTAAGTTTATACATTGGGATTTTTGGATCCTTCAAATGCCAACCCTGAATGCTTTCAATATATATATATATGAAGTTATTTTATTTTCATCTATATTGTTAATGTAGGTTAATGTAGGATAAATATGATGAACTTTTAATGAACAATGCTAGTGGTAGTGCTGAGGGTGCTGCGTCTGTGCCATCAGGTGATAATATGGCATTATGGGTGGAGGCAATGGGTGGGATGAAAAAGGGAAAAATATTTGGGATGGGATCGGTGCCAAGGATGTACATGTCGCATCATGCTAGAACTTCATCATCCAATACGACTGGTCGACGAAGGTCACGACATGACGAGCAATTGACACAAGAAGTGGACCATCTGAGAAATATACTTGTACAGAAGGACTAACAAATAAATAACTTGCAACAGCAAATGAAAATCGTTATGCGATACCTTAACCTCAATCGCTATAAGGTTCCTCCTGTACCTCCTGCCAATCCATTAGGTGATGCGCACAATGACGGTCAAGACGATGATACTACGTTTGCTGATGATGATGACGATTTTCTCGGTCCTCTCTAGTTAAAATTCCCAAAATCGCAAGTAAGCTTGCTTCACAATACTTTAATACATAAGTTAACTCATATTCATATGTAAAAACATTGATGTTCGCCCTGAATCATTTTTTTGTTAACCCTTATTTGTTTTTTTATACGTAGATCCACATCCATGTATAAACGCTTATTTTATATTCTGGACTTATTGAATATCTTTATTTATGTATCCATATTTCATCAGGTGTCGACAGAAGTGACCTCTTTTTGTGTCCTATCGAGTACCAAAGCTACTCTTCTGTAAGTGTCCATCGTCCTTCAGTTATTTTTTTCCCTTATATATTATTGTGTCTGCTTTGTTCGTTTTCTATTTCTGAAACGGAATTTATGGTTGTCTCGTGTCCTTTGTTTGTTTTGAATGTATTACATAATGTTCATTAATGCATTCCTATTAATATTGACAAGATTTCTTAGCGGAAATGGTGTTAAATTTGTGACGAATATTTATTGACGAATTTTCAACCATTACAGTTTGTGCTTTATTTGCGACAAATAAATAGCGACAAATCAAGTTCGTGGCTAATTTGCGCAGAATATATCATGTGACGAATTTTGCAACGAATTTCGCGATAAATTTAGCGCCAAATTTTGCGAGCACATTTGCAATGAATTTTTCGATAATTTTGCCACGATTTTTGCAATGAATTTTCTCGCAAATTTTGCGACGAAATTTTGCAATGAAATTTGCTACGAATTTTTTCCGACGAATTGTTGCGACAAAATTTCCAACAATTTTTGCAACGGATCTCATTCGTCGCAAATTTGCGACGAATGATTTGCGACGGATAGTCTTCATTGCAAAATTGCGACGAATTTTGTGACGGCTTTTCCGACGAATTATTTGGGACAAAATTTGCGACGAATGAATTTCCGTCGGAAATTTGCGACGAACTTTTGAGACGGAAAATGTTCGTCACAATTTTACGACGAAATTTGCAACGATTTTTGCGACGATTTTTGCGACAAACTATTTGCGACGGATATTGTTCGTCGCAAACTTGCGACGAATCATTTGCGACGGATAATGTTCGTCGCAAATTTGCGACGATTTTTGCAGCGAATTTTGTGACGAGTTATTTGCGACGAATGAATGTTCGTCGCAAATTTGCGACGGACATCGAAATTTTCCGTCGCAAAAATTTGTGACGACCTAGTAGCTACGGAATTTTTTCCGTCACAAATTTCATTGCTAATCATGGGTTTTTTTGTAGTGCAAAGAGGGTCATCAGGTGATTCATTTTAGAAGAATGAACGAAGTTATAGATTAAATACTGCTTCAAATCCTGACATTTCAACTTTCAAAATCAAAATGACAACCTAAAATAATGTGATGTTCCTACGAGAAAACAAAAGTGAACGATGATTGCTTCATGAAGATGGAGCGAAAATGCAAAGTTGCAAATTTAACGTATGAACGAAGAACTACTATAATCTGACTGCACTTTTGCTTATCGTATAAACACGTAATATAAAAGGAAAAAGCTCAGACATCCATTGCACGTATCGTACAAGCATATTATAATATAAGAGGAAAAAGAGAGATATAGAGTGTCGAACTCCATCACTTGATCAACTAGATAATGTCCTCAATGATTACGCCTCTATCACCACCAACCGGTTGAGACGCAGGGTTGTTATTCATCGATAATTCTTCTCGGTCGGCAACATTATTTTTCAAAAGATTTTCCATAAACACTTGTGATTGAATGAACAAGTTTCTGAGTCTTAAAGAAGTTGCTTTGCACATGGACTTGATGATTCGTTTCATCTCGTGAAAAAGTTGTTGGTAATCAGGATTTGCACCTACCATACCAGGGAACATACCATAGATAGCCCACTTGATATAAGAACTCAGTATAATTGAGTCTAGTGATATTCCAACAGGGAAACATCCTATAAAGAAACGTGCAATTTATGAATGTGTTTCCACGATCACATTGTGTTGTTCGCGAACTGATGCCAAAGAGCACAATGAGAGCTACAGCTATTGGGATGAAGGTTGCTTGCTTGTTTCAAAGTACATCCTTAGCTCCTAAGAGAGCAAATGACCATCAAAGTGAGGTGTCAAGAAATCTTTTGATTTTTCAATGATGGTATCTTCTTGTTCTCCGAATCTACCAAAAAGAACAACAAAATCTAAAATCATTAATTTATGGTGCAAGTAGATATTACAAGCTTGTAGCAGGAAGTGTCCACCTGTATGCTTAAGTCTTGCTCGACGGAAGCATACTCATCCACAAATGAAACTGTACAATTAGTAAAATCTATTGTACATATGAAATATGACTAAGAGAATTTCTCCCAAATTACATTACGACATGTCACAAGCGAATCCAACATTGCAAAAAAGAGCTGATTATCAACACATGCAAAGTTTATAAAATTAGTATAAACGGATTAATTGCGGTAAGTAATAAATGACTCTCGATCAATATGGATGGATTCTACAAATAACAGTTTCAATGAACATAGAAAGCCAAGTGCACTAAATGCTCGTGACTCAAAGTAAATTTCGACTGTTTGAATGCAAAACTAACCTCTGAGCTTCGGTTCAAGTAAAGTTGATGTCGGACATTGATTCGTCCCAGCTTTCCAACAAAGAGAGTCGACGCTTCTTTTCACCTTTGCTCGAGAGGCAAAGAGTTTGCAGTGACTGCGAATTGTGTTGGGCTTCATGTTCATCGAAGTTGGATTCTAATAAGGCATTTTTAATTAATTGCTCGCGCTTTGTTCCCCCTCCCCTCCAATAGATGCATCTATAACTTATAGATGCTTTCATATTCGAACGTGCCCCGTTAGCTCTTGAAGTAACATGATTCCCAAAATGCGTGTGCAAGTCTATCCAAACAAGCACAAAAAGTTCTTTGAAAGGAAGCCATGAATTTTTAATGTAATTAATAACTTGAAGGCGTTTTCTTACAACGATCTTCAAATTGCCGAATATTTCATCATATTCCGCTTCACTCTTGGTCGGCGCATCGGGAATTAGTGGTAGCTGCAACTAGGTTACGGTGGTTAGGAATTTCTAATTGGGAACTTTTTGGAGGATTTGAGGAATATAGAGCTATGAAATGGGCAACTTGGTGAACAGAAGTGCCAATTCTGGTAAGTGTAGGATGACAACTGATGTGAGGTGCAACTTAGCGTCCAACACGAAAATTTAGAATGCAAAATGATACTTTTAAAAAGAGAGGAGGTAAAGTGATAACGGGATAAAAGTGAGAATAATATTCCATGTTGAGAGTAGGGGTGAGCATGGTCCGGGTGGGCGGTTTCCACCATAAAACTGGGAACTGCCCATTAAGGACCGATTCCAAAAAATTAGAACCAAAAACCGTCCGTTGATTCCATGAATCCACTTGGAAACTAGACTAATGGTTTTTGGGTGGGTCCATGTATCCGATCCCACCAAGTTTCCACCAAGTTTCACACAAACGGAAGTGACTAAAAGTGAAAGAGGGAGGCAATGAATGGTCGGAGGTGCAGTTGTGAGTTGATGAGAGTTAAGAGTCGAGACCATGTGTCAATGGGCATTGAGCTTGAGCGTCGAAATTATAAGTAAGAGATAAAGAGACAGCTCAGACAAAGTGAGAGTAAGATGAGATGAGCATATCAAAGTAATTAACTATTAAACAACGATTTCATCTAACAACTCAAACTTTTAAAACAGTTGGTTGTGGTCCCACAAAATCTCACATGGTATTAGAATTGGAGATCCTGAGTTCAAATATTTCCAAGCCTTATTTGCCCCTCAGTTAACTATATTCATGCTTAGTACTAAACAAAAAAACCAAACTAAGCGTGAAAGAAAGTGTTAAAGTAACTAAATATTAAACCACATATTCATTTAACCACTTAAACTTTTAGAACAGTTGGTAGTGATCTTACAAAATCTCACAGAGCACTCAGTTGAGGGGCGTTAAGCTTCATATTGGAGTTTTTAGGGTCTTCATTTTTTTGTTGGAAAGTTTTCATAAAAATTATATATATTTCCAGTTCGGGTGGCATGGTAGGCGGTTCCATGCCTAGAATCGGAAATCGGATTAGTACTCACAAATTCTAAATTCCCGGATTGGTACTCACAAGTTCTAATAAATTGGAACTTGGAACCGTCGGTTCTGGGCGAGTCCAATCCGGCTCCTGTTGATTCCTAGTTCCTTTTGCACGTCCCTAGTTGAGAGTACATCTTCCTCTACCAGGGTTTAAGAAGTTAATCTGATTGGTTAAAACGCATGCTGTCGATCTAAAGCCGTTTTTGTGAACATCAATCCGATCGCATCGACCGTAATAGTTGCATTGGAGTAAAAAGCCAGAAAAGATAAAGAAAGAGAACTTCGTACAAGTTAAGAGTCAGAGATTCGATATGTTGTGTTTTTTCCATCATTCCTTGCTCTTTTGTTTACACTTCTAAATTCTTACTGACGTGTAATTTGATTACCATTTAAAATTGGAAAATTAATCGCACGACTGAAAAAACCCCTCCAATTAGAATAAATTACGGATTAAATTACAGGAAAAATGGAAAAAGTAAATCGAATAGTTTTCGAATGAGAAATCTCATTTTGGCCAATGGAATCCGACCATTCTTTATCTCATTGGCAACCGTCATTTGGCGTGAAATTGGATTTGTTGATTCGTAGTATGGCACGACAAAAACAAAAGAACCCTTGTTTCAAACATAATCCCAGCGTGTCATATAAGGTAGATATTGCTCGTGTAAAGCAACGAGCAGTCAGTGGTGAGCAAAATCACGACCTAAAAAGCAGTATTAGTGTAAATTTTGCTAGGAAGAAAAATGCGATTGATAAAAATTTCATGGAGATGGAGCAAATATGCAAAGTTTTGCAAATTTATTGTATCAACGAACAACTATTATAGTCTGACAACACTTTGCGTATCGTACGAACACAAAATACCGAGCAAAAGGCTCGGACATCCATTACATACCGAAGCAATATCTAATAATACAAAGGGAAAATGAGAGATAAAGGGTGTATAATTTCATCATGAGATCATCTAGACAATGTCCTCTCCTCCCCGATTCCGCCTCCGTCATCACCAACCGGTTGAGTCACAGGGTTGTTATTCATGGATGATTGTTCTCGGTCTTCAACATTAATTGTCAAAAGATTTTCGATAATCACTTGTGATTGAATGAGCAAGTTTTTTACTCTCAAGGAAATTGTTCCACACATGGACTTGAAGACTCGTTTCATCTCCCGAAAAAATTGTTGGCAATCGGGATTTGTCGCTACCATAGCAACAAACATACCATAGACAACCCACTTGAAGTAAGAATTCAATAGAATCGAGTCGATTGCTATTCCAACAACGAGACATCCTAGTATGAAAAACATGAAGCTAATGAATGTCTTTCCATGATTGCTTCGTGTTGTTCGCGGACTGATGCCAAAGAGCACAATGAGAGCTACGAAAATCACGATGAAGGTCGCTTGCATGTTTATAAGTACATCCTTAGCTTGGATAAGAGCTAATGACCATGCAAGCGAGGATTTCAAGAAATCTTTCGCTTTTTCGAAGATGGTATCTTCTTGTTCTCCAAGTCTACCAAAAAAAACAACAAAAACTAAAATCGTTAATTTATGATGCGAGTAGATAATACAAGCTTGTAGCAGAAGCGGTTCACTTGCATGCTTAAATTTTGCTGGACGGAAGCTTAATTATCCACAGACAAAACTGTACAATGAGTCAAATTAAGAGCACATACAATACATGATTGTGAGAGCAAAATGCATTACAACATGTCATATGCGAGTCCAAAAGTACAGACTAAATTTCAGCATTAATGACATGCAAAACCCATATTAATAGTCTAAACGGATTAATTGAGTAAGTTATAAATAACTTTTGATATAAAAGGATTTTGCGAGAATAGTTCAATTAAAAGTTCCAATAAACATAGAAAGCTAAGTGCCCCAAATACTCGTGACTCGAAGCAGGATACAGTTCATAAGGGATGAGACAAACGTATGCAAACAATGAAGAGTCGAGTCAAACCCCCTCTGTTGTTGTAGCTGTTCTGGTTGCTCGTCGTCTCATTACTGAATCGGGAACAAATTATTTCAAAGGAAAACAGATTCAAATGAAAAAAATAGCTACTTTATTCGCTCTCCAAGCAGAGTTCTTAGAGCATATTCACATGAATGAATTACATACCCTTCAACTGTCGTTGCGTGATCCGCCATGATCGGAGAAGTTGGAGCTCTACTAACTCTGTGATTGCTTTTGTGAATGAGGAAGTGGAACGGGTTGCAGTGCGTATATATAGAGGTCATCTGGTCTGCCTTGAATTATCAGTTTATCTAATTGCCGTGGACTTGACTTTTGCAAATGTTCATCCCATTTGACCGTTAGATCCCCCCTCGAGAGTTAATCAACGGTTGAGTCTCACTCCTCGATCAAGAGCTTGTGACCATTATCCTATAGTTATAGACTCGAGAATTCTTCTATTTTCTGAATTTTTCATGATGTTGCTGGCACAGGCACTGGACCGCCGGCTACATATATAGGTCTTGTTTTTTCTTTTTTTTATTTCCTATCAATTTTTTTATATTTCTTCTCTGCATGCATTTAGTTATACATTTATTTTTTCGGTGTTTTACTATTTTCTCAATTTGTCATGATTTCAGACAATGAGCGCCACTGCAAAAGAGTTTTTCACGGCGGACCATTCTGATTATCTCTAATGTATTCTGTTCTATGATCTATCCATCTATGTATCTATCTATCTAGTATCTATATAGTTCTTCAATGCTGAATTCTCTCTTCAGCCAGCCAAACACATACTACTGCACTACGCCCATTTCCATGACGATTTTTCCTTCTCACTTTCAAATGAAGATGAAAATTTTCTTTTTCCCTTTCTCCTTTTCTGATCTCTTGCAGTCCCACTTTAACATGCTTTTGCGACTTTTGCATCTTGCTTGGGGTAGAAAATGCAACGATATAGAAGGAAAGAAAGTAAACGGATTGCATTAGGAAACTTCTTGGTGCTAAGAAAAAGTGAGAATTAGTTCACAAAAACATGCTTTTGCAACTTTTGCGGGTCCACCTTGGTTTTAGCGTACTATCCCTCGCCGGTCCACTTTAACATGCTTTTGCAACTCTTTGCATCTTGCTTGGGATGGAAAATGCAACCTGAACCAGGCAAGAGTCAAGCAACTTCCACAACTTAGGCACTTGTTAGATGGAAAATGCACCCTGAACCAGGCAAGAGTCAAGCAACTTCCACAACTTAGGCACTTGTTAGTTGTTACTTACATATCTACCCGCACAGTAAAAGGTTAAACGTGGGCCACTCTTAATTTGAGTTTATTCCTTACCTTTTTATTAATTCTTTTTGTTGTCTTTTGGGTTACTCTTAATTTGAGTTTATTCCTTACCTTTTCTTTATTCTTTTTGTTGTGCTTTTGGGTTACTCTTAACTTGAGCTTATTCCTTACCCATTTTTTTATAGTTCTTTTCGTTGTCCTTCTGAGCTCACTGAGGTCTTCTTTCTGTTTGGCTTCTTTTTATTGTTTTTTTTTTTTCCATTTGAGATGAAAAAAGTGTCCGTCCTTTCAAAAAAAATTTATTTGATAGATAGATAACTAGTTATTGTATTAATGAGTTGTATATTTATTTTTTTTATTTTGTACAAGGAAACCATTATTCTAAATAACCTAACCACAAGTAAGAGTGAAAAGAATCATTTGCTATTGTTAATTGATGCATTTAAGAGTGAAAAGAATCATTTGCTATTGTTAATTGATGCATTTGATTAAATCAAAACTTCAATATATGTCATTTCATTATAGTCCGTGTATTTTAAATACTCAACTTTCATTTTGATAGGGGAATCTAACAGTCAACTTTTTTTATTTGTCAAGTCATCACTTCACAATTTTTTAATAGATATTTCAAAAAAAAATTCGCAATATGAAGCACATTAGAAATTCTAAACATCCATTATCATTGTGCAAATTCAAAAGAAAAGACTCCCTAAACATAACCACGTGTGAATATAATCTTTGTTTTGATTACATGGAATAATTAGTTGTTGACAAGGAAATTGTGGCAATTGTAATTGCATTATAAGACAACTTATTGAAACCATTTGCATGTTTTTTTTTTGTCAATTCTAAATGCATCAAAATTTTCATAGAACCATCAAAGAAAGAAAAATTATCTTCAGAGTACAACTGTACTGCAATAGTAACAAATTGCATATGCAACTTAACAAAAAAAACATTCTTCATTCAGCCACTTGGCCCCATAAAAAAGGCTACTTTCTCAAAAAAAAAAAAGGTATTTTACTTGAATCATACAATAAAAGTTTTAGTTAAATTACTAGGAGAGTCATTATTTGCTAAAAAATATCAGGGAGTAATTTCCAAAGTCAGGGAGTGAGTAACTCCAACCTTAGAAGAGGCCTTTTGGGTTGAATTATTGCATGTTTGAGTCCTCCGTGCCTACTATATTTCACCACCATGGATTTCAATGTCCTTGAATGTGAGCATGACATTTGCCTTTTGATTTAAATGACCAATTATTATGCCAATAACCTTTACAGTGACCACATCTCTTCCCTTTTTAAACAATCTGAAATGCCAAAGGATTACGTCGTTTAGAAGTTAGTTCTCCTTTAGTTTTTGAATTCCAACCTTTATGATTTGTAGCTAGGGACTCATATAAGAAGGAATCACTTGTTCGCACAAAATGCTCAATTTGCTTTTGAACAACTTCCTTTTTGGAAAGTAGCCATTCTTGATATTCCAATTCATGAAATAGTTGCTTATATATATATCATCTCTATTATTTTGAGTAATATCATGATTATGAAAGAACCTTATATCAAACTTCTATTGTGGATTAATTATATTTAGAGATAGACCATCGGAAATCCTAAATCTTATCTTATGCACACATGGAAGGCCAATGATTGCATAAAACGCTTGGTACAAGTAGGTGGCTCAACTCTACTCTTCGCAGTCTCATATTGCCTACAAAGCTCGTCTGAAGCAAACGTTGGCACACTAGTAATCAAGTGCCTAAAAAGAGGAATATGAAGATGATGAGGAACACTTACCTTCTCACTTAATAATTTCATTTTGATTTCTTGAAAATAATTCTCTACCGCAAAGAATATTTTATTTTTCACCTTGTCTAAATCTCTCTTTGAAACTTGTAGATATCCTTTTAAAATCGCATGTGCCCCTTTAGCTGTTGAAGTAACACAATTCCCAAAATGCATGTACAAGTTTGTCCAAACTGGCAAAAAACTCTTTCCAAGCCATTTATTTTTCAGGTTAATATCACAAAAAATTTCAAACTAGTATACATTGACAAATTTCCTTCAAACTAACCTTTTGACCACAAAAAATCCTACACTAGTACACATTTGACAAATTTACCTCAAACTAATTTTCTAATCAATAAAAACTTCAATAATTTACCTGTCATGAAAAATTTACCCTCCATTAATTTTTGTTAAATTTGATTAATATCATGAAAAATCACAAATTGATATATCTGCGACAAAAGGAAGGTAAAACCCCAAACCGTTATACCTGTCAACTGCCATGTGTCATCTAACTCAGTAATTTAAAGGTAAAATTTAACGGAAACTAACATAGGGTAAATTTATCACAGGTGTACCAATTTAGAATTTTTCGTTATATTAACCCTTATTTTTAATGTAATTAAGAATTGATGGATTTTTTCTTGCGATAGTCTTCAAATTGCCAAATATTTTCATTATATTCTACTTCACTCTTGGATTTCAAAACCTTGCACAAATCAGATATTAAAGAATCCCAATATGTTCCATCTTCAAAAGAGATTTACATTTTCCCACAATATTCTTTTTAATGTGCCAAACACGCAACAAATTCACACTTCTAGGAAAAGTGAATCCACTGCTCTTCAATGAGAAAAGCTAAAGGTTGACCATTAACACCGAATATGTTGCTAAACATTGTCAAAAGCCAATCCATTATCTTCCCTTTCCTCCTTTCTCAAAAGGCAAAGCATGATTAGAAAAGAGCATTAAAGTTGGTAACTTCAACAATTGCCAACAAAGGCATTTTGTATTAGTTAGTCTTGTAAGTACAATTGATTACAGAGAAATTTGATAAACTCTTTGTCAGTGCCATGAAGATAGGTTCAGAGAAAAATAAGTGCCTAAACAGACCCTCAACATCATGTTTTAAATTGTAGATGAATCCACTAAGCTCATTCAATAAAGCTTGGACCATAGTGAGACCATTCATATCTTTATCATTTATTTCACTTTCATGTTGCAAAAAGTTTTAGCTATAGCTGAACATTGAGATTACTTTGTATCAACGAAGAATGAAATTTGGTGACGAGGTATACCGGCTTTAGACATCTCTTTCACATGCAAATCTTCAACTTTAGAAAAGCGACAACAAGTAGGATATCCGAACATATGACTCGAAGGATCATGATTGTGTAATACATTGAAATTATGAGTGACCATGATCCATTCTTCTTTTTACAGCCACAAACTCTAAAAGGATAATCAATCAAACAAGATCAACATCTTTTTCTTGGATATGCAATAGTGATAATATGTTAACCCCAGTGATTATCTCTCCTGTTGCAACCAAGAAGAGTATATTTGTCTCTCTTTGACCTTGTATATGTATACACCAAAAATTCATTTAGGCTGCACGTTTAAGTACGTCTAATGGAACCAAAATGGAAACTTTATAGGTTCAGAATCAGGCTTTGGGCATATGGAAGAAACTCAAAGCGATAGATGAAAGGAAGATAATTGGTGACCCACATACAGACTGATTCGCCAATCTATAGCAGGGCTTAATTAAAGTTAAAAAAACATAGCAAACGTCCTAAGACGTGTCTAAAGAGTACAGACATCTTACAATTTGATTAGTTCCATGTCTCGACGTCAATGAGCCTAATAAGATGGTGCGAACCACCACCGCCATTGCGTGAAGATGGCAAACAAGCCCCGGTGGTCACTATCTTCAAATTTGACTAAAGAGAAAAATGAAACAGAGAAGACGGGCACAATCAAGAAGGGGTGAATTGCTTAATTGAAAACTTTGAAATGTTTTTAGCAATTTTGGAAAGGACTGTGTAAAACGTGTAGCGTGTGCCATGTGGTATAAGATTAAACGCTCTTGGTAGTCGCAAAGAGATGGCAACCCTCGCAATGGCAGACGATGTCCCTAGATAAGGTTGTTTGCCCTAAGGAGGGCCAAGTACACTCCGGCGAGTGATCAGCGGCGATGGTTCATCTCCGCTCCCCCTCCTCTCTCTTTTGGCCTGTTTGATGATCTAATTAAGTTTTGAAAATTAAAATTCAAAATTTAATGAAACTAAAGCTTCTTTGATGACCTTTAATTAGAATTGACATAAATGATTCAATTAAGGTAATAATCCACTTAATCTAGTAAGTAAAGAAGGGGTTATCTAATTCTTTGAAGAGAAAAATATTCGATGGTAATTAGAAAATTATCAAATATATTCAAAAACCTACCAAAGAAAGATAACTAATAAGTAGTGAGGACAATGCACATTGTTGCCTGCTCATTTGCGGAAAGCAATAAGGATAAGTTAGAGTTGAAGCCATATGCCAAAAACTTCAAAAATACAACGGGGCAAGCCAAGGAATAAAGTTCGAGACGAATGTCACCTTTTCTCGGGATACCAAGAAAATGTAATCAGTAGCAATGTCTGACGAGGTGTGCAAACCAGGAATGATTCTTTAGTTGTCTCTTCAACTACATTATCTGCTCTCTGTGTAGCCTTCGCTTGAATACTCTAAGCTCTAAGGCCTCGGAAGGAGAGCCGTTGTTCGCAGGCACACGGCAGAGCTTATTAAGAGCATCGCGGCATCTTGGCATCAGCCAAAACTGAGACACAGCCTGTTGCTTCCATGCCAACTTTAACAAACCCGATTATTCTGAAGGTGCATATTGCAGCATTTCTTTCATGCATCTTGGTTTCTGCCGTCCAACCAATTTAAAAATACTTCTCACAGGATAGACAAAAATGTGTCCATTTAATCAATCATGCATAACAGCAAGACCCAACCTTCATGACAGCACTAGTTTAGGGTACTTGTTCTTTTTATGGAACAACGCAACAAATAATTCAACGGCATAAAAGGTTAAGCAAGCTATGATCTGCTGTCACGTTAATCCTAACCTCAAATAGATCAGCTTGTAAAAGTTGTAGACAATTCAGTTGTCTAAGATAGTATATACAACCAGCATTTGGTGAGTTATCTGTGAAAGCTCCAATTTTAACGACAGCTAGCAGATCAAGCTATTTTCTTGCTTCTATCTCTCGATTACCTAGGTGCTTCCTTTCTTGCTGCTGTTACAGAACCCGGCAGTAAAATGACCACTTGATCAATCACTCCTGAAATAGAACATGTAGACACAAATCAGAAGTCGACACAAGAGGAAATCAGCAAGTACAACTTCATTAAATTCGAGCGCTAACGAGGCCATTCCATTATGTAGCAAGAAAATGTTGGTTTCCTCATCGTCCAGATCACTTTTAATCCACCATCTTTCACCTCTGACTTATGCATTGATATAAGCTTAGCTGAAACAAGAAAAGAAAGCTTCGAAGAGCCATTTTTCCTTTGTCTTTCCTCAACCCCAAGAATTTAAAATCTGACAAGTACCACTAATACGGTCACTAATTCTGATATCGCCATTGCTAACTAGTGAAAGGGGTGGAAAAAGTCGTAGCCAATTACCCACCATACCTAATCAGAGCGGTAGGTAGACTGAGCACTCTTAACCACTCAGGAGCCTTCAGAACCTTGTATCATGTTGCATCGATGGACAATCTTCAAGAAATTATCTAGACTTAGCTGTAACATAGCTACAAGTCATGCCATAAACAGATAATTTGATTCTTAAAGACCCAAAATTAAAATCAACATTCGATCCACAGTTGACTTAACATCATTAAATTTATGTTAATTCCTAAGAAAAGCAATCCTTAATACTATAGTCGGCAATTGTTTTCCTTTGCTTAACATTACTAGAAATTTGTTCAATCTAGCAAAAGAGATCTAAAAATAAAAGAGATAGATTACATTCTCCCATGCCATGAGTGGGCTAGCTAAAAGATTTAACTAGAGAATAACCTCAACATAACTATGTAAACATTTCATATCCCAACAGAAGCCTTTTTCCTACACTTTCAGGCATGACTAGTCCCGCCAGGATATCACCGCATTTACTTTCACTACTCCATTGTTATGATTAAACCAAGTCGGTGATACTTTCCCAGACAGTTATAGTGAAATCATATTTAATATTGTTCAATTCTTGACAGATGGACTAACGCAAGAAAATTTCAAATCGCCTAGATTTTGATCTACATTAATAATTTAAGAATTTTGTTTAAAAGTGCCGCCAGGGCACTTCCTAAACACCTCAATAAAGAAAGTTTGTCATTTCCAATGCACTATCTTTCTTGTGCTAGACATAATAAATGAAATGAAAACATTTCTTTATTAAGTATGATTAACAGGTGCTGCAGAGACACTCTCCAACAAGACTTAAAAGTTGATTATGTATCTACGCAACAACAGGGCACTTCCTAAACACCTCAATAAAGAAAGTTTCTCATTTCCAATGCACTATCTTTCTCGTGCTATGCATAATAAATAAAATGAAAACATTTCTTTATTAAGTATGGTTAACAGGTGCTGCAAGGACACTTGCCGACAAGACTTATAAGTTGATTATGTCTACGCAGCAACAGATACTCTGTCCTCATGGATGGTTTATAAAATTTCATGACACTGCAGTCAATTAAATTAATGATGCTGGGACTTTTTTGCAGAATTGCGTAACAGTTGAGTCCACAGCAATGCAGTTGACAGAAGAATTAGCATGCACGACTGGAGATGAAACAAAAATAGTAGTAGGCAGGACCTTTCAGTCTCCATCGTTATCAAAGCAGTGAATCATGTTGGCTAGTTCCCCGTCTGTCCATGTAAAATCATGAGCATCAGCTACTCTGGCTAAATCATGCACAGTGATGCCGCCCTACCCTGCTTCTGCATGACACATGCAAGCTCGTCAGTTCCAAAAACAAAAAGGTTCGCATGCCAAAAAGGGGCATCTATTGCACCAGCCTCCCACATTGTGGGGTCTGGGAAGGGCTAGATGTACCCACTTAACAATAAGATTACAAGCCACAGAAAGAAAAAGAATTGCCACACAACATCCACTTAAGAAACTCTCGTTGGTAGTATCCAGAGGAATGTAGAAAAAACTGTGCATTAAAATTGACATTCAGTGACGTCTTTTGGCAGTTTCTGATACTACAGCAATCAAGAAGCAACAAATCTCACGACTACATACATATTAAACATTTGAAAATCCGGCAGATTTTCAAATGTTTAATATCCCTTTTCAAAACCGTGACTAAAGAAATGGATGGGAGATATGCTGAGCATAAATATCTCCCTCCAAATTAGCCTTCTATAGATATTGGTATCTTAGATGCGAATGCTTCAGCCTAACAATAAATTAGCTGCTGTGAAACTCCCTACCATTTGGACTAATGATGCACAAGGACAAGTAAACCTGACGTGCTAAACCAACAGGGTGGATGCCAAAGCCATCAATGCCAAAAAAAATGAACGAAAGAACGTGAAGAAATATGTATCCATCATCCGACAAGCATACACATGGAAACTCCATTAACCATCAATTACCATCTAACTGAAAGAAGTGCATAATCAGCTCATCCTCAGTCATCTTCGCCCAGCTGGTAAACTGGATATCGATAATTATTTACAGGAAAACAAAGAAAGAAAGAAAGAAAGAAAAACGGTCAGTTAAGAAAGAAAAAGGGAAACAAAATTTTCTTTAAACAATAATAAGGATGAGTTACAGACTGGTTTTTTACTCTTCACTATTCTAGGATTTTCCCTTGTCTTTCCTACTCTGCCATTAAGATCTACACCAGCCTCATTTTTGGAAGGCTCTGAACTCACCATTCCTGAAACTCTGGCAGAATCATGCAGAGACAGCACAATGGCCTGCATTTTGCCACTGACTTTGTCAGTATTGATCTTGTAGTTACTACAAGTGTAAGATATTTCTAATCCATGCTGAGATGAAACCCAAGCTTCACCATGGAATGCGAATATTACAATCATGAAAACACTAGATTTACCTTGGCCAATTCAGCATCATCATCAACATAATCCAACTTATTCGGAAACATTTTGGTCTGAGGTTTCTTCTTCGGTTTTGGCACTTTTCTCTTTCCCTGGAGCAGGAGATAGTCACAAAAGGTAAAACACAACATTTCAAAGCAAGATGGAAGAATGCAAAAGTATTGACACGTCCGTTAGCTAGGAAGGACAAGAAGCTCGGTTATAAGAAGACATTTCAAAATAATACATGATCAAAATAATTTGCTGAATTCAGCTCGTCAATTGTGCTCACATCAATCTTTAAACTTCTTCCACCAGCAATGAACGACAATTCAGGTTTAGCTCCTTTTATTTGTCTCATTGTTTATTTCACATCAATGTCACAACCTCTAGGATAAGTGATATATCTGAAATCTGATCCGAATACTAAAAATGGATTAGGACTAAAAACAAGGAAAACAAAATTGATTTCAAACTAAGCATTTTGCAATCGGCACTAAGTATCGGAGCCAAATTCTCTGACTTCATAACTTATAAATCTACGCGCCTTCCATACAAAACCACCCTGATCTTACCTAACATAAAACAACCAAGGATGAAGAAATTGCTGATGTTTAATATGTCCATTGCGATTATTATAATGACATGTCCAAGACTGATATATATACAACTTACTAAAAAGCCCAAGAGCATCTCATATCTATAGTTTTATATTGTTGTTTAAATCCCGATTTAAATGTAAATCTAATTACTTGAAAAGCAATAAGAGGAGGTACAGAAAGAAAAATTGTCTTCCACCAAAACACACTCCAAGAGGACAGACAAAGCACTGGAAAAGCTAAACTTAAATGAAAGCCATAAGTCAATTTCACTAAAAACACCTACACTATATCATTCAGTAATTAAGTCATTTATTCAACTGTGGTATTGATATATAACCAATTCGGAGAATTTCCAAGCTTTCTATCAAGTATTATACTTATGAAATGGGTTCAAGCAAGTCACTTCAACCGCTATCCATTGAAAAGAAAGGAATGTTGATGCGGCACCTTACAGTGGTTGCCATGACGTTATATCCATGTGCCATGTGGCAAACTATCTTCCAATACTTTAAATGTATGTTTGGAGAAGTGAACTGATAGAAACCATTTCGAAAGTATTGATGAGTAGGTTAAAAGTACCAAGAACCTTTTTCATTGAACACACCTCAAAAACCAAGGTAAGAGAAGGAGGTGATATACCACTTGCTTCTTGGTATTTGACATTGGATGGAGTTGAAGGAAGCCCTAGCAATTGGTATGAGGCTACTATTCCCTTCTTTGATAAAAAAAAAGAAAAAGCCATTTACAACTCAAAGATAAAGTCAAGGGGAGAGCATAAAGAAAGTAATCAAAAAAAGTAATTTTTCCACTTGCTATACTCGGAAAGGCTTAAAACATGCAAGGAAGTTGATGAACTGATAATAGAGGTTGTACTTAACATAAGGAATGCTATGAAGAGAAAAATGAAAAGGATAATAAAAGCTAGCTGCAACTCTTCAAGTACATGCAACTAGAGTACCACCAAATTAATGTCCTTCACTAAAGCAGTCTGAAGTAATTAGCAATAGATGAAATTCAAAATAAGTAGCCAATAAACAATTAGACCGTAATTTTGGAATTTATTGTGATAATTTGAAATGCCAAGAAACATCAAAATTACACAATTTAATTGAAATTCTGAAGGACGTGAAAGAAAGGAAATACGAAGGGAAGGATAGCATGATAATCTACCAACAAGCGTACTAATTTTCACACAGTTTCTAAGCGACTGCACAAAATTTTGCTTGAGTTGGGTAATCTATAGATGTTGGCGAGTGAAAATGCATAACTCAGTTCTCAATGCCACTTCAAGCCGAAAATCTCGTGGTTACTTAGGATCCAACTTTGATCTTCTCTAACAGTCCTCTGTTTAATTAAGCCAACTATTTCTTAGGAACACCGCTGAAGTTCCCAGAATGTCACAATCGAAGTAATAAAATCTGGGTGCAGCATAGAGAAATTCATTCTAATTAAGAAGGTGCTCAATGCAGCCACTACAGCAATATTTGTGAATAAAACACTTCGTGAAGAAGACCAAAGAACAGAGAAAACTCAGGAAGAAAGTGCCCCCGAATGCACTTCGCGACAACATTAACCAAAAATTATACTAGAAATAAAGACAGTGTCGTGAAGAAAATTGATAGGCAGCACTTCCAAGCGACCGCAATTTGCGGTGGATACGCAACAGTTCGGACTGGAATGAATAAAAGCTAGAGCCACCAAGCCGAAAAATTAATGACACCCGAGCAAGAATCACTTCATTCACTTCAATGGCCCCATTGTTCTAACTCTTTTGAGATGTACAAGCAGTGTCATTCTCATTGCGAAAAAACCAAGAAACGAGAAACTCGATGATCATTTCTTTCTCTTGACTCCGTTGCCGTAAACCTACCTTTCCATTTCCACATGCACCGTTAACCCAACTAGACTAGGAAATAAATTCACGCGAAAATAACATGAACAAATAAAGATTCACCAAGACGAAAAAACCGACCTTTCTTTTACCAGACCCAGATACTTCAAAATCCTGATCATCCTCCTCATCGTCGACGCTAAGATCATCATCGCCACCATCATCGTCCAAAGCGGGCGCGTAATCACCATCCTTGTCGTCGTCCTCCTCCTCCTCCTCCTGACCCACCTTCCTTTTGCCCTTCGCGCCGCCCTTTTTCTCCTTCCAGCTTGAACCCATCACGGAACTCGCCAAATTACGGAGGCCCACGGCCTCCATTCTCTTGTTGTTCTCCGCGATCCTCGACAGCCTCTGCTTCTCGTAAGTCATCGACACGGCCCCCTTCGCCGAGCCAGGGAGGATCGGAGGCTCCGGCTCGGAGCCCGAGCTCGCCTGCGCTCTGTCGGACTCCGAGTCGGAAGCGGAAGAGCGGCGCTTCACCGCCATGCGAGCGTCGCGGCAATTCTCAGACTGAAGTGACGACAGGCCGTCGCAAAATGACGAGGTCGGGGGAGTGAAGTAAATGGGAGGGAAGCGATGTAAAATCAGCGCGGTCCAGTCGCACCGGTCGGATTGAACTTTGAGGCATAAGCATTTGGACCGGTCCGGTCCCGACCGAGTTGTCTTTGCATGTGAACTTTGATTTTAAGTAAGTTGAAAATACCATGCTTTGAAAGCACATGAAAATTTCCGGTGCCTTATGTCGAAACTGAAAAGACGATATACAAGCCATCCGAATTAACTCGAGAACGGCGATTTTCATCCTAAATTGACCTTAGTCTGCCGTACATTCAAACATTACCTCAGAAAAATTGTTTAGTGTAATAAATCAAGAAGGTGACATATTATTATGGATCTTAATGTAAATATACATGTTGGAAATATCGGTTCTCTCCATAAGTCATCTCATTATAAGCAATTGTAGAAATTACTTTCACTACGATGCATGCGGCACCCCCCATCATAAATTCAGGGACACAAAAAGCACCATAGCACAGCAATATACAAACTATTAAGATATTTGCCTAAAATGAGAAGGAAGGCTGGAATGCTATCGTGTCAGTAACCAGCATCCAGCTTTGAATTCACCCAGCATGATAGCATCCATTTCGGGAATGTCCAGTGCCAAAGTCACCGAACGGGGTACATTGGCAAATTTACACATATAATCGTTCAATTCCTCTTAAAAAAAACTACTTCCTTCTCTTCAGACATGATCCGCCGACGATGAAGTGGATTCATGAAAGTAAAATTGTTCCTGCTTTTGTCTTTTACCTTCCCCCTCTTCCTATGTACTGCGGTTTTTTTATCAAGCGTGAAGACTGAAAACGGAGCGGAATGGCCGATAGGTGATGGACAGAACGAAACGCAGATAACCCCGCAATAACCAAAGCAAGACATTTATGATTAATTGACAATCATCTTTAGACAAGATATTCTTTGCAAACGAAGAACTCTATTTATGGAAACTCAACTTTGGCTATATGGGCAATTGAATCAATGGGGCATTATGATTTCGTTACTCAATAGCTAGTCAATCTCCTTGAAGCATTTGTGTCCAACGGGTTGATTGAAGAATAATTCTCTGAAAATTATCCAACGACTAGATTGAAAGTGGAGGAATATAAAAGGATATTCTGGCATTGAAGAGAAAGAAAGGTTGTGAATTTGAAATTCCAAAGTCCAAGAGAGCTTCTACTTTACACACTTGTCTTAACGAGCTCCAAAATTGTAATCTTTGAGTGGTTTAAAAAGAGTGACTCTGAGATAGCAAGATCTATCAAGATTGAGTGTGAGTGACTCTAAGATAGTGAGACCTATCAAAATTGAGTGTTATTACTCACCTCTGTAACCTCTAATCAATTCACTAGTAAAATTCAGCCATTAGGCTATCTTCGTGGAGAGTGGACGTAGGCTTACAATAAGCCGAACCACTATAACTTTTGTGTGTAACTTTCTCTATCCCTTAACTAATTATTATTATCTTTAGTAGTATACTGCACATAAGTGAATCTAATTACAGGATAGTCTCTCTTCAAACTCTATTTTTACGTGATATTAATCCTGACTGTTTTAATTCCACTCTCAAGCCGTCTAGGTTATAGTGCTAGCCACATCAACAATTTCCTTTGTGGAAAATGGCCATTCTTGAAACTTCCTTTCCAACTCATACAGTGGTTGCTTAAATGAATCTTTTTCGTTATTTTGGTTAATATCACGATTTAGAAGGGACCTTATATCAAACCTCCATTGTGGATTAATTATATCTAAAGGTAAATCACCTAAAAAATTTAATTTTATCTCATGCGCACATGGAAAGCCCACAGGTTGCATAAAATGCCTGGTACAAGTAGGTAGCGCAATCATACTTTTAGCGATCTAATATTGCTTGTAGTGCTCATCTAAAAAACGAGTAATCAAGTTCTTGAAAAGAGGAATACGAAGATGATGACAAACTCTTATCTTCTCACTTGACAATTTGGTTTTGATTTCTTGAATTCGATTCTCAACTGCAACCATATTTTATTTTTCATCTCGACTATATACCTAGTTGAACTTGTGGATATGCTTTCAAGTTGAATGTGCCCCTTCAGCTATTGAAGCAACATGATTCCCAAAATGCATGTGCAAGTCAGTCCAAGCAGGCAAAAAAAGCTCTTTAAATGAAGCTATGCATGTTTAATGTAATTAAGAACCAATGTCTTTTCCTTACAATCTTTGAATTGCCGGATAATTTCATGATATTCCACTCGACTCTTGGAGTCCAAAACCTTGACCAATCAGACATAAAAAAATTGTAAACCCAATCCTTTCCTTTTTCAAAACGGATATATTTTACCACAATATTTTTCTCAATTGCCAAATACACAACAAAATTTGCCCTTCTTGGACAAATGAATTGAATTGCATTCATTAATACGGACTCTAAATCAGTGACAATAGCTTAAGGTTGACAATCTACACCCAATATGTTGCTAAACATTATGGAAGCCCAAAAACGTAGTCTTCGTTTTCCTACTTTCTCGGAAAGGCAAATTATGAGTAGCAAGAAGTATGACACTAGAAACTATCACAATATCCAACAGAGGCATTTAGTATTTATTTGTCTTGCAAAGACAATCCATTACAAAGACATTTCAGAAACTCTTTACTAGTGCCATGGAGATAGGATGAGAAAAAAATGGGGAAAAGAGTAGGTAACGGTGCTGTTAAATTCCAAATCCAAACGGTGGGTTCTACACCTCAAATTTTTTCAAGGAAACTCGTTAACTTGTTTAACCGGTTTCCTTGAAAACAATTAAAATTGGAAAATGTTACTCAGTTGGTTTCCCTCAAATCCCGTGAGAGTCCATAATATGAGAAAAGAGAAAATAACATTAAAAAACCGATTATTTTAGAATAAATCAAATATCGAAATATAGATAATCACAAGCAAAACTATATTATCACTTGCCAAAAAAAAAAAGTTAATGTCATTAGAAAGATCAATTCAAGTTCAAACATGGAAAAAGATGAGAAATATTTGGCTTTGAAACTAATAATGAAATTATTGTGCATTCAAAGAGCTCCTCATTCTTTTCACTTAAATCAAGTTGCTTTGGGAGGACTCTCCAATGACTAGAATTAAGATCGGTGATATATATTATGTACAATAACAGATTAAATAAGGAAAAGATCAAAACATAAATAATGAATTAGTAACGAAAAAATTATCCTGTTCATTCGAGTCTCATAGATGAAGATGGGCAAGGACCTAAAAAATTACAAGATCAATTTTAGGATCACATGAGTCGAGGCTCAAGTTTAAAAAATAATCCAATAAAATACAATGCAAATTTTACTTGATATAGCTCCACTAATTGGTTCATACAACCACGTGACACCCGACCCTATGTCATTTCTTACAGATTTGAAGTCAATTTATAGTAAATTATTTTTCTTCAAAAAAAATAATAATAAGTACAAGTAATGATTGAAGACACCCGCTTCCTCCGTGATTGCAAATCATATTTTGATAATAGCTACAGTGACCAGTTTGATCCAATATTCCAAGTGAGTAAAAATCGTTGAAGTTCTCTCGAGCGCCAACGCGGGTCAAGTGATCAGGGGTTGTTTTCTTCTACATTTGTTCTGTGTTATATTTCTTAAAAAGTTTTGAAAGCAACATAAGGTGCCACTTCAGCACCACATCACTATTTAATGGTAACTAGTCGACTACATTAGTATTTTGATTTTCTTTTTTAGCATAATGACCAATTCGAACAAAAAAATTTAGGGTACCATTGGTCGTTTTTTTTTTTAAGCTTCCATCGTAAAGTAAATAAGGTATGTATATCTTATAAAATTGATATTTAAATTCCTCTACAAGTCCAACCAGTTGCCATGAACTTGCGAAACAAATATATGGTCAGAATTGCACCGTTATTAATTATAAAAACCGAACTGTCCTCTTAGCAAAGTCCAAAAAACTAAATGCGTTGAATCACCCTCAACATCATGTTTAAAATTGTAAATGAATCCACCTGGACTAAGCTTATCCAGTAAAGCTTGGACCATAGTGCGGTCATTCAGATAACGAGTATTCAATAAATTATACATACGCCAACCGTGGACTTATTATGATATTTGACTGTTCATACTTGAAGACAGTTTTGCATGCAATCCCATGGTGGATCGATAGCGGCTGAAAATGGATTTGGGCATTATGACAATCATGGTCTTATTGTCGTGTCGATGGGCCTTCAATGCGCCACATCACAGTGGTTTTTGCTTGATCGATCAAAGTACATACGAGAGCAAAAGATGATCACTCCTTAATTTTGACTAATTAATCATAGCTTCCTGAGAATTTCATACAGAGACAAACCATCTGCAATCTATCCATGAAGAAATTGGACAGACTATGCAGGTAGACATGCTTTTGAAGTTCGCAACCTCGTTTTGAAAATGTTGACTTTAAACGAATGGAACAAATCATGTGACTTCAGACAATTGGAGCGTGACCGGTACTACTCTGGGTTCCCTACTCAAACACAACTCTACCGGGCTAAGGTGTAGATTCAAGTTGAGATGATGTCGGTATTAAAGATATTTGAATTAATGTTGAGGTGTTCGTTTGAGCTGTTAGGCGGAGGAAAAAGTCCCAAATTATAAAATTGATTGGGTGTGGATATATCAGTTGGCAGGTTAGTGCTAATGTGGCATTGGTGTGTCATTCCACGTCAGCATTCCCGCTTCTATTTTACCGGAAGGAGCAACTCAAAATACATTAAGAACTTAATTGCTAAAAAAACGAGGTAAGGACCTGATTAAACAAATTGAAAAGGTTTAGAGACCTATGGTACCGTTATTTCTTATTTAAATTTTATTTTTCGCTCTTAAACTCCTCAAACATAACTTGCGAAATGAAATACAAAAACAATTAGCATAGCATTCCATTCCCATCAAAAGAGACAAATAAGGACTGCCAGTGAGATAATGTACAAAAACCAATGTTTTGTGAAGGAATACAACATTGCGAAGAACGTTGGAATCGTCCTATTGTTTATTAGAGTGCTAATTACTGCCTAATTGTTCTTTTCACCTTTTCCCCATTCGCATTGGAAATGTTAATTAGTTAAAAGATAGGAAGTCTTCGTCATATTTATGTTCTCCTTGGTGGGTATCTTCATTCTACTGGAAAGAAACTCCTTTTGTTTTCTTTGCCAGGCCGTCAATTTGTGTTAGATTAGTTTATAATTAGTACGGATTTTTTAGGTTAAAACACCAACTTTCTTTTATCACGCTAAACCAAAAATAAAATAAAATAAAGTGTTAACTCGCATTAATGTATGGTTGAAACTTGTAAAGTCGATTTTAGCCCCACAAAATACAGCCAATTAATGAACCGATACAGAGATTCCCCGCCTTTGCCACGCAATAAGTTGCCATATTATTTTAGTTGCTAGATAATCTGCATACTTACATTTACCATTTGATGTTTTACTAGTACAGCAATTCAGAATAGTTCATAATGTAATACTACAACGATTTTTTTTAAGAGATTGAAATTTCTAAATTGTTTGTTGGACATCTATCGATCATATAATAAGCATGTTAAATTTATCAAGATTGCAGTGTTGGACTCCATGATAATGTGAGTCAATTACTTTCTCCCTAGCAAAGTTAAATTCATCCTTCTTTTCATATTTCAACAAAAGAATGACCAAACTAAGACTTCAAATTTCATAGAAGGGGAAAAGCAACACCCTCTCCTAATAAACTTTCATCAGATAATAATAAATGACTATTGCTTCAAAATAAAATTTAAATTTAGATATGGCATTTATAAATGACACGGATGAAATATCAATCAATGCAAAGAAGAATTCATCACATAAAGAATGTTTGAAGCTAATGTTGAATTTTTATTGGAGATAGAATACGTCTATTCTTATGGTCATTAATGAGTAATTTATTAGTTTTTAATAACTAATGCCTTAACATGAAATTTTAAATTAGATGTAACATTTTAAAACAAATACAATGAAGAATTTTTTTACATAAAGAATGTTCCAAGTGAATGTTGTATTTATTTCAGAAATAAGAATATGTCTATACTTATCATGGTTCATGAGTCATTTGTTAGTTTTCAATATATAAAATAATAAACCTCGGTCATGACCCTTAAAAATTACATCAAAGCACAATGAATTTTTAGTAGTTTTTAGATTTATTAGATATTGTTTAATTTAATATATGTAAATATAATAAGGAAATGAAGAAAAAATTACGAAAAAATATCAGAAAAGAATAATTGGATAAACCTCCGTCGTGACCCTTTATAATCACATCAAAGCACAACGAACTATTAGCTTTTAGAATTTTTTTATAGATTTATTAGACATTATTTAATTAAATATTGTAAATATAATAAGGAAAGAAAGAAAAAAATACGAACAAAGATTGGATAAGAATAAATGGGATAATGATTGGGATAATGTGCCTAAAGGTTCGAATCGAGAGCCTCCCTACCCCACGACGGTTGTGCCATTGAAATGCATTCTCAGTTCCGTTACAACACATATTATATAAAAAATAATAAAACAAGTTGACATCCAATCCCAAATTGACATGTAGCGAGCTTGTGAAGAGCCATTAAGTTTGGCGCTTTGAAATTATTGACATACTTTAGTGGTACTTAATTTCACTAAAAACTTTAAGTTGTTTGAGCATTGGGCCAACTAGATAAATTGATTTTGCTTTCTAATCTCAGACATTTTTGTTTTCTAACCTTAATCGTTAGTTGTGGGATTTGTTTTGACTCGCACCATAAAACGAGCACTCATCGTGAATCAGATCGCCCAACCCCTATAAAACCTATCACTCAACAAGGGAAGGATACGGCTAACCGGACAAAAATTCTTGCCAGAAAAACGTCCATGTTGTGGCCATTCCACCCAAAAGGTAATGGGTTACTCCCACAACATCTCCCTTCCACGGCTCTTCAAAGAATAAACAAAAAAGCAATTCTAAAAGGTCGATGTAAAATTTAATTGATAGATTTCATATAATCTCTATGGTTAGTGGCCATATCTTAATAGCAGGTTAGTTACGCCTACCATCGAAATGGAAAGTTGGACTGGACTATCTTATCTATTTGTTGAGATACTTTAAAAAAAAAAGAATAGGTATTTCCTTGTTCTAAGATATTTTATCAATTGTTCTAAGATATATATACTTCGAAAAGGAATAAGGTGCAGGTCGATTGCAAGATAAATGGAAAACACGTGTTGTGGTTCCCGTTTTTGTGCAAGTTTTAAACCAATGGTCCTACAATATTTGAGGACAGTAAATAAAGTAAATCAAATTAATTGTGAATAAAGAAATCTCATCCGGTCAATTGAATAACATCATTCTTTATCTCATTGATGGAACATATTAAATTAGCGACGTGTGTTTTTTTTTTTTTTTTTGGGTCGTGAAATTATCGGCGTTGAGCGAGAAGGAGTGGAAGTTCATAAACAAGACAAATGATGTAGGAAAGTGAAAGCTGAAAGGGGAGGCTCATGAGAGAATCGTTCTAGCGAGAGAGAGAGAGAGTCTGCATAACAATCATAGTAAGCATCATTGTAATCATCATCGCCATTTATCGAGTGAGATTTACCTAACTCAAAAACCTATTACGTGTTAAAAACTCAAATATGATAAATGTAACGTCTCTTTGAAATCATGATAGGAGGCTGGCTGATTTTGCTTCTTCTTTTTTTCCGATTGTTTCTCTCTATTCCGAGGATTAGAGATTACCTTCAACACAATATTGATCTCTAACACAAGTGACCATAGCCAAATGCTTGGGTCTTTCCAACATTTTCTGAAGACTCGCGTGCTCGAACTTGCTTACAATAGTGCACAAGCAAGTTGCTTCGAAAAAGAGAGTCCCGATGCTTGTAACTTTTTATGGAAATGCGACAACGAATTGCCAATTGTGAGAGATTATCCTTGGTGGATTGAATAACTATGACTCAAACAAAGCATTTGCAATAGACGCAGAAATCCTGCGATACCATCAAGAGAATTGCTAGGTTATTGTGACTTTTCTACCTTTTGATTTGAAAAAACTCTAACAGGACTTTTGATTCCTTTGTCATCTGAGATGCTGGAAACATGACATGATTGGGTTTTTTCATCACAATTTTTGCGGGAAAGGGCATTGTTGATTCATACTACAGGCAGGACAAAAATTAAATTGACACCATAGGGCACAAAATTGATTTGGAAATAGATTTGCATTGCCAATATTGGACAGATATGCAAAAGTTGCAAATTTAATATAACTACTATAGTCCGATCACACTTTTGCATATTGTACAAACACATAATACCGAGAAAAAAGCTCATACATTCATTTCACATGATGCACAAACATCTTCAAATACAAAGGGAAAAAGAGAGATAAAGAGTGTCGAATTCCATCATGAGATCAACTAGACAATGTCCTCCCCGACTCCACCTCCGTCACTACCAACGGGTCGAGTCACGGAGTTGTTATTCATCGATGATTCTTCTCGGTCCGCAACATTAATTTTCAAAAGTTTTTTGATAATCCTTTGTGATTGAATGAACATGTTTTTGAGTATCAAAGAAATTTCTCCACGCATAGACCTGAAGATCCGTTTCATCTCCTGATAAATTTGTTCATAACTGGGATTTGTAGCTACCATAACAAGGAACAAACCATAGATAACGCACTTGACGTAAGAATTCAGCACAATCGAGTTAATTGCTACGCCAACCAGGAGACATCCGAGTATGAGAAATGTGAAATTGATGAATGTCTTTCCACCATCGCTTCGTGTTGTTTGCGAACTGATGCCAAAGAGCACGATGAGAGCTATAGCTATCGGGATGAAGGTTGCTTGATTGTTTAAAAGGAAATCCTTAGCTTCTAAAAGAGCAATTGACCATCTAAGTGAGGATATCAAGAAATCTTTTGATTTTTCAACGATGGCATCTCCTTGCTCTCCGAGTCTGCCAAAAAGAACAACGAAATTTGAATTAATTAGTTTGCGAGGCAAATAAATAACACCTGCTTGTAGCTCGATCTGTCCACCTACATGCTTAAATCTTGCTTTATGGAAGCTTACTTATCCACAAATAAAACTGTACAATGAGTTGTACATATGAAATATGATGGTGACAATCTCTCCCAAATTGCGTTACTACAGGTCATATGCGAATCTAAAATTACAAGCTAGAGCTTAGCATTAGCGACATGCAAAGTCCATATAATTAGTCTAAGCGGATCAATTGCAGTAAGTAATAAATGACTCTTGATCAATATGGATGGATTTTGCAAAAATCGCACAACTAAACACTCCAACAAACAAGTGTTCTGATTGCTCATGACCCAAAGGAGGATATAGTTAATAGGGGTGTGCATCGGTCGTGGTCCAACCCATAAACCGGATCGGACCGGACCGAACCGAACCGGCCAATTCGGGGTGATTCCCGATTCCAATGGGAATAACTGGTGCGGTTCCTGATTCCACATGAGAAATCAAACTGACCCAGATTACTTCATTTTCTTTTTATCTTTTTTTTTTTCTGAAGCAAATCCTAAATTAATCAATTGCGTTTCAATTTTCAGTCTCTCTCTCTCTCTTTCATTCGGTAGGCGCCTCTCTCTCGATCTTGAGACTGTTTTAATTGCAGTTTTTTTTTTGGGGGGTGGTGAGGTTGGTTTTCTTTTCTCGAGTACTAGTATTCTTTCAACGTGGCAATCTGCTTCGTTGGTCATTGAAAATAGTCTCTGTTACTTTAGCTTCACTGTATCAAATCAAAGAACGGTCTATGTGAAAGCACGACCGCCGCATGAGAATCAAGCCCAGAACAGAGCCTCAGAAGTAATGAAGGAGTGGCATAATTATAGCAGAGAAAGATCAGAATGGGCATTGGCCAAACAAGCAAATAAAGCAAGCGATCGACAACAGATGGAACCAAAAATGGTCAGCAGATTAATGAACATTCTAAAGGCAAGGGATTTATATGATAATCTGCGCATGCCATAGAACAAGCAAAAAAAAGAAGGAGAGAGCGAGCGAGCGAGCTCGGGAACCGGTCCAAAACCGACTTCGTAAGGAACAAGACACACACGTACGCAAACAATGAAGAGTTCTAATCGACATAAATTACGACTGTTTCGGATGCAAGAACTGACCTCCGACCCTCTGTTGAGGCGACGTCGATGTCGGACATCGATCCGTGGGAGCGTTCCAACGGAGAGAGAGTTGATGTTTCTCTTCAGCTCCGTTGCGAAATGCGAAGGGTCCGCGGTGAACGGAGTTTGAGGCACACTATCTATAGAACGAAAGGGCCAGTACGGCGCCGCACTTCACCCGCGCGCTTTCATACATGGAGGGGCCTTTCTCTTTTTTTTTTTGTTTTTTTCCCCTTCCTTATTCCTGGCTTGCGCCTTGCGGAGACCAGCGACTCTGCCGAGTCCCGCCCCGTCGCGAACAAAATAGAAACATGGCGAGTCACACACCGACTCGTACGTCCGCTCCCGGCATACCCAAAAATAAGATAGGGCGAGGCCCGGTCCTCGACCATATGTACTGCGGGGCCCGGTCATTGACTGTATTTACTGCGGCCTTTAGATTTTTGTCCGTGTGTCGTGTGGTGCGTGTGTGTGTGTCGCCTTTTCGTCCGGTCAATACGCTGCAAAGCGGAGCTGGACCTTTTTTACTATTATGATTGACTTGTATATTTGACCCCGGATGGACAATTCGATGAGTCGGGTTTTCCAAGCTACATCACCCTAGCGTGATCCTTTTCCATCGTATGCACAGTTCCATGACATGTTGCAGATGCGGCCAAAACGTTTAAGGTGAAAAAAAAAGAGTAAAAAAAATCGATTCCTTTTTGTTCCCCTTTCTGCGGTCTAAGTAATGAAAGCCCGTGTTTCAACCGAAGGATGAACTCGTTTTTATTTATATCTATTTGTTTTATTTTTTCAATTGGCAGAAGGATAAATGTGCCGGTCACTCTAATTTGATCGATTTCGTAGTAGCCCTTGCTCTTATGTATGCATAAGTCATTGGAGTTAAATCTCTGGAAAACTCATAGACACTTCCCAGAAGAAACTAGAAAAAGGCCAATGTGGCCACAAAATCAGATGAGATCGTATTACACGTGTACATAACATGACGATAAGGTATTGTTCACCAAATACAAAACATGCACATGATAACATTCCGTTTTCCCTAAATCAGAAGTCTTATTACATATGATGTGCAACAAAATTGATACACAAATATAGTATGGTTGTGGGAGCTTCAAAGTCCAACTAAACTTCGAAAAATTGACACATCGTGGAATGGCTAAACAATCTCTTGAAACCAGCCAAAACCTCATGAAAGCATATCGGATGGTGCCAAAGCAAACACTGGCAAGCACATCTTGATGACCAACAACATGACCAGCAATAGTCTCGTCTAGGGAAGCAACTCGGAGTCGAGAGTCTCGAAAATTATTTGCAAGTACCGGTATATCCGGCTTGGACTCATGGGTCCGGTCATTTTGGTCAGTATTATAAAATAGATGACTTCGCAAATGATGTCAAACTGCAGAACTGCATTGCTCAACGGCCAAGATATGCTATAAATTGAAATGCATAATATAATGTGGAATCTCTTGGTCGAGTCAAACCTTTCTTGACGTTGCTGCTATTATGGTTGTCCGTCGTCCCTATACCAAATTAGGAAAAAATTAATTGAAAGAAAAACAAATTCAAAATAAAAAAAAAAAACTAGCTATCTTTTTCGCACTCTAAGAAAAATTTTAAGAAAATATTCACACAATTGAATTACGTACCTTTCAAGTGTGACTGTATCATCAGCCATTTTATAGAGAACTTGGAGCATAATGAACACTGTAAATGGGAAGTGGAGCAAGCAGTCTATATATAGGTTTTGTTTTCTTTCCTGTCATTTTTTTTCAATATTTCTGTTGTACTTCACGAAATTTCATGACAATATCACGTTTGATGTGTCATAAATTCAAAGAAGCTGCGTCGTCAAGACTCTATCATTATTATCTTTTTAAATTATTTCTTGGTTTTTCGGTCCAAGTCATCACTTAGACATGCTTTGACTTGCACATCATTGTATGATGCTCACGATATTGTGGCATGTCTCGCGGTATTGTCGAGCACGCAAATGTCTCACACAATATTGTGCACTCAAAAACCAAAAAATAATTGGAAAAAAGTCATCCCTTTTTCAATGCATTCTCACAAATATTGTGCGATATCTCACACAAGATTTACATGGCATTAATGACCAAAAGACTCAATTTATAGATTAAATTATCTACTTAGGTGCATAATTTCCGCTTTAGCAGCGACTGTTCTTTGGAAGAAAATACCAAAACCCTTTCTTGCAATGAAGAGAGACTAATTCTAACAACTGACAAATATGGAGGCAACACTTTAAAGAGGCTAATAAAATTTATTTGTATAGATATATATATTTATTTGCACTGTTAATCTAGCTTCAATGAAGAAAAATCAACTTCCAAAAGGTGCGAATATATACACGATCAGGTGAGCACCTGCATCTGTTTTATATATTATGTATCTTTTACTTATACTGCTTCATTCCTCATATTTCACCTTTCAAAATCCAAATCACGACCTAAAACGCAGCATTATTGTGAATTTTGCTGCAACAAAAAGAAGCGATTACCAAAAAATTCATTAAGATGAAGCAAATATGCAAAGTTCCAAATTTAATGTATTAATGAAGTATTACAAGCATCAGGACTTTCCTTTTTGAAGCGATTTGCTCGTGCATTACCATAAGTAAGTTCGAATGCGCGATTCTTTAGAAAAAAAGTCAAAAAGACCCACGCATTTGGCTATGGTCACTCGCGTTACAGATCAATATTGTGTTGAAGATAATCTCTAATCCTTAGAATAAGGATAAACAATTGGAAAAGAAAAACAAAATCAGCCAGCCTCATATCCTGATTCCGAACAGATGTTGCATCCATCATATTTGAGATTTAACGTGTGACAGGTTTTTGAATTACGTAAATCTCACTAGATAAATGTCGATGATGCTTACAATGACCGTTGGGCAAGTGTTCGAAAGGTAAATCAATCCATTTTTAATTTTAGAGGACTCCCTACATGATAAAAGTCGTTATACTCTATCAACATATATAAACCAACAAGGTATTGGTCTAGATGGTAAGGAATTGCCAAGGACATTTCATGCGTAAAATCCTAAGGGCATCTGATCAGTATGGGGGAGTGGCCCCTATCGCTTGGACAAGTTGACTACTTGAGGTGCGCAAAAAACTGGCCTAAATATTATGTGAATTGCTAAACCCCAAAAGAGTTGAACACTTAGTTACAACACGTCGTTGTTACAACAATACACCTACATAATAATGGAAAACTTTCACTTGATCGAACACGTCCGTGAAAACAGATTTTAACAAATCCAATAATCGAGAGATTATGTTAGGACATCTAATGAAAATGTGAATTTTGCCAATGATATAAATTTTTTTTATCTCGCTCCTTTTTTTTATGTATATGTGTATGCAGTACTTACGAGGACCAAACCCTGGACCTGGTACTCTACAACCCCACCCGGTAAGGCTGCATGCCTGTTGGCATCAATGATACAGTTTGATAAGAATCTGTAGCTCGAGATTGATACCCATAAATGAATAGCCGCTCCAAGAAAGAGTGCATGATGAAAATGGAGAGACCAAAGCGGAGGAAAAAGGAAGCACGCCAGAAATTGCACCCCACCCACCCTCTCCTTGTCTTCATCGTGGGTCTCTCTATCTCTCTCTCTCTCTCTCTAGAATGAATCCCGCCCGAGCCTCCCCTTTTCACGTTCCTATGAATCTATATACACACCCACCATCATCGTAATTTCTCGGCCAGCTGCCTCCATAAGCGTCAGCTTCTTGGTTCTTGCCCTTTTTTATTTCGCCTCCACTCAATCTCTTGCTGATCTCACCTCTTGCCAGCCATCTTTCCAAGTAAGAATATCTCATCGATTCCTCCTCTTGGCTGGCCGTGGTCTCCTCCCTGATTTTGCCCGTCCGAATCTGATCATGTATCCTTAGTTTTAGAAATTCCAACAGGTTTAATGCCCAATCTCTATTGATTTAATTGCAATTTATGCATAATCATGAAAAAAATGCAAATGTACATTATGTCAATGATATTTTTTTTTTAGGAATCAAAGTCGATCCCTAATTTTCAATGCAATAAATGACTAGGTGGAATAGTCAAAAGTTAGATATCAACACCAGCCACACAAATTGTCAATAGCACTGAAGCGATCGATTTTTCACCGAAGTGACTTTCAAGTAATCGGAAAAAAAAAAAGTTTTAGTACTGAAGTGAGCGTCGTATGAAAATTATGATACTTATAGTGCTATTTTACCTATAATTAAGGATTGTCTTTTCCTCCATCCATCCATCCATCCATGATTAGAGAAAATTTCTTACAATATTCAAATTGCATGTGAGTGACAATCATATCTATTTGTAATCTAATCGACGTGCTGGTTGGGAAGAGCTTCCTCAAATCAAAATTGGAGGAAAATATGAACCTATAGTTAAATTTCCTAACCTATTTATGGTCCATATAAAAAGCATATCATCAGCCGCCCCAACTTGATTCTCTATGAATAAATATCTTACTCCTATTTATAATATTTTCGGTATCCAATAACTAGTATGAAAATTATACATATACCTAGTGTGCACTCATTGTCAAATTCGACTGTTCATGCTTGAAGACAGTTTTGCAAGCAACCCATGGTGGATCGACTGGGGCCGATAAATGGATTTGGGCCATATGAAGGTCATGGTCTTATTGTCATGTTGATGGGCCATCAATGAGCCGGCTTTAACGATTGGTATCGCGATTATTTCTCGGACCAAGCTTTGTTAAGTGTTTTTTGCTTGTTTGAGAATTGAGATTGCGCAAGATGATCGCTCCTTTGTTATCAATGGGGAAAATTACTCAAATGGTCCATGAACTTTAGCCCAATATATAATATCATCCCTGAATTTTTAATTTGTTTAATGTGATTCTCAAACTATTAATAAATATTCAACATTGAAGTTACCATTTTTTTTTATCTAGTATCAACCCATTTGATGTTGAAAAAGATACTTTGCAGGAAGGTTGGCTAGAGATTTCTTGTAAAAACACTAGCCCGCTCAGTCAATAATGAGAATATTTCAATCTTTTTTTATTCCATGTATTATTGTCATTATGCACATAAGGGAGGAGCCGTATGAGGTGAAAATCTCACGTACAATTCTGGAACGGAGATTCTTTAAATTAAACAATAACCATTGAACATTTACCAACAGTCCAGGGACGGCACTGTATATTGGACCAAAGTTCATGAACTATCTATGTTATTATCTCTTATCATTAATTAATGGGAAAAGTACCAAAAAAGTTTTCAACCTACTGTATTAGTACCAATTCAGTCCTAAACCTTACATTTGAACCAATTTAACCTTAAAACCTTTTTTCACATTAGTACCAATTCAGTTCATCCGCCCAATTTAAACCGGAAATCACTTACATGGACGCCGGTCATCTTACATGGCATGGTTGGCACTAAAGTTGACATTTTTTAAAAAAAAATTTGACAACATTTTTCCTTTTTTTTTTCCCTTCTCTTTTTGCTCGTGGCTGATCAACGATCGCCAGGCACTAGCCACAAGTCATGGCCAACAACGCCCCCCTTGCCAAATCTGGGGAGGCCGATCCTCGCCTAGGCCAAGGCGGCCTAGCCTGGGGAGGGCAAGGCCGAGCGAGGCTCGCCCAACTTCGCGGCAAGAGGATGCACTATTCAGGTAGAAGCCTAAGCGAGGACATGGCCTCGCCTAGGTGAGGGTGAGGGTGAGGGTGAGGTCGGGCAAGGCTTGCCCAACTTCATGGCAAGAGGATGCACTGTTCTGAGATATCAAGATAGAGATTGGACGAGAAGTTTGAGCGGTTGATTAGAAAGTGACAAATTCAAGGTTCCTTGATTAGTAGTCATTAGAGCGAGAGCAACATCGTAGGGACTTTCAGGAGTTGGATTTCTTGTTGTGATTTGAAGCTACGTCCTTCGGCTGGAAGGACGGCCATGTCATCCCCCATCTTGGTAGGTTTCGGGGTATGACAGGACTCAAGGAACATGGTCTCGGATATAGGAGAATGAGCTCGCCCACGATGGCGCCGCCTCTTGGATGATGGTAATGGTGGAGCAGGGAACTCGGGGAAAGAGTTGGTGTTGGATTCTGGTGAAAGAGTGGAGATGTTTGATTTGCGAAGGCACCGAAAATTGAAAGGACGAGACATAGGTTTGAGGAAGAGATTGGTAAATCTCCACCACTATCTTGACGAAGAGGTCTGGTTGGAATTACGGCATAAATCCTTGGAGTTGTAAAATGAGTGGAGACTAGAAAATCGTAGAAGCATTTGCCAACATATGGTTAGAAATGAGGAGATGAATGCTCCAGCAACATGAGGCCGCCCACCGGAGATTGCCTTCCCTGTCGCATCGACACTTCGCGATCTTATCATTTAGAGGATTATGACTCAAACGAAAAACGCTAAGTCAATCGCCACTTTTCTTCGTTCGATTACTTGCTATTTCATTTTGAATCTCATTTTCGCGTACTCAAGTCCTCGTCCATTAGTGTTTCTTGGTCCCGGTTTAGTTTGCGGCTAACCTCCCAAGCCATTGGCCCGAAGTTGTGCCATTGCCGAGTCTAATCGAAGAGATAGAGAGCATGTCCAAGTATCACGAACCGTGATTCTCTCGTACTTTTGTACCCTTGTTAGTGGTGCTTGGGGTTATTGGATGAAAAGTAAAAATGCAAAAGGGATGAACACAACTGGGTCATGGGAGTAATGTTAAGGCGTTTGGTTCTAGGAGTTCTAAGATTGAACGAATATACATTAGGAGCTCTAAAGGCGTAATTGGCCTCCTGTGCACAAACTGGTCGGGAGTTGATGCCGCTTTCCTAATGAGGCCATGACGGGTCGAAACTAGTTGTCGTACCTAAAGTATACTGTGCGTTTCACTCAATGAACCAAACGTCCGAGCTATGCTGCGTGTGGTACGATCTGATATGAGGAAGCTATTCACCTTATTGTTCTTTGAAACAACTAGAGAACAAAGGCTGGCCTAGTGTGAATGACCCACTAGACCCCACATGGGCTATTCCGCTGCCAAAGAACTGCTAGCCCGTGACACAATTCTCTCCCCAACCCTCCGAAGGTGCAAGGCTTCATCTTGCACTTCAGGAAAGCCTTCGGAATTGTGAATGAATTACTAAGTGACCTCTTATTCTCAATTTCTTCAAGTACTCCCGTTAAGTCTAGCTAGACAAGCCTTAACTTTTTTCCGTGTGTAAATGATGCACCCGTGATCTAAAGACTCATATCTAGGATCTCACCACTCCATTTCCAGCGAGAATTAATCGGATGAGATCGATCAAAAACAAAGAGAATTGTCCTAGTGGGGGTAATTTGGTATATGAGATCGAACAGTGGTCGAGGACCAAGAGCTGGTGCTTTAATTGACTTGACTCGCTACCGTCTTTCATTATTATAAGAAGTTAATCTGATTGGTTACAAAGAGGATCATCAGAGTGATTCGTTTTAGAAGAATGAATGAAGTTATAAATATAAACTTCAAACAGGGTCATCGAAGTGGATTTTGAGCTTATAGGTTAAATAGATTAAATACTGCTTCAAAATCACAACCTAAAATAATGTGATGTTCCTAAGAAAAAAAAGTGATCAATTAAAACTTCATGAAGATGGAGCAATTATGTAAAGTTGCAAATTTAATGTATCAATGAAGAACTACTATAATGTGACCGCATTTTTGCATATAGTACAAACACATAATACAAAGGAAAAAGCTTGGACATTTATATCACATAACGTACAAGCATCTTATAATACAAAAGGAAAAAGAGAGATATAGAGTGTTGAATTCCATCTTGATCAACTAGACAATGTCCTCCCCGACTCCGCCTCTATCACTGCCAACCGGTTGAGACGTAGGCTTGTTATTCATCGATGATTCTTCGCGGTCCGCAACATTAATTTTCAAAAGATTTTCCATAAACACTAGTGATTGAATGAACAAGTTTCTGAGTCTTAAAGAAGTTGCTGTGGACATGGGTTTGACGATTCGTTTCATCTCCTGAAAAAGTTGTTGGTAATCAAGATTTGTGGCTACCGTACCAAGGAACATACTATAGATAGCCCACTTGATGTAAGAACACAATATAATCAAGTCGAGTGCTATTCCAACAAGTAAACATACTATTATGAGAAACGCGCAATTTATGAATGTCGTTCCATAATCACTTTGTGTTGTTTGCGAACTGATGCCAAAGAGCACAATGGGAGCTACAGCTATTGGGATGAAGGTTGCTTGCTTGTTTAAAAGTACATCCTTAGCTCCTAAGAGAGCAAATGACCATCTAAGCAAGGATGTCGAGAAATCTTTCGATTTTTCAATGATGGCATCTTCTTGTTCTCCGAGTCTACCAAAAAGAACAACAAAATCTAAAATCATTAATTTATGGTGCAAGTAGATAATACGAGCTTGTAGCAGGAAGTGTCCACCTATATGCTTAAATCTTGCTCGATGGAAGCATACTCATCCACAAATGAAACTGTACAATTAGTAAAATCTATTGTACATATGAAATATGACTATGAGAATTTCTCCCGAATTACATTACAACATGTCACAGGTGAATCCAACGTTACAAAAAGGAGCTGATTATCAACGACATGCAAAGTTCATAAAATTAGCCTAAACGGATTTGTGGTAAGTAATAAATGACCCTTGATCAATATGGATGGACTCCACAAATAGCAGTTTCAATAAACAAAGAAAGCCAAGTGCAACAAATGCTCGTGACTCAAAGTAAATTTTGATTGTTTAGATGCAAAACTATCCTCTGAGCTTCAGTTGAAGTAACGTTGATGTCGGACATTAATTTGTGCTAGCTTTCCAACGAAGAGAGTCGACGCTTCTTTTCACCTCTGCGCGAGAGGCAAAGAGTTTGCAGCGACTGCAAATTGTGTTGGTCTTCATGTCCATCGAAGATGGATTCTTATAAGGCATTTTTTATTAATTGCTCGCGCTTTGCTCCCCCCCTCCCCTCCAATAGATGCATATATAAATTTTCGAGATGAATAAAATAATTTCTATGCAACTATACTCATGAAACCGAAAGGTTAGAGTAAAAATCATCTCAAACATGTATACACATCTCTACTCGTGAAGAAACCTAAATGAAGACCCTACAATTACCTAAAGTACAAGGGGAAAAAATAATTTTTAGCAACGATGTCATATGCAACTTGGCACAAAAAAAGTTAATAAATGAATATACATAAAGAAAATAAAATAAATATAGGGCCATAAAAGAAAACCTAATTGAAGCATCCCACAAGTGTTGAAGATTGCGACGGTGAATAGCCGGGCAAATCTCCTTTGGCAGTGAGATTATATTACATTCACTCCCAATCGACAGTATTTCACTACAAGCCGCCTACCACAGGAGAAATGCCCAGTTCTTCACTACTTTTAGCAATCTAACATCGCCTGTGGAGCTCATCTGAAGAAAATACTACCCCACGAGTAATCAAGTTACTAAAAAGAGGAATATGAAGATCACAAGGAACTTTACCTTTTCACTAGATTAGCTTTGATTTCTTAAAATTGATTGTCAACTACAAAGCGTATTTCATTTTTCACTTTGACTAAATACCCCATCAAGACTTGTAGATGGTTTCAAAGTCGAATGTACCACAATAGCTCTTGAAGTAACATGATTCCCAAAATGCATGTGTTAGTCTGTCCAAACAAGCACAAAAAGCTCTTTGAAAGGAAGCCATGAATTTTCAATGTAATTAAATAACTCGAAGGCTTTTCCTTACAACGATTTTCAAATTGCCGAATATTTTCATCAAAATTCCGCTTCACTCTTGGTCAGCGCGTCGGGAATTAGGGGTAGCTGCAACTAGGCTACGGTGGTTAGGACTTTCTAATTGGGAACTTTTTGGAGGATTTGAGGAATATAGAGCTATGAAATGTGCAACTTGGGGGGACAGAAGTGCCAATTCTGGTAAGTGTAGAATGACAACTGATGTGAGGTGCAATCTAGTGTCCAACAGGAAAATTCAGAATGCAAAATTTTGAAAAGAGAGGAGACAAAGTGATAACGGGATCGAAAAAAGTGAGAAGGATTTTTGTTATTTTTTATAAGACAAACAATGTTCTATTGCTAATGCAAGTTCACAAAATTTACAAAGATGAGTATGATAAATGAACACGGGAAGAGGGGGGATTGAAAAATTAATATATATATATATATATATGTGTGTGTGTGTGTGTGTGTGTGTGTGTGTGTATAGGGTCTTGAATAGTCGGATTCAATCCCCAGAAATAACAGATGAAAGGAGCGAAACGAAAGCCAATGGAATTAAGGCTCATATTATTTCGGAAAAATAAATGATTTAAAATGTATTTTTTTTAAATAATCACTTATATCGTTTGAAATAATTAGTCAATGAAAAATGTTATCATTATCGACAATAATTTATGTTTGAATATTTTATTAAATAATAAAATAATTTTCGTTCATTCATCTTTATTAAAGATATAAGCGATTATTTAGGCTCCATTTGTTTTTCAGATAATGTAATATTTTTGGAAATTATTTTTTAGAAAATCATTTTCCAATAAAATAACAACATTTCTGGTATTCGGCTAAGACCTGAAAATTAACTGGAAAATATTTTCCATTGTTCGGTATGGAAAATCGTATTTGATCTTCCTCCTTGCAAATTTCTTTATAATATTTTTTTTATTTATTTAAAAAAATTGAATTTTTAATACTTTTTATTTTTGAATAATGTTTTTATATTTCTTTATTTTTCTATTCTTTCTCTTCCTTTTTTCTTTTCTTTCTTCCTATGCCAGTTGCCGTGGCCAACAACCGGCCGGTGATCGGCCACAAGCAAGGGACAAGCCTCGAGCAAGGCCAAGCCTGGCCAACAAGGCTCAACCTTGCTCTAGGCCAGCGAGGCTCAAGCTCACTGGCCATAGGTGAGGTTGACCTCGCCGGATCTGGTGAGGTGAAGCCTTGCCCGAGGACAATTCTAAAAAATGACTCATGAGTAGACGAGGACGTCACCAATGTCTAATTCTGTTGGCACAACAAAAGAATCCTCTTCTTGCCGTGGTGGGCTTACGAGGATCAACTTCATGTTTCGATATCGTTGCACCCGTTAAAATCATGTAAAACTCGTTCAAGATCCATTGCCGTCACTAATTTGTGATAGGTCTTTATTACAATTGTGAACCAAAGTAAGAAATATTGATATAAGGCAAGCGTTATTTCGTGTGAATTGGCATTGTTGATTCGTACTATAGGCAGGGCAAAAATAAAAGTGATACAATTGGGGAAAAAAGCAATTTGGAAGTAGATTTTGCACTGTCAATCTCTAGCTATAAAGGGAAAAATAAGTCAACTTCCAAAAGGTGGAAAACCTAATTCTCGTTGATTAACAACGCCTCCATCAGTATGCATGTCTTCATTTAAACATTCCTTCTTCATGGACCGTCAAAAAGAGTGCCATAACATTAAGACATATTATATTAAATTCCTCAAGGAATAATTGTCCAAGCAAGCCCCCAGTCTGATCATAGTGTGATGTTGAAAATTGCATTAATCATTGAAGAATTATTATAGTCCGGCCACACTTTTGCGTATTTTAAAAAACATAATATGGAGGAAAAAGCTCTGACGTCCATTCCACATATCGTACGAACACCTTATATTACATCAAGAAAAAGAAAGATGCATGGCATCAAAATTACCAGATCAACTAGACAATATCTTCATCGACACCGCCCCCGTCGACACCGCCCCCGTCACCGCCAATCGGTCAAGTCTCAGGGTTGTCGTTCATCGACGATTCTTTTTCATCCATAATATTAATTTTAAAATTATTTTCGATAATTATTCATGATTGAATGAACAAGTTTATGAGTCTTAAAGAAGTTGCTCCGCATATGGACTTGAAGATTTGTTTCATATCCTGAAAAACCTGTTGGTAATCAGGATTTGTAGCTATCATAAGAAGGAACATACCATAGATACCATAGATAACCCGCTTGATGTAAGAATTCAGTCCGATCGAATTGATTGATTTTCCAACAATGAGACATCTTAGTACGAGAAATGAGACATTGATGAATGTCATTCCACGACCATTTCGTGTTGTTTGTGAACTGATGCCAAAGAGCGCGATGAGAGCTACAAAAATTGCAATGAAAGTCGCTTTCATGTTTATAAGTAAATCCTTGACTCCAAGAAGAGTAAATGACCATCTAAGTGAGGATGTCAAGAAATCTTTCAATTTTTTAACAATGTCATCTTCTTGTTCTCTGAGTCTACGAAAAAGAACAACGAAAACTGAAATCGTTAACATTTGGTGCAAGTAAATAGTACAAACTTGTAGCAAAAGCAGTCCACCTGCATGCTCAAACCTTACTTAACGGAAGTTTATTTATCCACAAATTAACTATACAATGAGTAAAATTAACTGTGATGGTGAGAATTTCTCCCAAATTGTATTACGGCATGTCACATGCGAATCCAAATCACAAACTAGAGTTCACCGTCAATGGCATGCAAAGTCCATATCATTAGTCTAACGGATTAATTGCATAAGTAATAATTAGAGGCGGCAAAATATTTTACTAACCGATTTTTCCGCTCATATTTGTCGGATTGGGTTTAAAATGGGCATCTCCGATTTTTCCACTCAAAGTCCAATTAAAAATGAGCTTATATGGATTTGACTCGGACCTCTTAATAAAAGAAAGAAAGTCAAATAAAGAAAATGACAAAAAAGTATGATGCAAGTCTCGATAAATCAAACATTGAATTGATGTCTAAACTACTTTAAACATAAATGGCAAAAGATTTAGCAAAGAACATGTGATCCAACTTTTGCATCTTTAGTTTGTTTGGTTTTTGAAATGGAAACCAAACCAAGACACGCAAAAGGAAAAAGTCATTGGTTTGTGATTGTTTTTTGAACAAGTCTCATTGAATCCAACCAAATCATAAATCCTTTTGCTCATCTATACTGCCACCACCTTGTGATAAGATTTCCGTGAAAATCCATATTCAAGAGATAATTTTGCTAAGAATTGGAGCCCATGTTAGGTTGGGTCAGTTTGGATCTAGATTTGTATTAGGTCAGATTTAAATTGCTAAAGCTATATTGCATAATCAATTTTTGTCGGATCCAATTACAACTCGCCCAAAACCAACCCTATCCACCCACTTAACAGGACTACTAGTAAATGACTCTTGATCAATATGGATGAATTTGCAAGAGTCGTACAAACAAAAGTTTCAAGAAACATAGAAAGCCTAGTGCCCCAAATGCTCATGACCCAAAGGAGGATATAGTTCATAAGGAACAAGGTAAACATACGGAAACTATGAAGAGCACTAATCAATGTAAATCTCCACTGTTTTGAATGCAAAACACTAACCTCTGAGCTTCAGTTGAAGTAGCGTTGATGTCGGACATTGATCCGTGCCAGCTTTCCAGCAAAGAGAGGCCTTTGTAGGGACTGCGAAATTGTGTTTGGTATTTGATAGCCCTCGCGCATGGGGTGATTCCGGCCATGCTTCCCGACAAAAAGAGTTTCTTCTTTTTTTTCTTCATTTGCAGCAGCGATTAGGACACCGTGGGGGTTCTTTTTCTCGGAATTACGGCTGGCGCTGCCCTTCGACTGCCGAGAATTCCCCGTCCCAAGGACCTTTCCTACCGAAGGGAAACATCGTCTTTTGGGCGCTCTCTTAACATATTTTGCTTGATCTGTTGAACGGATGTCTACTTAATATTGGGAAGAACATCGATGCATTAAGGTATTATAGTATTCAACGTTTGAGTGCGCGCGATGACTATAGTCTTCAAGCAACGAATGGTCTACCCCAAAATATCTAACGAAGCCCTCTCCACCCCTATCAATGAAGTAGTTATTGAGGTTAATGTCTTATATTTTGTCATCCAAGAGATTATGAGGCGATTTCGAAAGGTCATTTTACGACTTGACAGCACAGGGGTCCCGCTCCTAGGTGAGCGGGCGGGGGTCCGAAGGGTCCCGAGCTGCCAAAGGCGTTTTATGTTCAGTTATAAAATGATTTATATGAGAAAACTAAATATTTTAGGCTATGAGGGCAATTTTGTAATTTGTGCCATGTAGAGTTTCGCTATATATATTTAAGGTGAAACGGGTCTTTAGAATAGAGACAAGGGGGTGAGAAAGAGTGGTTGTACATTTTTCTACGTTATTAATGAAACAGATCTCTTCTTTCCGTGGACATAGGTAGGCGGAATATCTCTTTTGCTGAATCACGTAAATTATTGTATTGTGCGAATTTCCATTACTTTTTTGTATCGTTGATAAGATCGAATTCAGATATTCGACAGTAGGTGAAGAGACCGAAAGAGTGAAGGAAAGAGAGCCAAGGATCTCAAAAAAAGTCTAATGGGAAGAGAATGGATGACACAAAATACAACCCCCGTTCACTGTTTATAATAAGCTCTTCTATATATGTATGACTTCCAAATCTAATCTTGAAATCTAGAATAATCAAAGAGGAAAAAGCATCTATCTGTTGGAATTTTCCTTGAGCCGAGTCAAAGCTGGAGTTGTTAGAACAAACTGCTGGAAGTTATTGTATTTTTATCTATGGATTTTTCGGTAACTTTAGACCCAATCCAGCGTAAGCTTTAGCTTGTCAGCATGTCCTAGGACCAAATTCAACTTCTTACTAAGCGCATGCTTTGAAAATGAACCCCCTAAAACAGTCCACGAGCGCCATCACGATCCGTTATCATAATTTCGAGAGAGAAAACACCATGTTCTATCCGATAGAACGTTGCGCCATTTGATGACTTTTATTAGATGAATTTTGTTATATAAATAAATAAATAAGTGCCCCCGTGATACTTAATGAGAAGCCATGTAAAGAAATTTTCCAGCTTTTGATACAATGTTCTTCTTGTGTGGTGTGTGATCAATGCTTTATAAATTGAAATTTTCATATCAAATATACTTAACAAGTGCTAAGAGACACCTGTTAATAAAACCCTTAATAAATATGTTATCAGCAAAAAAGATAAGCACTTGGAGATAGGAATTTTTTTTTTTCTCCATTTTCAATTTCTGAACGTATTTCCGATATGATTTTCCTTCTCACACGAGAATGAAGATGAAAATTTCTTTCTTCTTTTTTCTCCTTTTCTAATCTCTGCAGTTGCCAAACACGCATTGCACCGAACACATTTCCATGATGATTTTCCTCCACACACGAGGATGAAGGTGATAACGTCTTCTTTTTTTCCTTTTCTAATATCTGGAGTTTCCATGCTGTCGCTGGCTTAAGCAAGAATTCTGCATTGAAAAACTATACACATATTGCATTTAAAAACTCTTTTGCTGTCGCCCTTGTTAAAGGTTGGTCCCTTTAATCTTTGGGTGAAATCTATAATTTAAAAAAATGGTTTTTTTTTCTTTTTTGTGTGTTGGATAATGTGAAGCAATCCCAAATATAAGAGAAAATTTTCAACATAAAAAATTTTGTGTGGGATAACGTGAAAAATCATTCACTTGAATAACGCCTATTTTTGCAACTCGCCCTATGTGGCTTTCTCAATTAAATTTTGACCCCGACGTGATATTTTTCAAGAAAATTCAAGTCCACCGTGAACAATATTAGATTAACGTGGCACAAAAATTGTTCCCCATGTTGATTTGAAAATGAACCCTTGATCTTAGAAGGGGAATGCAAGCATGCACACTGGCATCTTGTCTTTTGAGAAGCTTGACCAGATCAGTTCCGGCTCTCGGCAACATGAGATGAGCAGCGAAGAGCTCGTCGGGGTCTAGCATCTTGCCAGGCCACCGCGATTCGTTCCTTCATCGAACCAACACAATTGATCCCAACCACACAGTCTCCCGACCCCCCTGAACTCTCCCATCTTCACGACTCGAGGTCAGAGATTGAAAACTTCAGCCACTTTCTCTCTTATCTCTGGTAAGCAAATAACTGATTTGTGTCTGGCGAGGGATTGAGGAAACATGGCTCCGCTATTGCAGAAGAAAAGAGGGAAATGGAGGATTCCACTAGTAAAATGTCTGAAAGATTTGATTCTCACTCTTTTAGATATGTAGACTTTCCATATTTCTCCTTTGAGTCATTTCCCCTTTTTTTTTATTTTGAAAATATGATACAAATGATTCTTGAATTTTGATTCACTATACAATGTAGTCATTGAATTTTTAATTTGTTTTATGCCGTCCCTAAACCGTAGCCCAATATGCAATATAGTCATTGAACTTTCATTTTGTTTAAGATAGTCCATAGACTTTTAGTTCATGTTTAACTTAGTCTTTAAACAATATGAAAATGTGTCAAGGGACCACATTGAATAAAATGAAAGTTCAAGCACCACATTGCTCATTGGGCTATAATTCATGGACCACATTGAATAAATTAAAATTTTAGGGAATACATTGGATATTTGCCCAAAATTTATGAATCATTTACGTCATTATCATTTTTATTTTTTATTTCACTCTTTGAAATTGAGGATCATAGTGGAATCCCCACCTTCGCCGCGTCCAACAAGCCCTAATTTTCTATTCCAGCCCTAATATTTTATTCTAACTTCACTCTTAATTTAATATGAAGAAATGCAATTTCAAAAGAGTCATTTTTTTTTGGTCGAAAACTTCAAAAGAGTCATTTACCTTCTTTTTCTTTTATCGAAAGGGCCAAGACGACGTTGTTTCTTGTGGTTTTTACTGATCGAATAGTTTCGGTGAACCACGTCAATAGATTTATTATAAATTCAATGCCAAGTCAGATTTTCCGACCACACAAATCGTCAATTGCACTGAAGCAATCGCTTTTTATTTGTGAAAATGACACTTGTTGAGGAAAATCCCTAATTAGTTTTGAAGAAAGACAAAACAATCCTTTTCTGACCACAATTACACTTAAGTTATTTAACGCAAGTAAATACTAAGTCATCAAACTTAGTCGATTAAAGGACTTTGTCATCAAACTCAAAATGTCTCGTTAGATTCAATAAGTATTATTTTTAACAAGTTTATCAAATTGATATCTCAAGATATCATAATTGGCAATCGTAAGATCGTTCCTTAAACACGAAGAACTACACTTATAAAAGCATTAATTTAATTGTTTGGGCGATCAAATCGTCCAGAGATAATAGTTCTTCTTCTAACGGCTATGCATCTTCATTTGGAAGTTTCTCCAATGGATTGATTTCCAGATCAATCCTCTGAAGACTATCCAACGGTTAGATTGGAAGTAGAGGAGTATAAAAGGAGTGCAAAAGCCATACAAGAAAAAAACACTAGAATCGATAATTCCAAAGTCTAAATAGAGCTTTGATCTTACACACTTGTGATTACTATATTCCACGTTGTGATTTTAGAAAGAAAATTACTTGAGTGAAGAGTGTATTGTCGCAACCTAAAAAAAATTGTGTTTTCGATATTAGGCTAATGGATTACTAGATCAATTAAATTAACTAATCTAGCTCGAGTTCTCCCAAACTCTATCAATTCGCAACTTAGATCCAATTATGAGCATGCAAATATTTTCAATGGGAGTCACCACTAATCATTTAAGGTAGGTTGATTAAAAACCTAAATAAAATAGCGGGAGTACTATTTTATTTCTACGAACCAGAAATTATGAATTCGGGGACTTGGTTACGCTAGATTCCCTAACGCCCTTTCGGTATCAATTTCAAGAAAAATACTCAATTTGGTAATTTTGATAAATCATGACTTAGAGTTTAAAGGTGCAGAAATTTTTTATTTTCACTTATTTAAATGAAAACTAACCTATATGTAATGACGTGCAAAAATTGGCATACGATTAATGCAACCTAACATGCAAATTATATGTCATGCGACGACGTGATCTATTTCTAATGACAGGCATATTATTTTTTTGTATTTTTTTAATGAAATTCGGAATTAAAAATGCCAATTATCTAAACACGCAATTTTAAACTAAAGAAATTAACCTATTCTAGAGTGATCTTTTGGTATTTTTTTTTAAATCAAAATTCAAAATTAAAATCAAGTATAAAAAAATAAAAAAAAATAACTGCTAAATCTTTCAAATTAAGTTTTGATCTGAAACCTGACAGATCGATCCTAAAATTCGAAATACCCGTTATGGAAATAACTCTATCTAAAACCTGATAGATAGATTTATTTTCACGTGTGCGGTTGCAGATTAGGAAATTTTCCTAATCGATCACATCTTGAAAAATTCTCGATATCTTAAATATCTTGGATATATTCAAAAGATTTTGAAAATTCTAAATTCTATCCAAATTTGAGAAGTAATAGATATCCAATATTTCAAAAAAAATAAAATCCTAATCAAAATAATGATTATTATCCAAATATGCAAAATTAGATATCAATAAGCACAAAATAGGCAACCAAATATTCAAATCAAATTGGGATATGATAATTACCTGATTTGCAGATTTCTTTCATAATTTGAATTTGCAGCAGATCGGGATTGCGGATTGACGGTGTGTTGGTGCGGCGGCGCAGCGTCAAGAACGGCGGCGTCGGGATGGTGGTCTTGGTCGCGTGGACTCTCAGCTCAGTGGGGGGCTACGTTGGTATTGTTGGACACAACCAAAAATCTGCAAATCTCAATGAAACAAACAAACGAATTGTGAAGTGGCTGAGGAAAAGAAAGAACTTTTTCCTCAATGTATCGTGAAAAACTCCTTTGGGTGTCGTCAGTTTCTGTGTCGGTTCTCAAAAGAAAACCGTGTGTGATTTTCTTTTCTCCTCTTCATACGTCTCCCCAATAGAAGACCTCTAAGTGAACGTTTCCTTCTTTGCTGAGCGTCTCCCCACTTCAGAATGCCTCCAGATTACTATTTTAGTTAATCCAACTTCCACTAAAGCCTTTTTGGCCACCACTTGGACTTTTCCTTTAACCTGCAGAGGCACAATCCAGAGCAAGCGCAAGACGTGGCCGCACGCCAATCGCTGGACCTGCTGTGCGTGAAGGTGGGGGCTCGTTCGGATCAGCTTGGATGATGCTTCGCTGCGGGGATTCCAGGTTCAGCGATGAAGACTCGCTGGTGTTGCTCACGATGGCCGGTTGGAGCAAGAAGTTATCCTGCGGCGTTCAAGATGACCACGAGGGAGAGCAGCACCGCCGGGGATAAACTGCAGAGTCCTTTGGGCGCTGCAGAACAGTAGTGGCAGCGACTCGGGCACGGCGAAGGGGCAGTGCAGATGCAGCGGATGCACCCGTGCGCAACCGACTCTCTCTCTTTCTCTCCCTTTTGCACTCTCTAAAAATCTGATTTCTGAAATTCTGAAAGCTCCCCCCTTGATTATGAGACATAAACATATATTTATAGTGTAAACCTAGGTCAATTAGCTGGGCTTTCTAGTCCTAATGGGCTTAGGTTTAAGCTTTAATTTAATTCTAAGTGAGCTGAATTAATTTGGGTTTTTCTTTAATTAAGCATAATGGGCTAATTTAAGCTCAAATTAAAACAACCAAGCCCTTTTGCATGTGATTTTCGGCCCATACTTTCCGAGTGAGCCGAGTCTCGTTCGATGCCCGAACTCTATTCACGTGATGAATTTTAAGCTCGCTTGTCACCGCCGATCCGATGCGGAATGCAATTAATCTAAATAAACCTAAACTATATGTTATGCAATGTTAATATTTTTGTTCAGGGGTTAAAATTTAATCCCTAATTTTCTATGCAATTAACACTAAATGATGCACCAAAATTTAGATGTCAACATGTATGTGATAGTGCAGTCTATCATCTAAAAGGCACTACTCTTGTAAATTCTTGGTGATTCAATAGTAAAACACAACCAACAGGCCGTTAGCGTAGAGAGTGGACGTAGGCTTGATAAAGCCAAACCACTATAAAGATCTATGTGCAGTATTCTCTATCCCTAAACTCTTATTTATTATTGTTGATATTATACTACATACATATATGTCATATAAGCTCATTAAAACATCATCTTGGTCATTAGACGCAATCATCTGACAACAATTTATATACAAGTTTGTCATACGCATCCATCTTATATTGATCATACAAGTTGTTGATCTCGATTATATTCATTTCGCACATTTAAATCATTCAATTAGGTAAAATCACCTATTCACCCCCTCAATGTGATAGCACTAGCCGTAACAACACTTAAGGACGCGCATGATAACCATTTTGTTTCTCTATTTTTCTATTTTTTTGTTCCCGAGAACAAGTTTGAAATATAAATCCGTTTAGTACACAATTTCATTTTTCTATTGCTAGAACAAATTTTTAGTCCATAAATAGGTTTGGAACAGAAATGAGAAGTTAAAATTTTCCACTCTTCTATTTCTTGAATAAAATGAGAAATAAAAACTCTATTCATCGCTCATCCTCACCTTCCACCACCGGCCAATTGCCGCCACCTACGGCAACCCACCAACCCGCCGCCCCTTGCCAGCCGCCGCTCACTACAGTCGCCTCCCATCGGCCGCCAACCACTGGCCACCCTCGCAAGCCACCGGCCACCTCCACGCCTCGCCAGCTGCCACCACTAAATGCCACCACTGTTGGCCGCTACCCATCAAAGAATGGAAAAGAGCGTAAGAAGGAAAAATTCGGTATCATCATCAAACGAATTTCTGTTCTAAGAATAAAAATTTTGTGTCATTATCAAACACTTATCTCTATTCAGAAACTTGATCAAGGAATAGATATAGAAAAATCTAATTGTAGCTAGAAATCTATTTCTAGAACAAGACGGTTATCATTCAAGCCTAAGTGATCAAAGAAAAAAGTCATAGCAAGTGTCTTTTTCATATAATTAAGAGTTGTGTTTTCCTCCATTCATCCAAGATTAGGGGAAACTTCTTACAGTATTCAAATTGCATGTGGGTGATATATATTTGTAATCTACCAATTGAAGGGCCGGTGGAGGGTCAGTCACTACAACTTAATCCTCCGCGAATAAGTATCTTACTCCATTTATAATATTTTCTGTATCCGATAACGAGTATTGAATGAATTATACATATGCCAACTGTGGACTTACTCTGAAATTCAACATTTCATGCTTGAAGAAAAGACAATTTTGCATGCAATCCCATGGTGGATCGTCAGGGGCCGAGAATGGATTTGGGCATTATGAAAATGGTGGTCTTATTGTCATGTTGATGGGCCCCCAATGAACCATGGATTCAACGATTGGTTTCATGCTCGTTTCTTGGACCAAGCCTTGTTCAGAGCGTTCCTTTTGCTTGTTCGATCAAAGTTCACATAATGGCACAAGATGATCACTCCTTAATTATAAAGGCGGTAAATGGGTCAAGAACCCACATAATAACCTATATTTAATGATTGTGGATTATAAATGGGTTGAGTTTAGTTTTAAAACTAAACTTAAATGGGTCATTAATGGATTGTTTATCAACTTAATGGGTCTTACATGGCTATGAAATGGGTCATAAATGAGTTACCCAAAAAGCTTATGTGAAATTTTCAATTTTTTTTTAAATTTTCTAATTTTTATAATTTTTGTATTCTTTTTTTTCCTTTTCTTTTTTTTATTTTTCTTCTTCCCATGTCAGTGGCCGCCAGCTAGCCACAGACAAGGGATGAGCTCACCGGCCTCTGGCGAGCCTCGAGCCTCGTCGATCTGGCAAGACTCGAGCTCGGCGAGGCCAACCCCAGCCTAGCGGCCTCGCCAGCCTCCGGCGATCTCATCCCTCGCTTGTGGCCGGCCGCCGGCAGGCGAAGAAGAAAAAAAGAAAAAGGAAAAAGGAAAAGAAAAAGCAAAGAAAATTAATTAAAATACGATTTTTAAAAAATATATTAAAATATTAAAATGAGTGCATAGAGGAAAATATGATTTTCATACCAAACGATGAAAAATATTTTCTGTTCATTTCCATGTTTCAACCAAATATCGGAAAATATTATCATTTTCCTAAAAAAAAATGTAAAAATATTTCTAGAAATGTTATATTTTTCACGAAACAAACGGAGTCTCAATTTTTTTAAAAGATTTGTATTGCATGAAAATATTTTAGCAATATAATTTTTTAAAATAATTATCAGAAATAAGCTTTTCTAGATTCAATTAAATTGGTTGGGTCGGGTAAGATTTTTGCCTTACGATAAATAGGTCATAAATGGGTTAAACAAGTCAAGTTGGGTCGGACCGTTTATGACCCGACATAAATCACCGATTTAGCAGGTCTGCCTAATTATGATGAATTTATCGGAGCTTCCTGAGAATTTCATCCAGAAACGAGCCGTCTGCAATATATCCATGAAGAAAAGGACTAACCCATCGGACAGACTACGTAGGTAGACATGCTTTTGATGTTTGCAACCTCCCCGTGAAACCGTTGACGAGACATAAGTTGAGCGATGCGCGCGACTTCGGACGACCGGGGCGCGAGCGAGATCGCTCCACTTTCGCCACCTTCATCCTCGTCTCCTTTCATGCATTACCCCATGTCACCTCACCTTTTGCCTCTTTCGCCTCAATAACTACTTGCTTTCCACGTCGTTTTTATTGCCCCGGGGACTCTTTCTTTGACCTACAAAGTTGACGTTCTCTTCCTTTACGTAGCCCTGCATTGAGCTCTCATTTTCTTTTTCTTTTTTTTTTTTTTGGGTAAGGTGAGCTCTCATTTTCTTTGTGCTTTCGTGTCCTAAAAGTTGATTCCATACATTCTTTCTTTGTCACGAAAAGAACTTTTAGTCCGTGCAATTAGTTTCATCTTTATTGGTCCAGTGTTTTAATTTTATTCTCTAATTCGTAATAACTTCTACAGAATATATAAAATCAACAAAAATAATAGGACATGGCGTCGCACGCAACACCCGACATTTCTTTTTTTACTAGTTCAGTTGAATAGGCGTGTGTGCCTGCATAAATGAGTCAATATACATAAATAGACAAGTCGTGAGGGCAAAGCACGTTGTTCCCTGCTGTTGTCTAAGAAATATAAAACCTTGTTCCATCTGATGGATGAACTTTTTTTTTCTTTCCAAATGAAAAGCATCAAATGAAATTAAAATATTCATTTGCTACATGCATATGATAGCACTCTTTTCCCTCAATCAGAAGTAGTTATTACAAATGACATGCAACAAAAGTGATGCACAGATACAGTATGACTGCAGGAGTTTTAAAATCAAACTGAATTTGGAAAACAACACATCGTCGAACGGTTGAACAATCTCTCAAAACCGGTCTAAACCTCGTGCAAGCAGACCGACCGATGCCAATGCAAACACTAGGAAGCACATATTGACGAGCAGTCACATGGCCAGAGATAGGCCCATCTAGAGAAACAACTCGGTGCCAAGAGTCCTGAGAAAGATGTACAAGTACCGGTATATCAGAATCCAGCTTGCGGTTCCGATTACTTCTATTAGTGTTAAAAGATAGATAACTTTGCAAATGATGTAAAGCTAAACCGCGTAGCTCAGTGCCCTGATATGCTGTCAACCGAAATGCGCAATGAAGGGTACAAAATTTCTTACTCAAAAGAACATCCTTATTGTGGCAATTCCACCCAGAAGGTAATGGTTAGTCTTATAATACCTCCATACGCTGCTATATGATATATGGAGAAGAGCAGTTGTAAAGGGTTGAAGAATAATTCGATCGATAGATCTCATATAATTGTTGTGCCTAGTTCTGCCAATAATCGAAATGAAAATTAGGACTTCTCATTCTTATATTTGATATAGTCATTGTGTAAATTTAAAAAAAAAAAGATTTTCCTCGTTTCAAGATATTTTATCTTTGCCTTAAAATCATCGGGTTATTGGGTAGTAACTTACTTATTGCGATCTCAAGTCCTATAGACGATTGCAGACAATTCAAATGCTATTTGTGCGAGTGCAAAAGTTTTATTCATAACCAAAAGAACGTGAAAGAAAAAGAAAGCAAACACATTGCACTAGAAAACACAATATTCCATGTTGAGAGTACATCTACCTCTAGCGGCGTTTAAGAAGTTAATCTGTTTTGTTAAAACACATGCTGTCGATCTAATACCTCTTCTGGGAACATCAATCTGATCGCGTCGACAGTAATAATTGCATGGGAGTAAAAAGCCAGAAAAGATAAAGAAAGAGCACTTCGTACGAGTTAGAGTCAGAGATTCGATATGTTGTTTTTTTCCCATCATTCCTTGCCCTTTTGTTTACACTTCTAAATTCTTACCGACGTGTAATTTTAATTACCATTTAAAATTGGAAAGTCAATCGCACGTCTGAAAAAACTCCTCCAATTAGAATAACTTTCGGGTTAAATTAGAGGGCAAATGGAAAAAGTAAATCGAATATTTTTTTAATGAGAAATCTCATTTTGGTCAATGGAATCCGACCATTCTTTATCTCATTGGCAACCGTCATTTGGCGTGAAATTGCACTGTTGGTTCGGAGTAGAGGCACGACAAAAACAAAAGCGATACCATAGGGACAAAACCAGAAGAACCCTCGTCTCAAAGATAATCCCAGCGCGCTACATAAGGTAGATATTGTTCGTGTAAAGCAACGAGCAGTCAGTGGTGAGCAAAATCACAACCTAAAACGCCGCATTAGTGTAAATTTTGCTAGGAAGAAAAACGCGCTTGATAAAAATTTCATGGAGATGAGGCAAATATTCAAAGTTTTGCAAATTTAATGTATCAACGAACAACTATTATAATCTGACAACACTTTTGCATATCGTACTAACACAAAATACAAAGCAAAAGGCTCGGGCATCCATTACATGTCGAACCAACATCTAATAATACAAATGGAAAATGAGAGATATAGGGTGTCTGATTTCATCACGAGATCATCTAGACAATGTCCTCTCGTCCCCGACTCCACCTCCGTCATCACCAACCGGTCGAGTCACAGGGTTGTTATTAATGGATGATTGTTCTCGGTCTGCAACATTAATTGTCAAAAGATTTTCGATAAGCACTTGTGATTGAATGAACAAGTTTTTGACTCTCAAGACAATTGTTCCCCACATGGACTTGAAGACTCGTTTCATCTCCTGAAAAAATTGTTGGCAATCGGGATTTGTAGCTACCATAGCAAGGAACATACCATAGACAACCCACTTGAAGTAAGAATTTAGTATAACCGAGTTGATTGCTATTCCGACAACGAGACATCCTAGTACGAAAAACATGAAGCTATTGAATGTCCTTCCATGATTGCTTCGTGTTGTTCGCGGACTGATGCCAAAGAGCACAATGAGAGCTACGAAAATCACGATGAAGGTCGCTTGCATGTTTATAAGTACATCCTTAGCTTGGATAAGAGCTAATGACCATGCAAGCGAGGATTTCAAGAAATCTTTCGCTTTTTCAAAGATGGTATCTTCTTGTTCTCCAAGTCTACCAAAAAAAACAACAAAAACTAAAATCGTTAATTTATGATGCGAGTAGATAATACGAGCTTGTAGCAGAAGCGGTTCACTTGCATGCTTAAATTTTGCTGGACGGAAGCTTAATTATCCACAGACAAAACTGTACAATGAGTCAAATTAAGAGAACATACAATACATGATTGTGAGAGCAAAATGCATTACAACATGTCATATGTGAGTCCAAAAGTACAGACTAAATTTTAGCATTAATGACATGCAAAACCCATATTAATAGTCTAAACGGATTAATTGAGTAAGTTATAAATAACTTTTGATATAAAAGGATTTTATGAGAATAGTTCAATTAAAAGTTCCAATAAACATAGAAAGCTAAGTGCCCCAAATACTCGTGACTCGAAGCAGGATACAATTCATAAGGAATGAGACAAACGTATGCAAACAATGAAGAGTCGAGTCAAACCCTCTCTGTTGTTGTAGCTGTTCCGGTTGCTCGTCATCTCTGTACTGAACCGGGAACAAATTATTTCAAAGGAAAACAGATTCAAATGAAAAAAATAGCTACTTTATTTGCTCTCCAAACAGAGTTCTTAGAGCATATTCACATGAATGAATTACATACCCTTCAACTGTCATTGCGTGATCCGCCATGATTGGAGTAGTTGGAGCTCTACTAACTCTGTGATTGCTTTTGTGAATGAGGAAGTGGAACGGGTTGCAGTGTGTATATATAGAGGTCATCTGGTCTGCCTTGAATTATCAGTTTATCTAATTGACGTGGACTTGACTTTTGCAAATGTTCATCCCATTTGACCGTTAGATCCCCCCTCGAGAGTTAATCAACGGTTGAGTCTCACTCCTCGATCAAGAGCTTGTGACCATTATCCTATAGTTATAGACTCGAGAATCCTTCTATTTTCTGAATTTTTCATGATGTTGCTGGCACAGGCACTGGACCGCCGGCCACATATATAGGTCTTGTTTTTTCTTTTTTTTTTTCCTATCAATTGTTTTATATTTCTTCTCTGCGTGCATTTAGTTATACATTTATTTTTTCGGTGTTTTACTATTTTCTCAATTTGTCATGATTTCAGACAACGAGCGCCACGGCAAAACAGTTTTTCAAGGCGGACCATTCTGATTATCTCTAACGTATTCTGCTCTATGATCTATCTATCTATCTAGTATCTATATAGCTCTTCAATGCGGAATTCTCTGCTCAGCCAGCCAAGCACATACTACTGCACCAAACCCATTTCCACGACGATTTTTCCTTCTCGCTTGCAAATGAAGATGAAAATTTTCTTTTTCCCTGTCTCCTATTTTGATCTCCTGCAGTGCCCACTTTAACATGCTTTTGCGACTTTTGCATGTTGCTTGGGGTGGAAAATGCAACGACCTAGAAGGAAAGAAAGTAAACGGATTGCATCAGGAAATTTCTTGGTGCCAAGAAAAAGACAGAATTAGTTCATGAAAAGTTGCTTCTGCAACTTTTGCTGGTCAACCTTGGTTTCAGCGCACTATCCCTCGCCGGTCCACTTTAACATGCTTTTGCATCTTTTTGCATCTTGCTTGGCATGGAAAAAGCAACCTGAACCAGGCAAAAGTCAAGCATCTTCCACAACTTAGGCATTTGTTACTTACAAATCTTACAGCACAGTCAAAGTTTAAACGTAGGCCACTCTCCAATTGAGTTTATTCCTTACCTTTTCTGTATTCTTTTTGTTGTCTTTTGGGGTACTCTTAATTTGAGCTTATTCCTTACCTTTTTTTAATTTATTTTTTTGTCCTCGGTAGCCATTCTTGATATTTCCTTCCATCTCATGAAATAGTTGCTTAAATAAATCATCTCCATTATTTTGAGTAATATCATGATTAAAAAGGAACCTTATATCAAGCCTCATTATGGATTAATTATATCTAGAGATAGACAATCGTCCTAAATCTTATCTTATGCACACATGGAAGGCCAATGATTGCATAAAATGCTAAGTACAAGTAGGTGGCTCAACCCTACTTTCAGCAATCTCATGTTGACTACAAAGCTTGTCTGAAGGAAAGGCCGACACACGAGTAATCAAGTGCTTAAAAAGAGGAATATGAAGATGATGACGGACGAACACTTCCCTTCTCACTTAACAATTTCGCTTTGATTTCTTGAAACTAACTCTCCGCCGTAAAGAATATTTTATTTTTCACCTCATCTAAATCTCTCGTTGAAACTTGTAGATATCCTTTTAATATCGAATGTGCCCCTTTAGCAGTTGAAGTAACCCAATTCCCAAAATGCATATACAAGTTTGTCCAAACTAGCACAAAAAACTCTTTGAAAGCAAGCCATTTATTTTTAGGGTTAATAGCACGAAAAATTCAAAACTAATATACATTGACAAATTTACTTCATACTAATTTTTTTATCACATAAAACCCTAAACGAGATACGTCTGTGACAAATTTACCCTAAACTAATTTTTAACCACAAAAAATTTCAAACTAGTACACTTGTGATAAATTTATTCTTCATTAGTTTTCGTTAAATTGGATTAAGACCATGAAAAATCACAACTAATATATCTGTGACAAACAGAAAGTAAAACATCAAACTAGTACACCTGTCAACTGCCACGTGTTACCTAATTCAGCAATTTAACGAAAACTAACAAAGAGTAAATTTGTCATAAGTATACCAGTTTAGAATTTTTCATATTATTAATCCTTTTTCTAATGTAATTAAGAATTGATGGATTTTTTCTTACGTTAGTCTTCAAATTGCCAAATATTTTCATCATATTCTACTTCACTCTTGGATTTCAAAACCTTGCACAAATCATATATTAAAGAATCCCAATACGTCCCATCTTCAAAAGAGATTTACATTTTCCCACAATATTCTTTTTAATGTGCCAAACACGTAACAAATTCACACTTTTAAGAAAAGTGAATCAACTGCTCTTCAATGAGAAAAGCTAAAGGTTGACCATTAACACCGAATATGTTGCTAAACATTGTCAAAAGCCAGTCCATTATCTTCCTTTTCCTCCTTTCTCAAAAGGCAAAGCATGAGTAGCAAAAAGCATTAAAGTTGGGAACTTCAACAATTGCCAATTCCGACAAAAAAAAAAAAAAACAATTGCCAACAAAGGCATTTTGTATCAATTAATCTTGTAAGTACAATCTATTACAGAGAAATTTGATAGACTCTTTGTTAGTGCCATGAAAATAGGTTCAGAGAAAAATAAGTGCCTAAAGCGACCCTCAACATCATGTTTTAATTAAATTGTGGATGAATCCACTAAGCTCATTCAATAAAGCTCGGACCATAGTGTGACCTTTCATATCTTTATCATAGATTTCGCTTTCTTGTTGCAAATAGTATTAGCTATAGCTGAATGTTGGGATTATTTGTCTCAAGGAAGAATGAAATCTGGCGACAAGGTATATCAGCTTTAGACATCTCTTTCACACACAAATCTTCAACTTTAGAAAAGTGACAACAAGTAGGATATCTGAACATACGACTCGAAGGATCATGATTGTGTAATACTTTAAAATTTTGAGTGACCATGATCCATTCTTCTTTTTATAACCACAAACTTCAAAAGGATAGTCAATCAAACAAGATCAACTCTTTTTTCTTAGATATGCAATAGTGATAATATGTTAACCCCAGTGATTACCTCTACTGTTGCAAGCAAGAAGAATATATTTGTCTCTCTTTGACCTTGTATATGCATGCACCAAAAATTCATTTAGGTTGCACGTTTGAATACGTCTAATGGAACCAAAATGGAAACTTTACAGGTTCAGAATCAGGCTTTGGACATATGGAAGAAACTCAAAGCGATAGATGAAAGGAAGATAATTGGTGACCCACATTGGAAATGTTTCTTATATTTATCTCAGAAACCACAGCATGCATGTCGTTATAATATCGACAAAATCCATAAGCTCCAATATACACATGTTCATCCAAACAAATGAAAAGGGAAGTAAGTGGATCGGATGATTAAATTATGGGCTCATGCTTCATTGTCAACCCCACAATTGATGAATAAAGGATGAATGTTTCGTTCTTCTCCAGACTGATTCGCCAATCTATAGCAGGGCTTAATTAAAGTTTAAAAAACATAGCAAACGTTCTAAGACGTGTCTAAAGAATATAAACATCTTACAATTTGATTAGTTCCAGGTCTCGACGTCAATGAGCCTAATAAGATGGTGTGAACCACCACCACCACCATTGCGTGAAGATGGCAAACAAGTCGCTGCGGTCACTATCTTCAAATTTGACTTAAGAGAAAAATGAAACGGAGAAGATGGGCACAATCAAGAAGGGGTGAATTGATTAATTGAAAACTCCAAAATATTTTAAGCAATTTTGGAAAGAACAGTGTGTAAAACGTGTACTGTGTGCCATGTGTTATAAGATTAAACACTCTTGGCAGTCGCTAAGAGATAGCAACCCTCGCAATGGTAGGCGATGTCCCTAGATAGGGTTGGGTTGTTTGCCCTAGGGAGGGCCAAGTACACTCCCGGCGAGTGATCAGCGGCGACGGTTCATCTCCACTCCCCCTCCTCCTCTCTTTTGGCCTGTTTGATGATCTAATTAAGTTTTGAAAATTAAAATTTAAAATTTAATGAGACTAAAGCTTCTTTGATGACCTTTAATTAGAATTGACATAAATGATTCAATGAAGGTAATAGTCCACTTAATCTAGTATGTTAAGAAGGGGTTATCTAATTCTTTGAAGAGAAACATATGCGATGGTAATTAGAAACTTATCAAATATATTCAAAAACCTACCAAAGAACGATAACTAATAAGTAGTGAGGACAAAGCACATTGCTACCTGCTTATTTGCGGCAAGCAATGAGGACAAGCTAGTGCTGAAGGCATATGCCCAAAAACTTCAAAAATATGAGGCAAGCCAAGGAACATAGTTTGAAACGAATGTCGCCTTTTCTCAGGACACCAAGAGAACGTATCAAAGCAACGTCTGACGAGGTGCGCACAGCAGGAATGGTTCTTTAGTCGTCTGTTCGACAACATTATCTATTCTCTGTGTAGCCTTCGTTTGAACGCTCTTAAGCTCTAAGGCCTCAGAAAAAGAGCCAATCGCAGATACATGGCAGAGCTTATTAAGAGCATCAAGACGTCCACGCCAACTTTAACAAACCCAATTATTCTGAAGGTGCACATTGCAGCATTTCTTTTATGCATCTTGGTTTCTGCGGTCCAACCAACTTAAGAATATTTTTCACAGGATAGACAACAATGTGTCAATGTAATCAATCATGCACAACAGTAAGACCAAACCTTCATGACAGCACCAGTTTAGAGTACCTGTTCCTTTTATGGAACGACGCAACAGAAAATTCAACGGGCGTAAAAGGTTAAGCAAGCTACAATTGCTGTCACGCCAATCCTAACCTCCAATGGATCAGCTTGTAAAAGTTGCAGAAAATTCAGTTGTCTAAGGTAGTATATACAACCAGCATTTGGTGAGTTATCTGTGATAGCTCCAACTTTAACGACAGCTAGCAGATCAAGCTACTTTCTTGCTTCTATCTCTCGCTTACCTAGGTGCTTCCTTTCTTGCTGTTGTAACAGAACTTGGCAGTAAAATGACCTCTTGATCAATCACTCCTGAAATAGAACATAAAGCCACAAATCAGAAGTCAACACATGAGGAAATCAGCAAGTAAAACTTCATTAAATCCGAGCTCTAATGAGGCCATTCCATTATGTAGCAAGAAAATGTTGGTTTTCTCATCCTCCAGATCACTTTAAATCCACCATCTTTCACCTCTGACTTATGCATTGACATCAGCTAAAGCCTAAACAAGAAAAGAAAGCCTGGAAGAGCCATTTTTCCTTTGTCTTTCCTCAACCCCAAGAAATTAAAATCTAACAAGTACCACTAATATGGTCACTAATTCTGATATCACCATTGCTAACTAGTGAAGAGGTGGAAAAAGTCACAGCCAATTGCCCACTATACCTTATCAGAGCAGTAGGTACACTCGGCACTCTTAACCACTCAGGAGCCTTCAGAACCTTGTATCATGTTGCATCGATGGACAATCTTCGAGAAATCATCAAGACTTAGCTGTAACATAGACAGACAAGTCATGCCATAAACAGATAATTTGATTCCTAAAGACCCAAAATTAGAATCAACATTCGATCCACAGTTTACTTAACATCATTAAATTATGTTAATTCCTCAGAAAAGCAATCCTTAATTCTATAGTCAGCAATTGTTTTCCTTTGCTTAACATTACTAGAAATTTGTTCAATCTAGCTAAAAAGATCAAAAAATAAAAGAGATAGATGAAGATGGAGAAAATTACATTCTCCGATGCCAAAAGTGGGCTAGCTAAAAGATCTAACTAGAGAATAACCTCAGAATAACTATGTAAAATTTCATATCGCAACAGAAACTTTTTTCCTACACTTTCGGGCATGACTAGTCCTGCCAGCATATTACCACATTTACTTTCACTACTCCATTGTTATGATTAAATCAAGTTGGTGATACTTTCCCAGACGGTTATAGTGATATCATATTTACTATTGCTCAATTCTTGAAATATGGACTAACGCAAGATAATTTCAAATCGCCTAGATTTTTATCTGCATTCATGATTCAAGAATTTTGTTAAAAGGTGCCGCCAGGGGACTTCCTAAACACCTCAAAATAAAGAAAGTTTGTCATTTCCAATGTACTATCTTTCCCGTGCTATGCATGATAAATGAAAAGAAAACATTTCCTTAAGTGTGGTTAACAGGTGCTGCAGGGACACTCGCCAACAAGACTTATAAGTTGATTATGTATCTCTGTCCTCATGGATGGTTAATGAAATTTCATAACACTGCAGTCAACTAAGTTAATGATGCTGGGACCTTTTTTCAGACTTTCGTAACAGTTCAGTCCACAGCAATGCAGTTGACAGAAGAATTAGCATGCAGGACTGGAGATGAAACAAAAATAGTAGTAGGTTGGACCTTTCCATCTCCATCGCTATCAAAGCAGTGAATCATGTTGGCTAGTTCCATGTCTGTCCATGTAAAATCATGAGCATCAGCTACTTTGGCTAAATCATGCACAGTGATGCCGCCCTTCCCTGCTTCTGCATGACACATGCAAGCTCGTCAGTTCCAAAAACAAAAAGGTTCGCAAGCCAAAAAGGGGCATCTATTGTACCAGCCTCCCACATTGTGGGGTCCAGGAAGGGCTAGATGTACCCACTTAACAATAAGATTACAAGCCACAGTAAGAAAAAGAATTGCCACACAACATCCACTTAAGAAACTCTCATTGTTAGTATCCAGAGGAACGTAGCAAAAACTGTGTAGTAAAATTGACATTCTGTGACGTCTTTTGGCATTTTCTCATACTACAGCAATCTAGAAGCAATATATCTCACAACTACATACTAGCAAACCAAAATCTGCAGGATTTTCAAATGTTTAATATCCCTTTTCAAAACCGTGACTGAATAAAGGGATGGAATATTTGCTGAGCATAAAAATCTCCCTCCAAATTAGCCTTCTATAGATATTGGTTTCTTAGATGCGAATGCTTCAGCCTAACAATAAATTAGCTTCCCTGAACATCCCTACCATTTGGACTAATGATGCACAAGGACAAGTAAACCTGACGTGCTAAACCAACAGGAAGTTGCCAAAGCCATCAATGCCAAAAAAATGAAGGAAAGAATGTGAAAAAATATGTATCCATCATCTGACAAGCATACAGATGGAAACTCCATTAACCATCAATTACCATCTAACTGAAAGAAGTGCATAATCAGCTCATCCTCAGTCATCTTTACCCGGCTGGTAAACTGGATATCAATTATTATTTACAGGAAAACAAAGAAAGAAAGAAACAAAAACGGTCAGTTAGGAGAAAAAAAAGGGAAACAAAATTCTCTTAAAACAATAGTTAGGATGAGTTACAGACCGTTTTTTTCCTCTTCAGCATTCTAGGATTTTCTTGAGTCTTTTCTACTATGCCGTTAAGATCTACACTAGCCTCATTTTTGGAAGGCCCTGAACTCACTGTTCCTGAAACTCTGGCAGAATCATGCAGAGACAGCACAATGGCCTGCATTTTGCCACTGACCTTGTTAGTATTAATCTTGTAGTTACTACAAGTGCAATAGATTGCTAATCCGTGCTGAGATCAAACCCAAGCTTCACTAAGAGTATTAAAATCATGAAAACACTAGATTTACCTTTGCCAATTCAGCATCATCATCAACATAATCCAACTTATTCAGTAACTTTTTGGTCTGAGGTTTCTTCTTCGGTTTTGGCACTTTTCTCTTTCCCTGGAGCAGGAGATAGTCACAACAGGTAAAACACAACATTTCAAAGCAAGATGGAAGATTGCAAAAGTGTTGACATGTCCATTAGCTAGGAAGGACAAGAAGCTCGGTTATAAGTAGACATATCAAATAATATATGATCAAAATAATTCGCTGAATTCAGCTCGTCAATTGTGCTCACATCAATCTTTAAACTTCTTCCACCCACATTGAACGACAATTCAGGTTTAGCTCCTTTTACTTAACTCATTGTTTAATTCACATCAATGTCACAACCTCCGGGATAAGTGATATATCTGAAATCTGATCCGAATACCAAAAATGGATTAAGACTAAAAACAAGGAAAACGAAATTGATTTCAAACTAAGCATGTCGCAATCGGCACTAAGTATCATAGCCAAATTCTCTGAGTTCATAACTTATAAATCTACACGTCTTCCATAAAACACCACCCTGATCTTACCTAACATAAAACAACCATTGACATGAAGATATTGCTGATGTTCAATATGTCCATTCCTATTATTATAATGACATGTCCAAGACTGATATATATACAACTTACTAAAATGTCCAAGTGCACCTCAAATCAGTAGTTTTATATTGTTGTCTAAATCCCGATTTAAATGTAAATCTAATTACTTGAAAAGCAATAAGAGGAGGTACAGAAAGAAAAACTGTCTTCAACCAAAACACACTCCAAGAGGACGGACAAAGCACCGCAAAAGCTAAACTTAAATGAAAGCCATAAATCAATTTGACCAAAAACACCTACACTATATTATTCAGTAATTAAGTCATTTATTCAACTGTGGTATTGATATTTAATCAATTTGGTGAATTTGCAAGCTTTCTATTAGGCATTATACTTATAAAATGGGTTCAAGCAAATCACTTCAACTGCTATCCATTGAAAAGAAAGGAATGTTGATGCGGCACCTTACAACGGCTGACATGACGTTATATCCATATGCCACGTGGCAAACTATCTTCCAATACTTTAAATGTATGTTTGGAGAAGTGGAACCATTTCGAAAGTATTGATGAGTAGGTTGAAAGTACCAAGAACCTTTTTCATTGAACACGCCTCAAAAACCAAGGTGAGAGAATGAGGTGATATACCACTTGCTTCTTGGTATTTAACATTGGATGGGGTTGAAGGTAGCCCTAGCAATTCCCTTTTTTTAAATAAAAACCATTCACAACTCAAAGATAAAGGCAAGGGGAAAGCATAAAGAAAGTAATCAAGAAAAGTAATTTTTCCACTTGCCAGACTCAGAAAGGCTTAAAACATGCAAGGAAGTTGACGAACCGATAATAGAGGTCATACTTAACATAAGGAATGCAATGAAGAGAAAAATTAAAAGGACAATAAAAGCTAGCTGCAACTCTTCAAGTACATGCAACTAGAGTATCACCAAATTAATGTCCTTCACTGAAGCAGTCTGAAGTAATTAGCAATTGATGAAATTCAAAATAAGTAACCAATAAACAATTAGACTGGGATTTTGGAATTTATTGTGATAGATTTGAAATGCCAAGAAACATCAAAATTACACGGTTTAATTGAAATTCTCGAGAACTTGAAAGAAAGGAAAAACGAAGGGAAGGATAGCATGATAATCTACTAGCAAGTTTACTAATTTTCTCACAGTTTCTAACCGACTGCACAAAATTTTGCTTGGGTTGGGTAATCTACAGATGTTGGCAAGTGAAATCGCATAACTAGGTTTTCAATGCCACTTCAAGCCGAAAATCTCATGGTTACTTAGGATCCAACTTCGATCTTCTCATAACAGTCCTCTGTTTAATTAAGCCAACTATTTCTTAGAAGCACCGGTGAAGTTTCAAACAATCGAAGTGATAAAATATGGGTGCAGCATAAAGAAATTCGTTCTAATCAAGAAGGCACTCGATGAAGCCACTACAGCAACATTTGTGAATAAAACACTTAGTGAAGAAGCCTAAAGAACTGAGAAAATTCAGGAACGAAGTGCTCCTGAATGCACTTCGCGACAACATTAACCAAAACTTATACTAGAAATAAAGACTGTCGTGAAAAAAAATAGATAGGCAACACTTCCAAGTCACCGCAATTTGCGGTGGATACACAACAGTTCGGACTGGAATGAATTAAAGCTAGAGCCGCTAAGCCGAACAATTAATGACACCCGAGCACAAGTCGCTTCACTCACTTCAATGGCCCCATTGTTCTAATTCTTTGAAGATGTACAAGCAGTGTCATTCCCACTGCGAAAAAACCAAGACATGAGAAACCCAATGATCATTTCTTTCTCTTGACTCCGTTGTCTTGAACCCACCTTTCCATTCCCACATGAACCTTAAACGTCAACTAGACTAGGAACTTAATTCACGCGAAAATAACATAAACAAATAAAGATTCACCAGGACAAAAAAAAAAAGGAAACCGACCTTTCTTTTACCAGACCCAGATATTCCAAAATCCCGATCATCCTCCTCCTCATCGTCGACGCTAAGATCATCATCGCCGCCATCGTCGTCCAAAGCAGGCGCGTAATCATCATCCCTGTCGTCGTCCTCCTGACCCACCTTCCTCTTGCCCTTCGCTTCGCCCTTCTTCGCCTTCCGGCCCGAACCCATCACGGAACTCGCCAAATTACGGAGGCCCAGGGCCTCCATTCTCTTGTTGTTCTCCGCGATCCTCGACAGCCTCTGCTTCTCGTAAGAAGTCGGTACGGTCGCCTTCGCCGAGCCGGGGAGGGTCGGGGGCTCCGGCTCGGAGCCCGAGCTCGCCTGCGCTCCGTCGGGCTCCGAGTCGGAAGCGGAAGAGCGGCGCTTCGCCGCCGCCATTCGAGCGTCGCGGCGATGCTCGGGACGAAGTGGCGATTGGCCGGCGCAAAAATGACGAGGTGGAGAGGAGTGAAGAAATTGGGAGGGAAGCGAGATAAAACCGGTCGCACCGGTCCGATTGAACTTTGCGGCTCATGCATTTGGACCGGCCCGGACCGAGTCGTAGACAAGGCGTTTTAGGTGCACTCGACACTTTTAACACTCGCTTTACATGTGAATTTTGATTTTTAAGCAAGTTGAAAATACCGTGCTTCGAGAGTACATGAAAATTTATGCCGTAGGTCGAAACTGAAAAAAGACGACATCCGAGCCATTCGAATTTTAACTTAAGAACGGCGAATTTCATCTCGAGCCGACCTTAGTCTGTCGTACATGCAAACATTACCTCAAAAAAATTGCATAGTGAAGAAATAAATCGAGGAGGTGACATATTATGATGGATCTTACTGTAAATGTACATGTTGAATATATTAGTTCTCTCCATAAGTCAGCTCATTATAAACAATTGCAGAAATTATCATTACTTCGATGCTTCTCCAGCTCAGTGCATCACCCCCCATCATAGATTTAGGATACAAGACGCATCATATCATAACAATATACGAAGGGAAAATGACACAAATAATTTATGGACTTTGACTTAAAGTGCGATTTGATTTCTGAACTTTTAATTTATTCAATGTAGTCCCTGAACTTTAACATGATGTTCAATTTGGTCCATGAACTTTTAATTTGTTCAATATGATCTCTAAACTTTTAATATATGTTCAATTTAGTCCTTAAACTATTTTAAAATGTCCAATGTAAGCTTTCCATTAATTCAAGTGCAGGGATTATATTTAACATTTTTAAATAGTTCAAGGACCATATTGAACATACATTAAAAGTTCATGGATCAAATTGAACATTATGTTAAAGTCCAGAGACTATATTGAACAAATTAAAAGTTCACGAATCAAATTGTACTTTAAGTCAAAGTTCATGAACTATTTATGCCGTTATCCCATATATAAACTATCGAGATATTCACCTAAAATGAGAAGAAAGCCGGAATGCTAACAAGCATCTAGTTTCGAATTCACGCCGGTGCCAAAGCCGCCGAACGGGATACATTGGCAAGTTTTACACATAGAATCGTTCAATTCCTCTAAAAAAAAACCGACGACTTCTTTCCCTTCGGACATGATCCGCCGACGATGAAAAGTGGATTCGCGTGAGTAAAATATGTTTCCTCCTGGTCTTGTCTCTTTCCTCGCCCCTCTTCCCCGTGTACCGCGGCTTTTATTATCGAGAGCGTGAAGACGGAAAACGGAGCGGAATGGCCGATGGGTGGTGGACGGTGCGATACGTAGATAACCCCGCAATACCCATTACTCCATTCCCGAATCCCAAGCTCAAATTCGCCCTCCACGCCGCTCCTCTCTCTCCCTCTGTCTCGCGGCATCTCTGGATGCTCAAGATGTCTTGAGAAAGAGCTCCTGAATCACTGTCCCGATCCTCTCGACATTCGCCCCTCTCGCCTTTTCAATGGCGCCCCTTGTCAGAATCGAGGCGATCAAGCCCATCCCTCCGTCGCTCGCCGCTCTCTGCGCCTGCCCGTGTCGACCCTTTGCCGGGAACGCCCTGGTTCTGGCGCGTCCTTCGTCAAAATTCAATCTTGGGTTGCTGTTACATGGGCCCAAGAGCGTGGTCCGGATGCGATTGCGCGGGGTCTCGGGCCGCCGGCGCATCGTTGCCGCCATGGCGCGCGCCGAGCAGGACCGGGTCGGCGAGAGCGATGCCCATCAGGTGCTTTCGGTCGACTCTATCTCATTAAGAAATCCGGAATCAGTGTATGTGATCGTTTTCTTGATTGGTGTCTGGAATTGTTGGATGTATGAGGGAAAATGGTATTTTTTTTTTATTTTGTGCTGGCTTTATGCTGAGTGCAAATGATAGGGTTGTGAATAACGTACTTTTAGTTGTTAGTAGTTAAGAAAGGGGTAGTTCCTTACAATTGGACGGACCAGAAACAGCAGTAAAGATAATGTGTCAATTTTATCGTTCTTTACGTATTCATGCTTCCTCTGTTGAAATTTGTTACTAATGCACCACGTCTGTGAGGATTTACTGTGTATCTATCATTTCATGCACGGAATGAATATCTGCGGGTACAGGACATGACAATGTTTGTTGCTTGAATTGTTGATGAACGAAGATGAGTAAGTTGTGGCATTAGCTCTCTGTCACCCCTATCTATCTGTAAATGATATTTTCATGTTAAATTGATTGTAAAACAATGCTGAAACGGAATGTTTTAGGATATAGACAAAGGTCATCAATCTTCACCGCGGGGAGAGACTGATATGGGCACTCAACAGAAAGCAAGTCAGTTAAGAAAGAGGATTGTTTTTGGACTTGGAATTGGTATTTCTGTTGGCGGTGTTGTATTGGCAGGAGGATGGGTGTTTACCGTGGCTTTGGCGTCTGCTGTTTTTGCTGGTTCACGTGAGTATTTTGAGTTGGTTAGGAGTCGTGGAATTGCAGCTGGAATGACACCCCCTCCTCAATATGTGTCCCGAGTTTGCTCAGTCATTTGTGCCCTGATGCCGATACTTACCTTGTAAGATTGAAACACATCCCTATGCTTTATTATTTTATGTCATTTGGCGGAGAAATTCTGTTGCTAGCAAAGCTTTGAGCATGAACTCTGTTTCCTGATAAAGTTTTATGAGTTACCCAATCTTATCATGATGTAGCAATTACTTAGCATGCTTCTATTTTGCCTTATTAAAATGTAATAGGCTCCTTATCTGTCTACACTGCTTGCTAAGGGAGATATGGGAGCTTGCTTGCTTCTGAATTTCTAAAATCATCCTGTTCAGAAGAAGAAATGATCGAAAGACAGTACATTTGACATGGAAATTAAAACGTTCCGCAATCTAGTTGTAGTAACTACTTGTAATAATCGCAGGAAAAAGAATTACCGGCATGATTTGAGAGAAAACCCTTTACGGTGGCAAAGACATGTCGAAAAACTTTGACTGCTTTTCAGCATGCAGTTTCTGGAAAACTTTTCACATTCTTTGTTTAGATACATATTTTCTCTCCTCTAAATTGTTGGCAATCTGAAACATAAAAATCATGTGGATCTCACTGATTTCTTGTAGAATGCCATTGTTTTCCCCTATGTGTACCTTTGAATTAATCGAAGTTTTTCCAGTAAGCAGTGCTTTCATCTTAATTCGTTATTGCTCTATTAAATCCTTTGCTCTATTTGGCAAGAGACATTTTTTTATTAATTTGTTTGAGGGTTTGATGGGCATTGATTACTGATAGTTGCCGCTGTGCATGCCAGATACTTTGGTCTAGACGTTTCTGTGACATCTGCCGCCTTCCTTGTTGCCATAGCATTGCTTCTACAGAGAGGAAATCCGCGATTCTCCCAGCTCAGCAGTACAATATTTGGTCTATTTTATTGTGGATATCTTCCTTGTTTTTGGGTGAAGCTTCGATGTGGTCTAGCGGCACCAGCACTTCATACTAGTAAGATTTGGTTTATTCCTGATGGAGAATGCCCCTTTCAAGATAAATGCATCCGATATTTTATCCTTAAGATTTGTTCAGCCTTGGTTTTTTGTCAGTCCATCAGTCTTCATTCTTTTCAAACTAAGATCGGAAATGTCATTGAGATCACAATGTTACTTGTCAATTATATAAGTGTCAGTGTAGTGTACAAGACAATTGCAAAAAACATTGGTAATAGTAATTTAAACGCAGAAAAATTTCAAGACTAAATGGTAAAAGGAAGATAAAGTCATGATATTCAATACAGCCAATGTAGCATAAAGTAATCTAAACGCAGAAAAAATTCAGGTTTAAATGGTGTAATGAAGATTAGATCACGATACTGCCAATGTTAGAAGCACTTGGTATTGAAAAACATACGATACATATAGCTCAGTAAGAATCTTTTTGGTGCTTTTGGCCATTATTTTTGGTATTTGACTCATTCGTCGTGGTTTTCATTCTACCGGCACTTGAGACTGTTGACTTCTCCAAGTGTGAAAATATGTCATAGTTTTACATATTACGCTTCAATGGATAATTGTGCTGTTTGTTTATTAATTTCAGTTAAGCAAAAAGCTCTCTTCGAAAGTTCATTTGTTGCTAATTTCTACCTTGCTTTTAAAAGACTTCTCTGTTAGACATCGCCACAACCAGCGGCGTAATTGACGTTCTTTGTAAAAACAGATTCTATGATATTAAAATGTAGAACAAGCATAATTTTTTGATATTCTGTTCTGTCTGTCTCTGTGTAGAATTTTGTGAACTTGGCCTCACACCATGGCTCTTACCCATAAACGCTACTTATTTTCAGTATACTTGAAATTAATACCAGAAAATGTGAGAAGTTTCAAGATGAAGTCTTCCCTATAAATAATGAAGTTTTCAATTTTTTTAACATGTGTAATGTAACGGCTTCTATCATCGGTGATTGTCGTTAATGTGCTCATGCTTATGTTCTTAACTTGCTTGTCTTTAACAGGAATAGGAGCAGCATGGCCCATCCTTCTAGGAGGCCAGGCTCATTGGACTGTGGGCCTTGTGGCAGCGTTGATGTCAATAAGTAGCATAATTGCAGCAGACACATATGCGTTTCTTGGTGGCAAAGTAATTTGGCTTGTAGACTTTCAGCGTAATTTGTGCTGTAATATGTACCCTTTATATACAAATTGAAATCTACATGCCTCTTTGTCTAGTTATGTTGTTTCTTGTACATAAGTTTGAAAATATACCCATGTCCTGATTGTGAATAGAATTAAGGACCTCCAACAATGTACTTTAGAATATACCCGTGATCTGGTATCCACAATCATGAGTATCCCTTAATAAGGTTCTACTACAAATCACTTACTTTTTATTATTCTTTCTTTCTTTCTTTCTTCTTATAACGCTGGTTTATCCAGAATATTGTATCATGATGAAACTCTTTTCTGAAGTTGTACTTTGAATCTTTGTGTGCTATAAGAACAAATGCAAAAGAGTAGCTTGTTCTTGTGATTTCTGAGCTTTGACGGGCATGAAGTTGACTTCTTAATCTTTATTTCGTATAATCACATATAATGTAGTTAAGAATTGCTGGGTACCTTTGTGCTTAATTTCTTTTCTATTGTAAGAATTCATGATTCCTTTTGCTTCTTCCGTACCATGCAGGATATTGTGGTTTTATGCAGACAGAAACCTAAAAACTGTCGTATTTAAATGCAGGCATTTGGTAGGACACCACTTACTAGTATTAGTCCCAAGAAGACATGGGAGGGAACTGTTGTAGGCTTGGGTGGCTGTATAGCTACTTCCGTTATCTTGTCAAGGATATTTTGTTGGCCGTCATCTTTGCTGAGGTAGTTCCGCTTGCTCTTGTAATCTAGTTTGCAAAACTATTTGTTCATGGATGAGAACGAAATATTTTATTAATGATTAGGGTAGTTGATTAACGTTGTTTCTTTGTGTTTGGAAGATAGAAAATTGAAGGAGTAGGGATACTTGGTGAAGTCATCTATTTCTAGTGGGATGGCAAAGAGAATTTTGTCTTTGATGTGTGTAAATGTAAATTGTCTTTACGTGCTTGTGTGCTCAAGAGGGAGAAGAGGGGAGTGGTAGGGAGGAGGAGGAGGAGGAGGGAACAAGGCTGGATTTTGATAGGAGAAACTGATTATTGTCTTTCATCCTTGTTTATCTTGGATGCTAGATTTCTATGCTATAATTGTTAAGGACAGTGTCATAGAACTTTTCTTGATTTCCAGTCCTTTTTTCTTTTTTCTTACATATTTCTCCTTTAAACATTCTTTGGACAGGATGAGTGATTATGAGGAAGTGTATATTTATTTGGCCAATTGAAATGTTCCTATGTAGACATGATCCAACCTTTTAAAATTTTACGGAGGGGAGCTTCTTCTTTTTTTCCTTGGGGAATGACTTAAATTGTGAATCTTTTACTTCTACAGTTTTAGAAAATTGGTTATGCTTTAGTTGGTTTTGTTGGGTGATTCTTCTACCTCATTGTGCTCATTTAATATAATATTCACCAGAAGATCCTTAATCGTAGTGTTCATCTTTTTCCCCACAAATGTTCATCTTTATAAGCCACTTCCGTAATGTTACATACTCTTGTTGGAACGTTTGAGGATTCATGTGTCCTACCACTTGGAGTTTTCAAAATCCACTCTTTGACATCTTAATAACTGCTTTCTGCTAGATTGTTGAAGGTAATGTTGTTTTCAAAATGTACCCCTTTTTTTCTATTTTTGAAAAGAGTTTTCCCTTTTTCTACTAAGTAAATTCATCCATGTCTTTTCTCATACCTACCAAATCTTTCCGACTTATGAACCACTCCAAGGACATCGTCTATTCACCTTGAGATGTATGGAGGTCTTCATGTCCCTACTGTTTTAAGTGAGTTTTCTTCTTTTCCCTTTTGAGAGGGTAATACCTACGTTCTCTAGAATGTAGTCATGATTGTTGTCCCTGTGTGTACACAAGCATCTTCCTGTGGCTTTTTGCTTGCTTTTCTTTCACACAGAAATGCACATATCCTCATAACTCCATTGGTCCTGAATTTCGTCCTTGTCATGTAGGCTATTATATTCTTCTTGACCTTAAGGTGCATATTAGGTATCATAGTACACCAGATGCTTATTTCCCAGTTGTAAATCTTATGGATGGTATTAAATTCTTCCATCTTTGTACTATCAATCGATTCTGATATCAATCTGTCCAGCACTTTTGCCGTTGTTATGTCTTATCCATGAAAACTCCGTTGCATAGCTTACATCAAGGAAAAGGAGTTCATCCCTATCTAGTGGCTGAAGACAAAAAATTTTATCTTGCCGTAAGCCTGCACAGATGGGAGACTTCTCAGTCTTCGTTATTTGTATCCTTGATTGCAAAAAATTCGTTGTACAAATCCTAGAACTTGAGTACTTTTGATCCTTTTCTCTGAAGCCGAAAGCCCAGATAATTCGATCGGTATCTTGTTGTGATCTCTTTTCGGTGTTCAATATCATCATTGGATGCCTCAAGTAAGTAGATCCTATGATGAACTCGCATAAATGTAACATCAAAATTTGTGCATTTACTCTTTCTTATTGTTTCATATAGAGGATCAACTTGTTGCCTTGTGGTTTCTTTGTTCCCTGTTCTCATGTGTGTGTTAAAGCTGGTTCCTTCACTTTGTTGAGGCTTTTATTAGTTCTTAGCATCTTTTTGAGTTTATAGCAGGTTCTTGACCTTACATTTTAGTGCTTAATTTTAGCAAGTCTAGCTATGCCTGCTTAATCTCCAAGTTTTGATCATAGTTTCATCTTCTCTGACTATATTTTCATTCGTTCTTTTCTTAATCTCACTACAGTGTTAGCACTTATTCATCGATAAAAATCATACTTTCTTTGTCATGCCAAGTTGTCTTTTAGCTTCAAGAATACCAGCATCATAATCTTTATCTTTAAATTTGAAGGAAGGAACTCGCAATGTTTGCACGGTAGCATTCGAAATAATACATTTTGATCATCTGGCTTAAAGCTTTTTGGATCCATCATCATTTTTAAACCTGTTTTTTCCTCAGTTTGATTTTTTTTAGGTGATTACATTATTGCATTCTGTTAGACTATTTATTTGCACTGTCTTTTCCATTGTCATGGTTTGTGTCTAATTTCCTCTTGTTTGGTGGACAGTGCAATAGCATTGGGGTTCTTGAACTTTTTTGGGTCTGTTTTTGGAGATCTTACCGAATCCATGATCAAACGTGACGCAGGGGTCAAAGACTCGGGTTCCCTTATACCTGGACATGGTAAGTTCCTTTTGCTCTAATTACTTTGCAAAGCTGCTGAATTTTCTTTGCACTTTGGCCCTTATTCGAGTTGCTAAATTTGCCTACTGCTGATTATTATAAAAACCAATTTAACTTTATTTAGGACAAATTTCATAGTTTGTTTAATCTGATTGCTACAGTTAACTGTGTTGTCAATTTACAATGGCGCAATTTTTTGATTCCTGCAATAATTGTAGCTTTCGTTTGCAAGATTTTGTGTTTTCATTCTTCAAATCTAGTTAGCTCATCTGTTCTAGTATTTCTTATTTCTATAACTGCATGGTACTCATCTGACTTTTGGATTGACCAAAAGTTTGCATATTCATGCGGATGCATTATAGCTAATCATACGCCTAATGCCTACCGCTTGTTGACAAGCATGAGAAATTGAAGCTGAAACATCCTTCACGCTATCTTATTTTCCTGCTGAACTTGCAAGTAGAATGCAATGGTATAATTGCCCTCACATAACAATTTGCTGATGCACTCCTAAATGGTAGAAGAGCTTCTCTTTTGTGTCATTAGCTGCAACAAAAAATATACCTAATTTCTGTCGTTGGAGGGTAGTAGACGAATGTAATTTTACTCTATGTACTCCAAAGCAAGGGGTCTTTATTTCCTCTTCCTGGAGAATGAACCTTTCTTTTAAGGTGTTGAGAAACACATGGGCACCTGCAGATGACCTTTACCTTGTCAAATGCAAAGATGGCACTTATGTTAGTTTTGCCTCGGAAGTTTTCATACATTCCTCATTTTTAATGAAATGAATCGTTTTCTTAGATGTCTGTCATGTAAGGTTTCCTGGACCTCTTTTTCCACTTCCTGTGCTGCTCATCGAATATGCATCAGATTGTAGTGTAGTTGTAAGAACCGTGTTATTTATGGTATTTTGTGAATTTGGGTTTCATGGACTATGTCTGTAATCGGAGGAAATACCTGCAGGGGGAATATTGGACAGAGTAGATAGCTACATATTCACGGGTGCACTCATGTACTCTTTTGTCAAAACCATCCTACCTCTGTATGGAGTTTGACGTCGGAAGAATGAGCAATAAAAAGTGGGGATACACTGTGTAGTTCTGGGGTTGTTGTAAGATGGGACTTCGGGCCAGCCAAGCAGGCACAGATTGTTTTTGGACAAGAGAATGAAGAAGATAGCCCTGTGCGTACTCCTTAACTCGAAATGGCAGCTGAGATTTTGAAGCATACTCTGTTTTCAGTGTTAAAGGTGTGGTTCAAATAACCGTATATCACTGTTAATCTTCAAGAAGAGCTGTCATTGGTCAATTCAATGGATGAGAAGCTGCTTTCGAAAAATTTTCGTTTCTTTCTTTTCCTTGGTTTTTTTGGTGTTGGTAGGTCTTCCATTTTAATAACTGGCTGATCAATAATTTCGGCCACAAGGTTAATCATCTTAATATTTTGCATGCCTGTTTGCTTCTCATGCTGCCTGGGGTTCTTTAGCTTAAGGAATCAAGTTTTAGGAAGAATTTTCTATGGATATATCTTCATTATGCTTTGACTTTGATTTTTCTTGTAGAGAGTGGAGTCTCAGCCCCCACTTGGCATGATTTTTTGGAACCTGACTTTTGTCCTAGCTGAAGTTTCATATGCTGTATTTTGGCTCATTGATCTCTTCGACAATTTTTCTGGTGTTGGTGTTTTCTTGTCCAACCGTTTTAATGCCGGTCCATGGTTATTGTTCCATGTCAATGCAGCCGAATATGCTGAAACGATGGATCGAAACCGATTAGTCCGATCGTTATCGCACCATGTGACCATCATGTCCTAACATTCCTATCAGAACTCTATCGAGACTCAAAAGTTGCTTTGATTGCACTAACGCAAGAAGTTGTTAAATGTTGACGCTAACAAAGCTTATTGTCTTGGTGACAATGATATGGTCCTCCTAGGGAGTCCTCATGGCAGCCATGACCAGAAGTAGGAATGTCATTATTGTTAATGTAATTATCACTATTGTGATCATTGATGTAGCCTAACTTAGGCTGTTAGGCAATATTGCATCGAGGTCTCACAAAAACTCTTTTTCAAACGTATTTTTCCACCTCTAATAATTCCCATTTGGATTAATTTGCACCCTTGAAGGTTGACCGAGCAAAGCGATAGATCATGGGTTGAAAATGATATGCAGAGGGAGACAGACATAGAGACAGAGAGAGAGTCACAGTGAGTAGCAAGCACAGGCCCACTAACGTCCCACCAAATCCCATCAATCAGACAAAAAAAATTCCATACGCCTCTATGATTTCGCATACTATTCTAATTGGGAAAAAAAAAAGACAAATGATAATACCCTACTCAGTCACTCGTAACCTAAAGATGAAAGTTAGCGTAAGTCAAGAAAGGCTCTCGCTGAATTAAATCATTTCTCTAAGGCGAGCACGACCTCGCAAGGGTACGTCTAATTGGCGGTCGCAAACCCCTATTATTTTCACGTGGACATGTCTCCTCGGCCTCCTTTGGCGTCCCTTTTAATAAAAAATAAACCCTATTTTTCGTCGTCTGCATGCATGTGTGTCAGCTGTGAGATGATGCCTGATGATATCACCAAATGAAAACTTTGCTGCTTAATTTAACTTCTGCTTGCGCGCCTTGTCATCTTCTTGTTTGGACATAAACATTGTTGCTACGAGCCACATCATCGTTAGTACCAGCATGGTTATCTTTTAATTTTGTAAGTACATCTACGTAGCACTCTTTCCGATTCACTAGAGTCATGCTGTGTGCTTAAAAGCAAAGTCCTTTCTGGGGCGTCGAAACTTGGGGCCATCGTCAAAAGGGTGGTTCGGTCTGTGATGTCGTGACAAATTTGGTAAAGAAGTAATGAGCAATTTGACATTCAGCCAGAAAAGAAACCCTAGGAACATGTGGACCTACAAGAGCTAAAATAACATTGTTTTTTTTTGTAAACTGCGGGTACTTTTGTCCTTAGCAAGACTTGACTAGAGAGGGTGCATCTGCGTCCAAAACTGAGGAGGTCATGGTAGATTAAGACGTCTCGTGATTTGTTAAAAGCCCTCGCTAGGAAAAACAACAATCACGAAGGGATAACGCTCCTTCTCGGACAAGTTAATCGCGTTGATCAATTATTAGGGTTTCGGGATCGGTCCGAACTGCCACAGGAATGGGAGGAGGAAAAAGAGAGATGACCCCGCGAAAGAGACGTGCGAAGTAAACGATGGTTGACCTTGGATTGTGAGGAGATATGGACGCTGCAAAAGGGGAGGAGATAAGAGAAAGGAGAAGGAGGAGAAGGAGAAGGAGAAGAAGATGATGGGGAGTAAAAAGAAACCCAAAGACTGCTCTGAATTTTCCTTTTTTATCTTGGAGGCTAGCGAGCAAGGAAACTCATATATTATTCAAAAGTCCCTTATGTGGAGCCAAATCTCCACCAACTATCTATTTAGATAGAGAAAGAAAGGGCAAAAAAGAAAGCCAAGAAAGAGAGAGAGAGAGAGAGAGAGAGAGAGAGTCTTGAGCATGAAGTGAGGAGGAGGCCAATTAGGTTTGTTCAGTTGTTATGAGGGAAGGGCCTACCACGAGTGGGGCATTTGACAAGCCATGAGTGCTTACTTTTCGGAGTGTTCTTTTGCGAAAATCTTTTAGGGGGCGGCATGAAATGAATGATACAAGAGAAGAGAGAGTAGGGGAAATGTGTGGGATGCAAAGGACGCGTTGTTTTTAAGCTGACTAAGAAATGGGAGGAGGGACGAGAAAAGGATTGAAAGAGAGACGATGCATATAAAAACAATGAAGGAAACTTAGAAAGTGTTTGAGGAGATATGGTGGGCAAGCATCTACAAAAGTTATGTTTTCACAGAGAGAGATAGAGAGAGAGAGAAGCAAAGTATTGTTGTTGTGTCGATGACAAAAAAACCCTAGCTTTTCTCCTTTGCACACGCACACCCATACATATCTCCACCTCACACGACCTTTTGCTTTCCTTTTTATTTACTTTTTCTCCTCTTTGTCCATTTGCCTCGGGTGGGCACATGGTTTTTGGCGTTAACCCTAATATTATTTCCCTATTTTTGGAGCTAATAGCATAATGTTTCGGTCCATCTAACCTAATCCTTGTCGAAAGTCTATGATTAAAAAAAATCTGTCTCAGTCAAATCACCCCCAATCAATATTTCCATCTTTTTTTTATAATATTTACCATCTGGGTTGATGAGGTATTGTAATGTCCATTTTGTTTGCAATTACTCATGTTTCAAATCCTATGTGTCCGCACGGTGGCCAAGCGTTTGTAATGAGCCCCATTCTCAAAAGTTACGTGGGAGAAAATTGACGAGCATGAATGCGACTGAAAATGCCATCGGAGAGAGACGTTTTTGTTTGGGAAGCATTTACGAATGAAGCCATGAAAACGACAGATTTCTTCATTGCTAAGGAATATATAAATGCAATATGTGTTTTCATGCTCGAAAGTTTAGGTTGGTGCGATCTTGAAATCATCCGGAACCGAAGATTCTCACTTAACGTAACATATGAATATTAAAACCACGAAAGGTATAATTTGATGCATGACTCATGCACGAGTCCACCAAAGAATTTAACGCATGTTCCTTTAAATAATTAGACCTTAGAATCGATTCTCAAGCAGTCCATGTTAAAATATTTGAATTGTGCCTTATCTTTTTGACTAATCGCACAAACTAATCAATGATGGAGTATGAAGAATCACAATCTAATGAAAGTGACAAATTAACCTTTCTTACAAACTTCTTTTTGTCAAATTTGGGCTTTCATTAAAACCACCGCTACTGTCGGATAGTTGGATAAACTTGTCTTTCTCCGTCTTATGCTAAGACCCTTGAATTCTAAAACAACATCGTTTGTGAAATTTAGAAAAGTCGAGACTTGTGCCCTAATGTATACAAGAAATTTTGAAAGACACAAGATTAGTTCAGTATTCGCTCGTGACAACAAATCATTTCCGTCTGGCGGAAGAACATGTCTTTCGCATCAATCAAACTAGGGTTTAAACAAGTCATCTTGCTTGCAACTTCTTGGAAAACGACGTCGTTCTAATGTGAAGCGCCCTTTTTGCAGCGAAGATGAAGATGCTAAAATATTGGCGCAAATACAAGATAGGCATGACTGTTCATTAAAACTTTAGTTAGTGACACCCCACCACACACCCATCATTTTCGAACTTTGGAGACGACAAAAGCTGGAGATGTTTTTAACAAGATCTTTGTTCTTCATGCGAAAAAGAAATCCAAAAAAACGGAGGAGGAAAATCCCTCACTCCGAGGAGGCTTCTCCAAGACAAAAGTGCTTACCTCAATTCCTTAATGAAAAGTTGCTTATCATTATACTTTCCCCAGTCAGAGCGTTCTTCTTTTTAGAGCCCAAAAAAAGGTTCTCCTTTTAAGAGCTTCCACATCTAGAAGATGCTCAAATCGTACTCTCTCTCTCTCTCTCTCTCTCTCTCTCTCTCTCTAAGATGGGGAATAATCTTTCGACGAGAAGTGAAGTGACTAAAGGGCCGCAATATGGCAGGTCCAAAGAGGAGCTAGGGTTTAGATCTTCGTTTTGCGAAGGGATTGGTAAAGGAGTGCTGCCTTTTTTTCCCATGCAATTGCTCTTGTTCTTTCCCTTTCATCTCTTAAAGCAAGCCAAAAGAAACGAAGGAAAAAAAGGGGGAAAGGAAGAAAAGGCTGCGTACAGCTTTGGAAGACAAGCTTTTGTGCTACACTAAGATCGGTAAAGCAGACATTGATGTATCTAGCGAAAGCCGATTCATTTTCAGAACTAGAAAGACTGTGTTCGTATAGGGTTTGAACCAACATTTGAAATTTCATGGTGTCTCTCTTCATTTTTGCATGCCTCGTGTATATATCAAGCATTAGTTTCACCTCATCTGTTCATATGGAAAATCAGTTGGCTAAAGCTTAACCCCCATGCATATCGTCGTCGAGTAGAATGGTGCCAGGGAATCAGAAAATTTGGGAGAGAGAGCGAGGGCGAATCAAAAAATTATACCAAGAAATCACTAGAGCTAAAAAATTCCATAAAATCAAACAAGTTAAATAGAGAATTTACGGATGAGAATTCAATGAGATAAAATAAAGAGGAGGGTACACGAATAGATTAACGCGATCTAAGAAATTTACGTTTTGCCTTCTTCGTGCGTTGAGTACTCCGCATGCTTGACGAGTTACCTTCAAGGGCATGCCAATCAGCAGCTGACATAAGTTTTCAAATATACAAAGGTAAGCCCGAGTTTATGTTTAATCACTTTTTTGACAAGATTAGATTTTATGTTTTTTTTTTTGGGCATCAAGCTCGATTTTTCCAAAATAAAAGTTGTGGAAATAAAGTAATTTACTTTTTTGACTGTTGTGTTATATGGGAAAGATGCACAACTTGATTTTTCTCCATTTTATATAGTCACATTAGTACTATATATATATATATATATAAAACATATTCTCGGGAAAGTTGTAGAAGGCATTATGTAGAGATAAATGGTGAAATTAATTTTCCTTTCAACCCATTTATCTCTACCTTTAGAGCACTTTTAAAGGATTATGATGATATAATGCCCTCTACAATTTTCCCGAGGATAGGTTATTGGGTGCACCCAACGCAGTTAGTGCAATACATGAGAACCGTTGGATCTTGTGAGCCCCATGCAGTTAGCTTGATGCATGAGAACCATTGGATAAGATTTTTTATTGTTTCAGATGCACTGGGCCTATATAATCTGGCTTCATCTAATAACTTTCTATCTGCTGACTATCTGTTTGTGTTGGAAGCATCCTTTTTCTACATGGTAGTTGTAGTTTTCTTCTGACATTACCATTTTCCCACCAAGAGAATTTCTTTACACTTGAGTGCAAGGGGTGTTTCTAAAGAACCTTGACGAGCGGATCCCCAGCCTCCTCATGAATGTCGGATGAAAAAAAAAAAAAAAAGTAAAGCTCGTCCGTTTATTGTAAAATCTTTAAATTTGTGTACGTTACGACATTTTATATAAAGGTAGAGATCCATCTAATAAAAAAAAGTACACACACATATCAAGGTATCCTATTTGGAATTTTTGTTAGGGTAAAAGATATAGGCATTCCCGTGATGTTGATGTTTGTCTCTATTGTGTCATTTGGTGCAAGATCATTCGCTCCACAAATAGTGTTATTGTAAAAGTGCACTTCAATAGTTCGCTTATAAATTGTTCAAAATGGGTTTTAATTACTGCACTTTATTTGTTTTTTTTCCTTAAGTTTGTAAAGTCCCTTCTTATGTGAGGACATCAACCATTCCAAGCCACGGGTACTTCAGTGTCTTTAACAACTCAAATAGAATGGATAAGTATATTGAAAATTCTAAAACTTATCATGAAAGTATAATTAAGTTCTAAAACTTGTCATAAAGTGCAATCGAGTCATAAAACTTACAAAAAGTGCAATCGAGTCATAAATTTTCTCAAATTGATCAAATCAAGTCCCTTCCATCGGTTGCATTTTTTGAAAGTTAAGGATTTGATTGTACTTTTATGACAAATTTTAAAACTTGATAGCACTTTTTAAAAATTTTAAAACCAGATTATACTTTTGTGACAAGTTTTAGAACTTAATTACATTTTTTAAAATTTGTATAATTCAATTACACTTTCGTAACAAGTTTTAAAACTCTCAATGCACTTATCCCAAAAAATAAATCATCATCTCTACCCCAATCGACAAAATGATAAACAGGTACGCAATATATTCAAAAATCAAAATCAAGACATGCCTCGACTTGCATACACCATCATAGATGTAAGATCACACGAGGTCTGGGCGAAACTCGCACCACATTGACGGATACGATTCCCACGATCCGACCTGAGTTAATCAACCAAATCTAGCTAGGCAAGTAATTCATGGAAAATCAAGGGCATGATCAAGACTCTCTCTCTCTCACTCTCTCTTTTGTGCCATCTTGTTCTGGCTTTAGGAGTATGCGAAGACGGTGCTCAAGACAAGGTGAATCCAAAAGGTTAAAGAAATAATGCGCTTTGAGCCGTTCTCCGAGAAGTTTTTTGCCAATGTAGGGAACTGCAATCTCATGAGACAGGTCTGAAAAAGGCGAGCGGGGAGCGTAGAAATAGAGGGAGGGAGGGAAATGAAACCCCAATTTTTTTGCATGGGACTCACTCGCCACGACACTGTTGTCTCTTTCCATGGTAAAAGAGACCAGTTTTTCCCGGAGAGCGAGGAATCTCAAGTGTCAGAATCACGATGTTGTACCGGAAGTACAAGACTTCCAATCCCAGCTAAAAGATCTCTATCATGAAGTTGCCCTAAATTAGTTGCATGTTCTTGAATTTCTTCTTCCTTTTTCTTTCTTTTTCCTTTCGGCTTCAAAGGTGCTAATATACAAATCTATATGTGTGTATATATAGACAGAATAGAGAGAGAGCATAGTTAATTGCCCTCAATTTTCTATATCCAATAAGTAGAAAGTTCGCTTTCCATCAACGATCTCGAAATCATGGCACATATGTAAATATATGAAGTTGGTTACCAGCTGCGATGATGCATATGGGAATAAAACTTTTCCGTGGGTAGTTTGAGCTACACGGTGAACGTGATAAGCACGTCGAATTGCTCAAAAGAAATTCTTTCAAGAGTAATTTCTTACGGCATATTTGAGATATTCAACGTGGAATTTGTAAAATTTTATTTTTCAAGAGTAACTAGGTCTTATTTTCTTGGATTTTTAGTAGGCAAGGTTATTTTCGTCTTTTGGGTATGTGCCAAATCGAATTACTTGTGGATGGTATGTACACACGTTACTATCCCTTTTGTAGTGCGACATTAAATTCAAGTGCTCCTTTAACATAAACACAAGGATCCTTTGCAATTTGCATTTAAGGTCCGGTCACCCCAAAATGACCAAATTGCCCTAGGATTAGGCAAGTTTACCGAAAAATCCACGCCTAGCAATGAAAACATGGTAGCGACAATAGAGGACGGGTGAGGTAGCGATATTCGGGGAAGGGCGGAATGGGAAAGAAGAAAACCGAAGACAAGAAAGGCAAGAAATAACCAGGTTCTATACACAGATCTATCAACCTCTCCGGAAGATAAATTTACATCCTAAATTTAGGAGGAGCCCAATCTTTCCCATAGCTTGCGCGGTTGTATGTGTTCTAGCGACACGAATGTGGCCCTAAATCTCAATGATACACATGCTAATTGCGATGCATGCCCTATCATCGATCGATGCTCGCCACAAGCACAGGAGAGTTCACGGAACCCATTTCGCCCTTTTTCTTATTTGAGCGAAACCTCACCCCTTGTATCTAGTCAGTGCCTCTCCATGAATGATGAATCAAAGGAGAATTCCGTTTGTCAAAATCTCGCGCTTTCTTTTGCTAGAAGCATAAATTGTACGGGAACAAAGTTGGCCATGCATTAAACGATGCATTGCTCTTGCTTTCTAACCATTTGTTATGCTTTCTTAAAGTTACGTCATGTGTCCAATCTTAGGACATTGGATTCCGCTGACCTTTGCATCGTCCCCTCAAAAGAAATCAGCCAGAACCGACAATTGCGTAATTTCCGGATTTCCCTACATTCGCAATGAATTTGTCTATGTCCGCTAAATGCAATCGCAATGAAGGACGACTACTTTTGTTCTATTGAGAAAAAGAAAAGAGTTCTTTTCTTCTTTGTTGGTAAATTTCAAAAAAAAGTTGGCAAATGTCGATTGATGAAAAACTTTACCGACCATATGATCTCCCGATAAATTGTTGTAACTTATCGAAACTTTTATGAAATTACCAACTCATTACTTAAGGTCTACAATTGTCAACTTTCCTTATATTTCACTTATTGTTATCTGTGTTTCTTACCAACGCCTTCATTTAAAGTTGGTACATTCATACAAAAATTTCTACTTTGCAAACAATGGAGGAATTTGATAATTTCTTAAAAGGGTCGGTAAATTACCAACAAATTTACTGGAAAAAAAAGTCGCCGGTCATTTTTTTTTATCGGCATTTATTTACATTTACCAACACTAATTGAAATTTTGTGGCATGATAGAAAAACTGCCTATCTTCCAACACAGAACAGTAGAATTCTAGATATATATGCTCCCCGTTTAGTTCAAACAGATTAGACTAGTTGCGACATCAAATGTAGTACTTAACATGGTACGTTGACAAATGACATGGTGGGAAAACGTGGGTACGAGGAACTAATCACGACCTAATACATTTAATGCGCAGCCAAAACAGTGTACCTCATCGAAGCTTCGTTTGCTTCGTTTGCGTACTCAAGCCAAGATTTTTGACCTAACATTTGCGGTCAACTTATAATTTTGTGAGAATTTAAAATGCAAATCTGAGCTGGAAACATAGAGACTCGACACCTTCAATCCTAACCGGTCGGGGTTGGCACGATTGATTAGGGTGTCCAAGGATTCCAATTCGAGAACTGGAGGTCGTCAGTCCGAATCTGATCAATTACGTGGAAACCGTTTTACGTCAAAACCACCTGCACAGGCCAGATTTAACTGGTTGAAAGGGCCAACGGGATGTTTCATAGGCCTCCATGTAGCTGGTTCACCACATCTGTACTCCTAGTTTTTTTTTTTAAAGTAATTTTTAATTACCATGTTATTTATTTGTAATAAATAAATATTCCAGTCTTATTGTCATTAGGATAAACACCGTTAGAGGAGGAGATGGCGGTGGTTGATGCCTCTGTGACGGTTAGTAAACAAATAGTAATCAAGATCGGAATTGGTAGGTTTTGATTATCTGGAAGTTACATGAATGATTCTCAATCACCATGCATATCATATGATCTAGTCGTCCAAGATTTGGTTTGCAAGCTGAATGTCACGGGTTCGATTCCACAGTCCATCTTCAGACTCAAAATACCTTGGTTAGTCTGCAAAGGATCGGAATGGATCTAGGTGTATCGCCGATCTTTGGGTTAGTGGGGTACGGCGACAAGCTTGCCCAATGAATAGGTTGATACTTCGTGGAAGCCGTGAATCGAACATTCCCACAGCAAATGAAGTATAGGTTACAACCGGCCGAAACCCACTTTGGAAAAACCTATTGCAACACATAACCAAACGGTGAAACGAGCATTAGAAGGTTCTGATTCCACCTGTTTTCAAATAGAGTCTAGATCTCGAATAATGACTGTGGGGATATAATTTAACTAATTAATATGGTTTTGGACCTTGCCAGCCATGTCATTATCCCCTTTATAAAAGGCGGATTAATGGAGTTGCTCTTTCTTCCCCCGGCTGATGAGTTGCTTAAGGCAGGAGGGAAAAGAGGTTATGAAGGTCGTTTTTTCTTTTTTTTCGAAAAACTTGACGATGTTATTGAAAGCTCGAGAGTTCTTAAACAAAATACCCAACAACGAGACATCCAAACAAAATAAATCCCAACAAGGTTGGGGGGCCGAGCTACCCAAAGAGGTTCTGAGAGTCGTTCAAATGGTCAATTTGTTCATTTTTTGTGTTAGACACGCTATCAATTATCTCCATTGGAGTAGATGGTAATATGGCGAGGATATTGATCAAGAAAAGTCATTTGGCATGTATTAAAAATGACGATATTAGTCGATCATCAATGACATTCATCGTGTCTTTGAAGAATTCGACCTGCCAATAGTTATATTCATCGTGTTTCAGGGGTTGTCTAGTGAAAAGTCATTATTTGTGAATAGTCATCTTGATTAAATCTCTTGGGCCATATATATGAAAGAGCGTAACTTATCAGTGGTTATGTTGATTGCATTTAAAAAGTTATATCTAAAAGTGCGTGACCCTTCGTCGATATGAGTTTTCTAAATCTTATTTTAAGGTACAGACCGATTTATCAAGAGATCTTTTAAAAGGCTTTGTTATATTTCGAGAGTGCTGTGCTTTCTATTATTTTCCTACCGCAATGAGGTAATAAAACTTCATGCATAAAGTGATCTACACGTCTCAAAGCCTATTCTCTTCCATTATCAATTCATTTTTTCTCGAACAATCTCTCTTGTTTCTCCAGTCAAATCTCTTAATTTTCAAAGTCTTTTGGGTCAATTCAACCGGGTCATTCAACTGCCAAAATTTTCTTTGAACGACCAATTTTCAAAGCCGTCACATTCCATTCGTGCCACTTCATCAACCATTCGCTAAACAATTGTTATCATCTGCATAGGGAAAAGTGCCAAAAAAGTCCTAAACCTTTTGTATTAGTGCTAATTTAGTCCTAAACATTTTTTTGATGTTAATTCAGTTCTAAATCTTTTGCATTTACGCCAATTTAGCTCTAAACCTTTTTTTGGTGTAAATTAAGTCATAAACCTTTTAAATTGGTGCCAGTTTAGTCCTAAACCTTTTGTTTTTGTGTTAATTTAGTCCTTCCTGTCAATTTTGACCGGAATTTACTGACATGGACACCTACCGGCCAGTGGCCGGTCACCGGCATCAATGTGGACAACTTAAATAATATTTTAATATTTTTTGAATTTTTATTTCTTTTTCCTTTTTTTCGACTTTTTTTTTTTTTGGTTGACTCCAATCGATCACCGGTCCAGTAATCGACCAGAGGCCAGAGGGCGATGAGGTCAAGCTCGCCGGCCAATGGCGAGGGCGGCCTCGCCCGACAAGGTTGAGCCTCGCCATGGTCGGGCAAGGCCCGACCTCGCCAGATCCTCGCCCGACCATGGCAAGGTTTGCCCTCATTGTAGGCCGCGGCGAGGGCGAGGCCCGACCTTGTCGAATCTGGCAAGGTTGAGCCTTGCCCAGCCGCCGGCGAGGCCCAACCTCGCTAGATTCGGCGAGGTTGAGCCTCGCCCGACCATAGCAAGGCTCGCCCTCGCTGGGCAAGGCCACCCTCGCCAGTGGTCGGCGAGCTCAAGTTCACCGGCCTCTAGCCTCTAGCCGATCGCCGAACCAACGACCGGCTAGAGTAAACCCAAAAAAAAAAGTCGAAAAAAAAGGAAAAAAAATAAAAATTCAAAAAATATATTAAAATATTATTTAAATTGCCCACGTCAGTGTCACATCTGCGCCGGTGACTGATCAACGGCCGGCAGGTGTTCACGTCAGCAAATTTCAGTCAAAATTTATCGGAAGGACTAAATTGGCACAAAAACAAAAGGTTTAGGACTAAATTAGCATCAATCTAAAAGGTTTAAGACTTAATTGGCATCAAAAAAAGGTTTATGACTAAATTGGTACCAATGCAAAAGGTTTATGACTGAATTAGCACCAAAAAAAGGTTTAGGATTAAATTGGCATCAATACAAAAGGTTTAGGACTTTTTTGGCACTTTTCCCCGTCTGCATACAATGTCTGCATCCTGTTTCTTGTCTTTCCAGTAGATGGTCGGAAGGAGCGACTTCCTTTGAAATATTTTTCAAAATCTATCGAGTCTTTTTGAACAAAAGCAAGCTCGAGTTGAATAACCACCAAAGTAATATGTTCATACCTAATTAAATTAAGCTGACGGTTCGCATATATCAGGCTTATGTGATTTATCCACATAAAGAGAAGGGTCGTTATCTGTCTTGCGTCAATAGTGTGTATAAATTGGTGCCCCCACCGCAATCCTATTCCTTGCACACAATAGCCAAAAGGGACAAAATGATTAGTGGGTTTTGACCAAATTTCGTTCTCATGTCGATTATTTTTAGACTCCCAATATATGTTTAAAGATTATTAAGTTAGGAAAATGATACAAATGATTCCAATTTCATCGCTTGACTTTTGATTTGCTCAATATAACCCCTGAATTACTTATAAATGTTCAATATAATCCATAAAACTATATGAAAATGTCCGATGCCGTCCTTCAGTAATTTCAAATTAACGGAATTTGTTGATTTAACTTTCAATCCGTTAAACTTTGTGAAAAAAAAAGTTATACGTGGATTATCACATAAGATACTCATCTCGAATATGGACATAATAATCCACGTCATCAAATGACAACAGGCATAATAACGCCTTAGACTTTTTCCTTATTTCTAAAGTAGATGGATAAAAAGATAGACACATTTAACTCATCATTTTTAGAAATCCAACTCAGCAAATAATGTTATGACCCCAAAAAATAAAAGGACCTCGACACATAATGATCCACTCTATCAAATATCATCTCATTTGTCATCTGAGCAGACGAAAAAATTACATCGAATATTTATCAATAGTTCAATGATCGAATTAAATAAACTAAAAATTAAACAACGATATTGCACATCGAATCAAAATTTACGGATCATGCGTGCGTCATTTTTCCTGTTGGGTATAACGGCTGTTGAGATTTTCTTCGCATGCGATGACAATTTAGTGGACAAATAAATGACAAGAACATCATCTATATAATTCTAAGGGAAGGACCCCTCGAGCCAATTCATCATTGATCATCCCACGCGTCTGTCCGCGATCCAACGGCGACGGTCCGAAAGGACGGTCGAGATCGGCGGTCAACACGCGACAAAGGACGTCTCGTCGTGGGGTTGAGAATTGCGAGGTGGGGACCTATGTTTTCGATTGACCATTCTGTTGTCGCACCCGCGCACCCCCCATCCACCGTCGTCCACGGGTTCCCGACCACTCGCAGCTCACCTTCACTGAGATATTTTTTTCCCTTTCTTAGAGATTATGAAATCGAATTTCACGAAAAATAAATAATTTCAAATAGAAATATATATTCATCGTCTTCGAAAAAATTTTAGATAAGTTATTATTGATAATAAAAGTACTTTTTTTCGGTTAATTATTTTAAGCGATAGAAATAATCGCTTATAAGAGGATATTTTTCGAATCGTTTGACTTTTCGCGAAATAAACGGAACTCGAAAAAGATGCAAATTAAATTCTGAACGAGTGATTGTAATATGTGTATAATTATTATATGTATTTGATGATATGCGAATTCAACATGCGGGGGGTCAAAGCACCTTGAAATTCATATTTGATTTGCCAAATCCGTCTGTCTCCACGGAACCTTGCGATGATCGATCTATTTCAACAATTGGCATGTGCGCATGAACCACACAATAAGGATTAGACGGTTAATGAAAAAGATCCAAATATCTCATCGTCGAGTTCGGAAGATTTTCATTCGTGTGCACACCGAAAAAAAACAACCTAGTCGGGTTTTGCTAAGAGATAGCATCAGAAAAATCTAAAATTTAGTGAATCTGGCGATTCGAAATCAGAGTGGAGCCAACTTGTTTGCAAGAAATAACCTCAATTAAGTGACCATATTGTGAAATTCACACAATTTTTTGTAGGAATAAGTGTATTAAAAGTTACAAAACTTGTTACAAAAGTGTAATTGAGTTACAAAACTTTTAAAAAGTGTAATTAAATTAAAAAGTGTAATTAAATCCTAAAGGTTGTCAAGAAAAAAGTAATCGTGTCTGAAAACTTGTCAAAATTGTTCAATCAAGTTTTTACGTTGATTGCACTTTTTTAAAGTTTTAAAATTCGATTGCAATTTCATGACAAGTTTGAGTACCTGATTGCTAGTTGTACTTTTTGAAAGTTTTAAGACTCAATTGTACTTTCGCGACAAGTTTTAATGTAGTTATACAATTTTTTCATGGGTCAATACAACGGAAAATCCCAAACCGGTACTTGTAATACATTTGCTCTGAACTAATTTTTTGACAGCCAAAAACTCCAAACCGGTACACTTATAATAAATTTACTCTCCATTAGTTTATCTTACCGTCAAATTGATTAGCAGGATGACGCATGGCAATTGACAAGTGCATTAATTTGAGGTTTTACCCTCCGTTTGTCATAGGTTTACTTCTTCTTTTTTTGTCGAAATCACGGGTTTACTAATTTTTTATTTTTCGTAATATTAATCCAAGTCACAAGTGTACATATTTTCGGATTTTTAATGGTTAAAAAATTAGTTCGGAGAAAATTTATCATAGATATACTAGTTTTGCGTCTTTGACAAGTGACGGGTATATCGGTTTGAGATAAATCTGTGAAGTTTATTAATTTGAAATTTATCGTGATATTAATCATGTAAACGGTCCTAGGGAGAAAACAGAGATTGATTATTTTAGACATGTTTTAAATTTTTTCCATCTAGAGAGAGAAGGGTGGGGGGGATCACTGCGTGCGCCTTTGCTTCGTTTCATATCATGTGTGTCCGCGGCTGCGGAGAGCGGGAAGGTGGTGACGGTGGTGGTGGGTGGGCTCTTCACCCCTCCTCCCTCCTCCTCTGGTTCGGATTGCATCGTGTATTTACGTGCAAAAAGCTGCGTTCCCGCATCGTCACCTCCTGTTGCGCCCTTCCCCCCTCCTCCCCCAATCACCGCCCCCGGCCACCCCCATCGGCGCCGCACACGTGGCGCGGGGCCGCCGCGACGGCGACCGTTCGTTGGGCCCGGCCGGCCGATGATGTCTGAAGAGCCCGCTTGCTTACAGAGAGAGAGAGAGAGAGATTAGTTGTCGCTGTCACGTGGCTGTCCCCCAACCACGGCAGCACATGAGACAATCTGTCACCGTCGTGGACTGACGTGTTCCCCTCCCCCCCCCCCTTGTAAAACTTGGCGCGCGCGCAACCCCCAAAAGAAACTACAAAAATACGGAATATCGTCGTGTTTATATGTTTACATTAATATCGTCGTGCAACCCCCAAAAGTATTTTCTATGTTTACATTAATATCACGGCACCCGTAAAAGTACCGAATATCGTCGTGTTTATAGACACGTTAAATTCTCAATTTTACCCTAAATATGCCGATAGTTTAAGGACTGTATTATCGAGGGAGGGGAACAATCCAAGCACTTTCGTTGTTTATATTAATGTCACGGCACCCGTAAAAGTACGGAAAATCGACGTGTTTGTAGACATGTTAAATTCTCGATTTTATCCTAAACATGCCGATAGTTTAAGGACTGTATTATCGAGGGAGGGGAACAATCCAAGCACTTTCGATGTGTACATTAATGTCACGGCACCTGTAAAAGTATGGAAAATTGACGTGTTTGTAGACATGTTAAATTCTCGATTTTATCCTAAACATGCCGTATGAAACGTTTCGACTCTCGATTTCGCCCCTCCATGCGTTGAAAGGATCATTTAATTCTTAAAAATCCTTGGTGTTATCCTTAAGCATCTATCTTAATTTAAAACGGAACAAGTAAAACTTTAAAAAGGTTTTGATTTTCATCTCTAAGACATCTGTTCCAGTTCCATCGATATATCTAATTTATAATGTTATGTCCCGAACTGAACTGACCTAAATCTTACTTTAAAAAAAACTAGCTTGCTCTCGTAAATTCTACCCCGAATAATACATAATAAAATAATTAACCTACTAGCATAGTCTATTGTAAAAATATTATAACTTATGGAACTCAAAAAGGTGAAGAAAACAATAGATTTTATTATTATAAGTTTGGGAAGTGCTTTACATCAATTTTTCCCTTTCTTGTGCTTTGTTTTTACTAGGCCACATTAAAATCTTTAATAGTAAGGATGTGGAGAAAAGGAAGAGCTCCTGGAGGACCACTTATCCCAAACTCACAAGGGAATCAGGTCAAAGTACAAGAGAGTAAAAAGGTATGATGCCATCTTAATTTATTTCTATAGGAGACGGCTCTTTCTTTTGCTAAACGTTTTATGAAATTATTATTCATCTAATTCGTTTTTTTAAGTGATTCAAGCTACCGTTTTGATGAAATGTTTTCCAAATTTTTCCCGTATAACAAACACAGCTAAATTATATTAAATGTGTTTCAATCATCTTTCAAGATCATGGGGCGAAATCCTCAGGGGACAAAAGAGAGTCATTATCCTTTGAGTTGATGGCGAAGTTGACTTTGAAGCGAAACCACTTTTGGGCATAACATTTCGTGTCCATTACGGATCCACATCGATAACTATAGGCCTATACATCATGATAGAAGCTATCTCAACGTGTCGACAATTTCTTTCGATATTCATAAAAGCTTAGTACTCACAATTCTTCCCCATATTTCTCCATCCCGTTACCATTACCACCCACACATGTAATTCCACCAAAAGAATTTACTAGGGCTAGTGTGTATGCTTCTAAAGTGGAAGTATGGTCACTTCTGTCCAAGCAAACCCATAATTCTTCAGGTGACTTGGAGACACGTGAGCTTTGGAGGTAGACTCCTAGACATGAAAGAATAGATAATGCCGACAGTTTGAGGACTGTATTATCGAGGGAGGGGAACAATCCAAGCACTTTCGATGTGTACATTAATGTCACGGCACCTGTAAAAGTACAGAAAATAGACGTGTTTGTAGACATGTTAAATTCTCGATTTTATCCTAAACATGCCGTATGAAACGTTTCGACTTTCGATTTCGCCCCTCCATGCGTTGAAAGGATCATTTGATTCTTAAAAATCCTTGGTGTTATCCTTAAGCATCTATCTTAATTTAAAACGGAACAAGTAAAACTTTAAAAAGGTTTTGATTTTCATCTCTAAGACATCTGTTCCAGTTCCATCGATATATCTGATTTATAATGTTATATCCCGAACTGAACTGATCTAAATCTTACTTTAAAAAAAACCGGCTTGCTCTCGTAAATTCTACCCCGAATAATACATAATAAAATAATTAACCTACTAGCATAGTCTATTGTAAAAATATTATAACTTATGGAACTCAAAATGGTGAAGAAAACAATAGATTTTATTATTATAAGTTTGGGAAGTGCTTTACATCAATTTTTTCCTTTCTTGTGTTTTGTTTTTACTAGTCCACATTAAAATCTTTAATAGTAAGGATGTGGAGAAAAGGAAGAGCTCCTGGAGGACCACTTATCCCAAACTCACAAGGGAATTAGGTCAAAGTACAAGAGAGTAAAAAGGTATGATGCCATCTTAATTTGTTTCTATAGGAGACGGCTCTTTCTTTTGCTAAACGTTTCATGAAATTATTATTCGTCTGATTCGTTTTTTTACGTGATTCAAGCTACCGTTTTGATGAAATGTTTTCCAAATTTTTCCCATATAACAAACACAGCTAAATTATATTAGATGTATTTCAATCATCTTTCGAGATCAAAGCGTGAAATCCTCATGGGACAAGAGAGGATCATTATCGTCCGAGTTGATGGCGAAGTTAACTTTGAAGCCAAAGCACTTTTGGGCATAACATTTCGTGTCCATTACGGATCCACACCGATAACTATAGGCCCGTACATCATGATAGAAGCTATCTCAACGTGTCGACAATTTCTTTCGATATTCATAAAAGCTTAGTACTCACAATTCTTCCCCATATTTCTCCATCCCGTTACCATTACCACCCACACATGTAATTCCACCAAAAGAAATTACGAGGGCTAGTGTGTATGCTTCTAAAGTGGAAGTATGGTCACTTCTGTCGAAGCAAACCCATAATTCTTCAGGTGACTTGGAGACATCATTGCTTGAATTAGAAACACGTGAGCTTTGGAGGTAGACTCCTAGACATGAAAGAATAGATCATGCAGACAGTTTGAGGACTGTATTATCGAGGGAGGGGAACAATCCAAGCACTTTCAATGTGTACATTAATGTCACGGCACCTGTAAAAGTACAGAAAATCGATGTGTTTGTAGACATGTTAAATTCTCGATTTTATCCTAAACATGCCGTATGAAACGTTTCGACTTTCGATTTCGCCCCTCCATGCGTTGAAAGATCATTTGATTCTTAAAAATCCTTGGTGTTATCCTTAAGCATCTATCTTAATTTAAAACAAAACAAGTAAAACTTTAAAAAAGTTTTGATTTTCATCTCTAAAACATTTGTTCCAGTTCTGTTGATATATCTGATTTATAATATTATGCCTCGAACTGAACTGATCTAAATCTTACTTTAAAAAAAACCGGCTTGCTCTCGTAAATTCTACCCCGAATAATACATAATAAAATAATTAACCTACTAGCATAGTCCATTGTAAAAATATTATAACTTATGGAACTCAAAATGGTAAAGAAAACAATAGATTTCATTATTATAAGTTTGGGAAGTGCTTTACATCAATTTTTCCCTTTCTTGTGCTTTGTTTTTACTAGGCCACATTAAAATCTTTAATAGTAAGGATGTGGAGAAAAGGAAGAGCTCCTGGAGGACCACTTATCCCAAACTCACAAGGGAATTAGGTCAAAGTACAGGAGAGTAAAAAGGTATGATGCCATCTTAATTTGTTTCTATAGGAGACGGCTCTTTCTTTTGCTAAACGTTTTATGAAATTATTATTCATCTAATTCATTTTTTTAACTGATTCAAGCTACCGTTTTGATGAAATGTTTTCCAAATTTTTCCCATATAACAAACACAGCTAAATTATATCAGATGTGTTTCAATCATCTTTCGAGATCAGGGCGTGAAATCCTCATGGGACAAGAGAGGATCATTATCGTCCGAGTTGATGGCGAAGTTGACTTTGAAGCGAAACCACTTTTGGGCATAACATTTCGTGTCCATTACGGATCCACACCGATAAATATAGGCCCGTACATCATGATAGAAGCTATCTCAATGTGTCGACAATTTCTTTCGATATTCATAAAAACTTATTACTCACAATTCTTCCCCATATTTCTCCATCCCGTTACCATTACCACCCACACATGTAATTCCACCAAAATAAATTATGAGGGCTAGTGTGTATGCTTCTAAAGTGGAAGTATGGTCACTTCTGTCTAAGCAAACCCATAATTCTTCAGGTGACTTGGAGACATCATTGCTTGAATAAGAAATACCTGAACTTTGGAGGTAGACTCCTAGACATGAAAGAATAGATCATGAGTATAATGCAACAAGGGTTTGGCCTCATTAGGGTTTTCTATCTTGTGGATCCCTACTTAAAATTTTGGAGCACTAATCCCCATCAGATGGGACAGTCGCCCATCTGGCATGCATCAAATTGTTACTAGAGACCCATGAAATTTGTACTCTGAGGGTGCCCTTGGTGGCTGGGCAAGTGTGATGATTCAAATTCAAAACTTAAACGAGGAGAGGAAGATGCATACTGTTTGAGAGCAGCCTATTGGAGTTAATGTGTCAAGTTTTTATATTGAAAATAAGTCAAGATTAAAATAAGCTTAAAAGCATTATGTGACTTCCGAACGACATTTTTTCTTTCTCAAATTCAGATTTCGTAGCGATATGTATTATCGAAGGACAAGGTCATCACGGTTGTAGAATCAAGAAAAATAAGAAGAAACCCCAAGAACAACATTCAATTTCAAAGAATGAATAGTCCAAAAGTAAATGCAAAATTATACTTACACAGAAGATAGGATACCTTGATAGTTTTAAGAGAATATGACACAAATGATCTCTAAATTTTGCCTCAATATGCAATATTGTCCATAAATTTTTAATTTATTTTATGCAGTCCACAAACTATTGGCAAATGCTCAATGTAGTCATTCCATTTGCTCCAATGACAAATCAATCGTTATTTGATGACGTAGATCATTATATGATGAGTCAGATTTTTAAAAATGATTAGTCAATATGTCCATCTTTTTATGCATCTACTTTAGAAAAGGGAAAAAAATAATAGCATTAACACGTCCATCGTTATTTGATGACATGAATTATTATATCCAGTTTTGATATGAATATCTTATTTGGATAATCTACGCGTAACTGTTTTTTTATGGTCCACCATCCAAACTTTGCAAATTGGAAGCCATGTCAGGAGATTCTACTAATTTGAATTAATAGAATGATGGCATTAAACATTTTCATGTAGTCTAGAAGCTAGATTTAGCATAAAAAAAATAATTCGGAAACAATATCAAACAAATTAAAAATTTATGGACGATATTACACACTGGGCCAAAGTTCAATAATCATTTGTGTCATTTTCCCTAATTTTAACAATTATACGACGCAGCAAGGTATCTTTCCATAAGATTTGCAAAAAAAAAAAATGAAAACAAAATGCTATTAGCAACGATAAACAAAAATTTAGAAGAATCTTAAGGTCTTCGAAATATGAGTAGGTTTGATTTGCTTAATTCGATCATTAATCTTCATTAAGGATTGGTGATATGATGAGTCACGTACGAACGAAAGGTTAAGGTCAATCATGAAGGCTAATAGACAATTCATCAGAAGTATTCATTTAGGTGATAATTGGTCCATGAGGGTCAAATTTAGCTTCTAATTTTTCTTAACTCTGTGTAAAAAGAAAAGTGCATTATTTAATTGGACCAAATTGTCTTTTCAACTCTCAACATGCAGTGTATGAACGGGACATGATTAGAATATCTACTATAAATGAGATTTTCGCCATTCGACTGAATACTTTAGACACATAAAGTCGATGTGATATGGATCTATAGAGTGACGAAACATGATTATCAATTAGCAGATGATCTTGGACTTATATTGAAAGCTTTGTCGTTTTTACGCAACTGCCTAAATTAAAAATTTTATGTAATCGACAAACGATGACAGGCGTGATGGATACAGCGCGCTGTAGTGCACGATATGAAAATATAAGTTGATCTCAACACATAATTAACACACTTGAATTCATGTTAATGTTTGTATAAATATGCATTGTATATAATTCCGCAAATGATTAAACTTTATCCGATGTGCATGTTTTGTTAATTATTAACATGAAATTGACAAAGTGTGTTCCAGGGTAATTGCATTGGTATCAAAATCGTGTATATATATATTGATCCTACGTTAATTTAACCCCTTTTAAGTCATCTACGTACTCCCAATTAGATTAAAAAAAGTTCTTATCTACCTTCATATGATATGTAAACAATTGCTCGATTATTAGAAAACTTTCGTTCGAAAAGTTAAAGAAAAAGTCTGTTCTCAATATATATCCCCTCATCTCGCTAATACCGATAAGAAAAACATTTTAATGATAGACTGTCACAAGATATAAAATATTTGTCAGACAAAAACAAAAACAATATTAATATGCTTTATATTTATTATTTTCTCCAATACAAATGTTTATCAAAAGATTGTTATAGTATAACTTTTAACCTTTTTTTTTCTTTTTTGACAAGTAACTTCTAATCTTAGAAAAAGTTTGGTTGAAGTAATTGTATGTGGTACCTTTCTCAGCGTGATGTAGTCATGAGTTTGTCGCTACTATTCAAAAAGAAATTTTTGATTTGAGTTCCTAAATTTGTCATGTGCTTTCTTGAAATTTAGAAACATAAAGTCAATGTGATATAGATATATAGAGTGACAAAACTTGATTATCAATTTGCAGATGATCTTGGACTTATATCGAAAGTTTTTTCATTTTTATGCGACTGCCTAAAATAAAAATTTTTATGTAATCGACAAACAATGACCGATGCGATAGACACAACATGCTATAGTGCACAATATGAGAATATAAGCTGGATCCAACACACAATTAACGCACTTGAATTCACATTAATGTTTGAATAATATGTACTGTATATATTCTGCACATAATTAAACTTTATCCGATGTGCATGTTTTGTTAATTCTTGTAGTGAATTTGACAGACTGTGTTCCAAGGTTATTACATTGGTATCAAAATCGTTTGTGTGTATATATATATATTGATCCTACATTAATTTAACCCCCTTTAAGTCTCATCTTTATACTTCCAATTAGATAAAAAGGCTTTGATTTTTTCAATTATTATCTACCTTATGTAAACTACTGCTCAATTATTAGGAAACTTCCATTCGAAAAGTCAAAAAGAAAAAGTATGTTCTTATCGTATATCCACATCAATAAGAAAGATAATGATAGATTGTCGCAAGATATAAAATATTTTTCAGATGAAAACAAAAACAATATTAATATGCTTTATGTTTATTATTTTCTCCATTACAAATGTACTATCAAAAGATTGTTATAGTGTAACTTTTAACCTTTTTTTTTCTTTTTTGACAAGTAACTTCTAATCTTAGAAAAAGTTTGGTTGAAGTAATTGTACGTGCGGTACCTTTCTTCTCGTGATGTAGGCATGAGTTTATCACTAATATTCAATATTTTGGATTTGAGTTCCTAAATTTGTTTTATGCTTTCTTGAAATTTTTTAAAGGGTGTAAATCGAAATTCATTTACTGATATCGCATTATACATGAAAGATTTTGTGGGACCATTTTTGTCTAGCACTAGGCATTGACATATTTAATTGAATAGGCAATTAGGGCCTGAAAAAATTTGAATGCAAAATCTCCAGCTCTGATACCATATAAGATTTTGTATGACCACTGCCAATTATTCTAAAAGGTTAAGCTTTAAAATGAATGTGTGGTTTAATATTTAATTATCCCAACAATCTAGTTCAATAAGGTTCTTAAAAATGTAAGAACGCATTATTTCATTTAGTTGAACTCCCAAAGTATGTAAGAATTGAAAGTAAGACCGTTCCATCACTTTAATTTGGCATTAGGGAAGATATGAACGTTATTTTTATTACATGTTATACTACTTCCTTTGTTTGATGTCAAACCAGCTATATATTGAACTTAATAAGTTTGTTTATTTTAAATTTTAATATTTTACAGATCTTAAAGTATCATATCAACCCCGATATTATTGGAACCCTCTTGATTGAATTTTGAGGTTGCAAAGTAACTTTGAATTTATTTTCTTACATAGAGACATGATGGTTAGAATTTATAAGAGGAATTGGACTTGAGGTGGTTGTACAATGTTTGTTTTTCATGGTCATGGATGTATAATTATGGCGATATATTATTTATTTGGTGTTAGTTAATTCCTTTAATTTTTCGACCAAAAAAAAACAGTTAATTGATAATTATGCAGATAAAAATGAAGGCAAGGGATAGGAAGAACTTGTCGGAAATGCCATGGTTATTGAGTAATTTCATATTAGTTTTTTTTTATAATGCAATTTTTTAGCCTTGAATTTTTCTAGATCGCCAAATATAACGTCCTAAAAAACAAGAGAATTTTTGTTAAAAGCAAGCTAGGCCACCGAACCGGAAGAATTACACAGTTCAGGCCATTCTCCTAATAAATCAACATTGATTAGGAGGTTGTTTAAAATGATTCTGAAAATTTCCGTCAGGACTTTTGCTTTTTTAAAATCAAAGAAATTCCTCTATGTCTTACCAAATTATGATAAAAATTTTGGACGGCCTTATTGTTACGGTCCATTTATCTCTTGATTGAACACTAAACACGCACTTTGCGCCAATCCTACGATAAATTTATGATAAGAAGATGATGTACAAAAAATTTGGTGTGAATTCATCTTAACATCAACGCGTTAGTACATTAAAGGGATATATAGTACAAAGTTGACATTTAGAATTGGGATCAGCTTCAACAATTAAATTGCCAAACCTGACAAAATAAAGATACAAGAGTTACAAATGAAGCAACAACGGAGAAAAGTGATCACTCAAATGTTTCGTCATTGACAATGGTTCCTATCTAGATACTTTCCTGAACGATGAAATATATTTCCCGTTCGATCGTTTTTGCTAGTGATGCATGCCGGTATTCCAAATTATGATAAAAATTTTGGACGGCCTTATTGTTACGGTCCATTTATCTCTTGATTGAACACTAAACACGCGCTTTGCGCCAATCGTACGATAAATTTACGATAAGAAGATGATGTACAGAAAATTTGGTGTGTATTCATCTTGACATCAACGCAATAGTACATTAAAGGGGTATATAGTACAAAGTTGACATTTAGAATTGGGATCCGCTTAAACAATTAAATCGCCAAACCTGACGAGATAAATATACAAGAGTTACAAATGAAGCAACGGCGTAGAAAAGTGATCACCCGGATATTTCGCCATCGACAACGGTTCCTATCCAAATGCTTTCCTGAGCGATGAAATATATTTTCCCGTTCCATCGTTTTTGCTAGCGAAGCATGCCGGTATTTCAAATCCGTCGTTTTTTCTATAAACGAACCGACTCAAGGAAGATGAATTTTTTTCTTTCCAACCTCTTTTACAAGCTCTAAGTAAAAAAGTGAAAGGAAGTCACCGGCCGTCAATCAGTGTGCTTTCACCCGCAATTTTTTTTTTTCCCTTTCTGTTCCTTGTCCTTTTATTTTTATTTTTTTTCACTTTCCACGAGCAAAACCAAAAGAAAGTGACAGTTCACCAAAGGGGCGGGGGGGGGCCCACCCCCCGCGCACGCACAAATCACACGCACTCTCCCCCCCGCCCCTCCCCCCTTAATTAACCCCGCTAATCATCCCCGAATCGAGCCTTAATCACCCGCCCCCCGGATTCTAATCACCCTTAACCCTTCCCCCCTCCATCGCAGCCGCACGTGCCGTCCTCCCCCTCCCCCCTCCCATTCCGCAGCGGCGCATCTCCGCCGTCCGATCTCCCCCCCCCCACCCCGCGCCTCGACCCCTGTCGAGCCCCCCCGAGGAAAAAAAGAACAAAAAAAAACAGAGCCTGCTCTGTACATCTCGTGTCGTCAGATTCAGTCTCGAAAACCCGGCCCCCCCGTTCCGACCCGGGGGCAGAGCTGCTCCCCCGGGTCGAAATGACCGCCCTGCCCCCGCCCCGCGGGCGTGCGGCGGAGGCGCGGTGGCATTCCGGGGAAGCGCCGCCGGCGGTGTTGGGAAGAAACTTAGAGAAAAAAAGTGTGTGTGTGTGGGGGGGGGGGGAACCGAGCGTCTCTGAAGAAGCTCGGTTCGCCTTTTGCCCCTCGACGTCGTTGGTCTCGCTCGCTCGCTCTCTCTCTCTCTCAGTGTTGGAAAGGAATGGTTTTTCTAACGGGAGGAGGCGAAAGGAATCGAGGGTGGCAATCGAAATGGGAAAGTTATGTGTGTGGCGGCGACGAGGGAGGGAGGGCATTGGCACAATGAGTGGCTAAATGTACGTCAACAGACAAAAGCCACGTAAAATACCCATTAACATATATTAGCCCGTTAATGTCCGAAATAGGGGGAAAAGAAAAGAAAAGGAAGAGAAAAAAAGACACGCTAGAGAGAGAGAGAGAGAGTAGAGAGAGGGAGGGAGGGAGGGGGGGAGGGGGGATTGTTGATGGGGCACTTTACCACTTTTATATGTTGCACGCATCCATAGCAGAAAACAGAAGGCAGAGTACTACAAAGGCCAGAGGAGAAGAGAAAGAAAATCAAGGGGGGCAAAAAACGGGAGCAGAGGAAAGAAAAAAAGAGAAAAGATAAGAAAGATAAGAAAGGAAGGAAGGGGAAGTGGGGGGGCTTCTCATCTCCAAAGTCTCGACCTTCACACCACAGCAAGAAAGAGGAGCTCGAGGGGGTAGCAGAGGAGGAGGGGGGGAGGGGGGAAGACTCTGTTTTTGTGGGGTGGGGGAGGGGGAGGGGGAGGGGTGGTGTTGGGAGATATGACGGCGTGTGGGCTCATGGTGGGGGAGAGGGAGCAAGTGAAGAAGAAGAACAAGAGCGAGCTGGAGTCGTGCAGCGGGGGTGGGTTCTGGATCTGCATGCATTCGACTGGTTCCGTTTGGTTCGGGGACGCCGGAGCTGGGTGCTTGGCAATCTGATTCCCGTCTCCGTGGTTTTTTTTTTGTGGGTGGGTTCTTGTTCCGCTTTTTGAGTCGTTCTCTTCGTTTTTTTCTCGAGAGCTTTGGACGTTTCTGGGTTTGGTCTGAATCGGTGGAGCTCTGTGGTTGTGTTTCGGGGGGGTTTCGAAGATAGCATTTCTTTTTTGTTGTTTGTTTGGTGTGCGAGTGTCTCTTTCTTTAGATGAAGGCCGCCCCCTTACCCTTTGAGGAGCTTCAAAGGAAAGGGGTGGTGCTAGATTTCTCTGCTTCTTCAGATTCATCCCCAAAGGACCACCGCCACCACCGCCACCGCCACCACCAAGAACAGCACCAGAAGTGGTTGAGCACGGAAACCCCAAGAAGCAAATTGGGGAATTTCTATGTGGGCAGTGAGAAATCCTCATTTCTTGAAATCAGAAGAAGCCCAAGCCCTCAACCGTCCTCTACACTGTCTTCCTCTCTCAACAGCGGCGGAGGAGGTGGTGCCTCGACCGACACCACCGGTGCGGCGGCGGCGGCTTCGGGCAACAACACGCCTCAGGGTGCTCTAGCAAAATGTGGGATGGGAGTGGAGGACTGGGAAGGTGTTTTGCCTGAGAACAGTCAAGAGCAGTCAATTCTGAGGATGATAATGGGCGACATTGAGGACCCATCTATGGGACTGAGCAAGCTCTTGCAGAGCACTGGTGGGTCTCAAGAACTGGAATTCAGTGCAGGATTTGGGGTGCTGGATCCAGGTTTCAGCTTTGAGCCTGTGACCAGCACCAATTTAAACATTGAGACTTCTCTGCATGACTCAGGCCCTGATTTCGCTCTCGGTGCCCAAAATCTACATGGCAACAATGTAAGGGTCCCTTCAGTCTCAAACCCAATCCCCTTTTTCAATTCTTCAGCTAACAATGCTATTGTGCCTGCTTTCCCTCCTGGTGTTTTTCAGCAACATCACAATGAATCTCTTGATGAAAAGCCCATGATTTTCAACCCGCAAGCGATTATTAACCAGAGCCAGGCACAGTTCTCCCCAAATCCTTCTTTTTTCCTGCCATCAGGACATGCTCAGATGCAGGATCATCACCTGTTGTTGCCGCCACCCCCAAAGAGGCTAAACCCCGGCTCCATTGAGCTGGATTATTCTGGCCCTGGAACCGGCTTGTTGGATTCCGGGCAGGACTTGTTCGCCCGGCGACAGCAGCTTCAATTGCATCCTCAACAATTTCAGCAGAGGCCAGTGGCAGCTGTGATGAAACAGAAGATGGTAAACGACGACATCGCGACCCACCAGCTTCAACAGGCGATACTTGAACAGCTTTATAAGGCCGTGGAGCTGATCGAAACCGGACACTCGGTACTCGCGCAAGGGATATTGGCGCGGCTCAATCACCAGCTCTCTCCTATTGGTAAGCCTTTTCATAGGGCTGCCTTTTATGTCAAGGAGGCTCTGCAGTTGCTCCTCCATGCTAATTCGACTAATCCTCCGGCCTTCTTGCCTTTTAGTCTCATTTACAAGATCGGCGCTTATAAGTCGTTCTCTGAGATCTCTCCTGTCCTTCAATTTGCAAACTTTACGTGTAACCAAGCCTTTCTTGAAGCAGTGGAAGGATTTGACAGGGTCCGCATAATTAGTTTCGACATTGGTTATGGTGGGCAATGGGCTTCTCTGATGCAAGAACTCGCATTGCGGAATGGGGGCGCTCCCTCGCTCAAGATTACTGCTTTTGCATCTCCCATGACCCATGACAAGCTCGAGCTCGGCCTCACCCAGGAAAACCTTAAGCATTTTGCCAATGAAATTAATGTTGCCTTAGAATTTGAAGTCATAAACATCGAGGCTTTAAGTTCAACACCTTGGCCACTGCCCCTCAATGTGCCAGATGGCGAGGCGATTGCTGTGAATCTTCCTATTGGCTCCTTTTCTGCTCACCCGTCATTTTTGCCTCTAGCACTTCGATTTGTGAAGCAACTCTCCCCCAAAATTGTGATGTCACTGGATAGAAGTTGTGACCGAACCGATCTCCCATTTATGCAACAGGTAGTCCAAACCCTCGATTGTTATTCAAGCTTGCTTGAATCCCTTGATGCTGTGAATGTGAACTTGGAGTTATTGCAAAAGATCGAGAAGTACTATCTTCAACCTGGCATCGAGAAAATCCTAATGGGTCGGCACCGGACACCAGAGAGAACTGTTTCTTGGAGGTCGCTGTTTTTGTCATCTGGGTTCTCCCCATTGACATTTAGCAATTTCAACGAATCTCAAGCCGAGTGTCTCGTGCAGCGGACCCCAGTTCGGGGTTTCCACATAGAGAAGAGACAGCATTCTCTCGTGCTCTGCTGGGAGCGGAAAGAGCTTGTATCTGCGTCTGCTTGGAGATGCTGAGGATCTTGCATCTCATGAGCAAAGTTCTGCAAATTGGCCTTCATCATGAAGGTGACACACCCTATTGCCTTTTGATGCTGATCTTTACTTTTTCTTAATTGCTGATGGATGTAGTATGCTAATCGTCTATCTGGTTTGGGTCTACTATTTCCAATTAAAGACCAGCCAACTTGGTGACTGAATCACTTTGTACCGTTTTAGCCTCTTACTTTGGATATGGGTGTTGAATGGTGTATGATGCTTATTCCATGTTTTGCGGATGTAGCTGATTGTTGTACCCTTGACAACAATGTTAAGTAAGATATTGACAAAGAAATTGACCTTGAACCTCCAAATTCCAAAAAGTCACGATTAACTACTGTTCAGTGTTCGCTCTTTGCCAATCTTAGATCATCAACGTAGTAAGCTTCATGGTGCTGCTTAGGTTGTGCAGATTTTGTTGAAAAGATCACTCAATAGTTTGTTCTCTTGATTATTAGAGGCTATGTGTGGGATCAATATAAATCTCATGCAAATTCTTCAAATACCTTGTGTAGCTTACTTTTATTTGGGTTTAGAAGAATTAAGTGCTTTCGAGCTTACCTTAGCTTGGTTCTTGAAAAGCTGTTTAAGCTTTTTTCTAAGCATCCATATCCAAAACAAAACAATTGCTAGTTTCTTTTCCATTCAATTGCGAAATCCTTCTGACTAGCCTCCATGACTGCTTCCAATTTCCAATTTATTTGGAACCTAGTTTGCTACTTTCCACTTCAAATACAAGTTTACTGTTACAGGGCTTAGCACAAATTCTGTATTTGCAATACGCAGCTCCAGTTATAGTTTTTCTGATTTTTTATCCGAAGTTTCCAATGTCTGTCTTGCTGTGAAACATGCATAGCCTTTCCCTAAATCCTGACTTCTTGAGCTGGATAGGGTTTCAAGTCCTCGTGCAACCAGCAGAGGACATAACCAGCTGACTCATATCTCTTGCAAGAAATCTTCCTCATTAGAGAATTCTCCTCCACAGCTTAGCTTCTTCTCGAGTTATGCGAAACTTTTAGCTGTCGCATTGTAGCCTCTGCCCTAATGTTGGCTCCACGAACTAGCCATGACTGTAGTGTAGATTGCACGTGAAACGAATCACTTTCTCGCAAAAAAAACTCGTTGTACTGCATCACACCATCGATTAACGTCAGACGGCTCCTTTTCGCGGTAATGCTCCTTAGCAGTCCTCTTAGGTTCATGTACGGAATACACTTTGATGTATTGAAGGGTAATGTCCGAATTCTGTATGCGAATGATCCATCGTTTTCATGCGAGGACGACGGTCACAGCACACGTAACTGAAAATACAGGGAAGAGCAATGGCTTGGGTAAATGTTTTACGCTGTGCCGGGCGTGGATCTCGGCTATTAAGAGTGACATTCTCTTAGATATGCATATGAGCCAAAGGGGCTTCGCCGATGCTCATATAATTCTTCCATTTGGTGATGAGTTTAAATGGTGGTTTTTTCTTGAATTTTTGAGTTTTAACAGATTACAAAAGCTGATGTATGATGGTGTAGTTGAGATACAATGTAATCGGTGTCTTAGTTTTTTTGTGTGCCTACCTAATGAAGCCACTTTCGCCTCAGTAGGTATCGGACGCCCCCTCCCATGATTAAACTAACCTCTTCTTTTATAAGCCTGAGGGGCCCTGTTCTGTTATGTTTTTTTAAATTAGTTTCCTTGCTTTTGTTTAGACATAATCATATTATTAAATGATTGAGGCCATGTTGCTAGAGAGAGAGAGAGAGAGAGAGAGAGAGGAGGGGTTTCTTGAATGATGATTGTGATTGATGATTGATGTTCTACGCAGGTGGGAAATTGATGATCTCTTTGCTTAAATTCTCCTCTGTTTTTCGGCCGCCCCCCCAAAAAGAAAACTCTTGTTTGGCAAAATGCAAATCTATAGTCAGTCAACTTATATTTATTAAGGTTAATATTACGAAAAGTCTTAAATTGATACATTTGTGTTAAATTTATTTAAAATTATTTTTTTAAATCATAAAAAATCTTAAATTGGTACACGTGTGATAATTTTATACTGAATTATTTTTTGACCATTAAAAATCCTACACCGGTACACATGTAATAATTTTACCTTGAACTGATTTTTTGATCACCAAAAATTTTAAACTGGTACATTTACGATAAATTTACCTTTCATTAGTTTCTGTTAAATTTTACTGTTAAATTGCTAAATTTGATGACACGTGGTAATTGACGGGTGTACTAATTTAGGATTTTATCTCTCTGTTTGTCATAAGTTTATTAATTTGTGATTTTTCGTAATATTAATCAAATTTAACGGACACTAACGGAGGATAAATTTGTTATAAATATACCAGTTTGAGATTTTTAGTGGTCAAAAAATTAATCTTGGATAAAATTGTCATGGTGTATCGGTTTGAAGTTTTTTGTGGTCAAAAAATTAGTTCGGGATAAAATTATTACACGTGTACTAGTGTGAGATTTTTGAAGGTCAAAAAAATAATTTGGAGTAAATTTGTCACAAATGTATCAATTTGAGATTTTTCGTGGTATTAATCCTATTTATTATGAGAGAAAAACAATGGGGCTCTGAATGAGATATCGTAGTATTGGTTGAAATCCTTTGTGACCAAACATTTTCCGCAAGTTACGTAGTCTATCACCAATGAGAAGACAAATAAAGGGTCGGGATCAAACAATGTGATAGCAAGTCAAACCGGGTCGGAAATCAACGCCGATCCATGCCCGAGGAGGTTCGACAATCTCCCATTCCTGAGCTTTCCTCCTGACCCTTCACGCCGCACATCGCCAACCCCCTTCGGCAGTGTCAAACCATGGTCGACATCGTTCATGCACTCATGTCTCTAGATTTCAACTGCTCTACACGACATTAGGGCATCGAGTGCATTCATAGTCACCAGGACTTTGGCATAGCTTAATCATGCGACTTTTGGAATTGCCGATCGGCCTCCATGTCATTCTTCCAGTTGCCCTATTGCTTTTGCAACTACGTGCTTGGACCTTAGTGGTTTCGTAAAAATTCGAAAGAGATGATATCATCCCTTCTTTGACTCTTTCCCACAAAAAAGAGGACAAAAAACAAAAAAGAACATTGAGTTTCAAGGTTTGGTTGTTAATCATGATGTTACCAGACATCTTGAATGAGGTGACTAAAGAATATAAAATCCGAGAGTGTTTTCCTTCTGAAAAAAACATTAGGTCAACACGATTAATTAACATTGGATTAGCCGAAAAGCATGATGGCAAGATATCTAAACAAGATATGGTAGGAGCTGTGTGACTGTCATGGATTTATGAGAATTGACCCACGAAGCTCTAAGAGTTACCTAAAATGTATTCTAAAGACTCGAGGCAATTTAGTTAGTTTATAGGTTTTTTTTATTGGCAGTAGTTATCATTTACATTGAATTTGAGGAAATCCAAAAAAAAAAAAAATCAGGAACGTGGAATTGTAGTGTAAGCACTAGATTCTAATAATGTATGACCCATAAGTTTTCTTATTAAAATTCACTAATGAACCAGCTGGTTCTTGGTGTTTCTCAATACCCAAAATTAAGGGTGAAAATGGTTCTAGGGTAGCAAACTGAAATCACAGAACTGGACCGATCGAAACATGTCAGGTTTCAGGTTTTAGGGCATGCAATGTAGGTTCTAGATTTCAAAAGTTGGAGAACATATTTCGACGAGTAGATTTTAGGCCCTAAGTAGGTGGAACCTAGAACTTATAACAAGTTTTTGTGTTTTTCATAGTCTATGTCTTCGCATGATCATATTGTATTCGATGGCGTCCGATGATGAGTATATAATCTGGAATCGTTAGTCGGAGATTTCATTTTATGACCGAGACTTTTATTTTGTTAATATTTCACTTTTTTCGTGTATCTAAATATAAGTTGTGATCAATGTATTGTAATAGCAAGTGGTGGTCATTAAAGGTGATGTTTCACTCCAATCATTCAATTAATTATACAGGTGAAACTTAGGTAAATCTTGAAATTTGTGACAGGATAGGTTTTAGGTTCCACTATATGCATAGTAAGTTTCGGATTCCAAAAAATGAGAAATGTGCTTTAATGGATAGATTTCAGATTCTAGATAGTTACTGTACATAATCTGGAACTATTCACCCCTACTCAAAATAATCGGTCCAAACCGGCCAAGATTTATTTTTTATTTTGGAGCAAACCATAATTAGGAAATTATTTTTTTTTCCTTTAATGTTGGGAAACTCCCACTTATAAGGAATAGAAGAAACCAAAAGAAGAAGAAGAAGAAGAAGAAATTACCAGTTATGGGACCGAGTGGGCCAATTCTCCATTCCACTAACTGGGAACCGATCCTTTCATATTCGGTATTGGATTTCAGGATGGGAACTGAACCACCCTAAAACCAATCACCCCTACTTGTCATTTAATATATGGGGCTCTATTGATTCTTGCATGTTAGCATGTGTGGATTTTCCCAAACACGATATTTTCCTCTTAGAATGTCTATAAGCCAAATGAGTAATGTTAAATATGATAAGATGTGGTTCACAAAAACGGTATCTAAATTATAATGCTACGAACCATTTTTTTTTTTTTTTGCTTGCACGAATCACTTACGAACCCCTTGCACCCTGGACAAAACGAAGGAAAAAAAATATTCTTACAGTCCATCGCATCGATACTATATTATTTTTATAAATTGGTCTCGGTATACCCAGCATTACTCAAGTATGTCAACACAACCGCCTTCTCGAAAATGCATGAAATTGGCCTAACATAAACGTGTTTTCAAAATATGCTCTAGTGCGCAAAAAGTTTGATTTTTATTTTCGGTCAAAAAGAAACCGCTTGGTGCCATATTTTCTTCGAAGCATGCATTAAATTTAATGGGTACGTCATGGTCACTCGATTGTGACTAATGAAGGGAAAACATTATCCTCGGATAATTTGACCAATAATGCTAGTCTTCAGCTAATACAAGTGATTTCTCGTTTCGATGATACAGATCGAGAGAGAGCGAGAGACAGAGAGAGCACCGAAGAAGAATGGACAAAGTTCGATAAAAACCCAAAAAAAAATAGAGAGAGAGAGAGAGAGAGAGGAGTAAAATTAAATACAACAAAATAAAAATGAGAAAACCAATGTTTGTGGAGTTTCTACTGCAACTTTCTCCATTAATTGCAGAAGAAAGGGATAGCTCCTGCGAAGGGGTCCCTGGACAACCTTTCGGTCTCCTGGTCCACGCCACGCTTTAGAATTGAGAGTGAAAGAGGACAGGGGAATGTGTTTCAAGTCGTAAAAATTAAATGGTTTTCTCCATATTTTCTCCGCATCAACGTCCTACTTTTGACGCCTCTTTCACGTGCTAAGTCCGGATCAAATTGATTGGACGATGCTTAGTATCTCGCGCAGACGAAGGCTGCTTATCTGTCCGTGGCAAATTTTTATCATGCGTTTAATGATAACAAAATTTGATTTCGGGGTACAAATTCAAAAAGCTACGATAGCCTGTGAAGTCATATAGTTCTCAAATTTGTTAAACCAGAGGGTACACAATGCCTTTCTCCACACACACACACAAAGCCTCATCATCTACTAGCTGCGGTTTGGTTGTGAACTCGGAGCCAATGGCCGTGGCAGATGCTTCTCGCAATGTTTCTAGGGGACCGGGATTCATCGTGGCGATGGAAAATCAGGTGGTCGCCGAGATCATTCGCTCGCTCACGTCGGATTATGCGGAACTCGCCCCCTTCTCCGGCTGTTCCAATCGGCTCAACCCATGTTCGTGAGTCGAACGTGAAGGCGATATGAAATATCGAACCCTCCTAAATATGCATTATTATCATTATCTTTATAGGATTTATTTGCATTGAAGACCACGAGATTATTCAAATGGTATAAAGGGTGGGGTGGATGTTGGCTGAATTCCCCCACTCCTAATCCATGCAGGCAAATGGAAACTCTCGTACCAATGTCATCATATGATCCCTGTCTTTGTCCATTGCGAAAGGACCACCGGAAAATGAGCCCTCTTTCTATATTCTCTTTTCATTAATAAAATCAAATATTTATAATCAGAATTTCTTTTTTTAAAGAGGGAAAAAAATGGGGGTGACTATTTTGATTTTTTTAAATTATTTTTTGAATTAGCTGAGGTGGGCACTTGATTAAGTTAATCTCCTTTGCTAACGAAGTCACATGGGTTACGTACCATTGGACCTCCACAAGTCCACGTGATTAGTTTAATGCACCTCTTTTTTTTTTTTTCCCCTCTTTAGCACACAATGGGAGATCTATGTTTATTGGTTTCTGTGCCTTTGTTAATTACATTCTTAATTAAATTATTTAAATTGTTGAATCCATGTTTCGATGAGATGAGAGCGACAGATGGGGAAAGAGGGTGGTTCTTGCAAGATTATTTTATGTTTTTTTAGGTGGCTCGCTGTAGCTATTTTATTCAATTTGAGAAATTTAAGCGCATCTCGCAGCCAAGTTGGAGGTTAGCCATATAAATATTTTTCTCCTTTAAATTGCAAAAGAGTTTAAAGAAATCGGACTTAAAGGACATGGCGAGAGGATTAGTCAAATTCCTAATGACTTGTTTTATTACGTTGGAACGATTCTACTATTCCGTGTGCAAATAAATCGATTTTTTCGGTGCCGGTAGATTTATGAAGAAGTTGGTAATTGTCCAAAAAAAAAAAAGAAAAAGAAGTTTTGGAAAGAAACACTTATCAATTACCTTATCTAATGGCAATTTATTAGTGACTTAACGACATAATTTTGAAATTGGCAGCTCTTTTTCAAGTTATAAGTTTGTCGCTTTTTCTTTATTTATTTTACTAATTTTTATTTGTCTTTCTTACCGACGACTTACATTTACTAATTCCTTTTTTGAATTTACCAATCTTTATTTGAAGGATTACCAACTAGTTTTCCCAATTATATTATCTTGCTTTGAGTTATCAAACTCTCAGTTGAGTTAATTCTATATATGATTCAATTCTTATACTTATCAATTTTTATTATCGTTTACTAACTTTTATTTGTCTTTTTTACAAACACCTTAATTTTTTTTAACTCTTTTACGAACTTACCAATCTTTATTTGTGTGAAATACCAAATTTTGTGCCATTAATTTACTAATGAAAGAATAATTAGCAATCAATTTATAAGCAACTTAAACTAGAGTTGGTAACCCAAAATTAGTTGGTAATTCAACTGATAAGAGTTGGCAAGTTACTCTCATTTTTGTTGGTAAATTCGTATAAGCTTTAGAAAAAGTGAAGCTTTGATAAAAATATGCCGACGAAAGATGATAATTTGATACAAATTATGATAATTTCCAAACTATTATAATTGTCTATGGTTCTATAAAAGTTTTAATAAACTGCCAACACGCAACTCAAAAACAAAGTTAGCAATAGTTTTTTCATACCGACGGTATGTTGACACCTACCAATAGTAATTGACATTTAGAGCATGAAAAAGAATATCTTATTTTTGAGCAAACGGAAGATTAGCGAATAACATGTCTCTATTATACACTTGAGATCATCGCCTCGTAATTGGTGCTTCCGCCTCACCAGCTGCGACACCTAGTCAAAAGACTAGCAATTCATACTTACATGTCCTAATCGAGTCTTATCATCGTGACATCATAAAATATATATATATATATTTATTAGCTACGTTAGTAAAATTTAAGTGCGTAAAATTCGTGTCGAAGCGTGCTGGTTTCGGATTTTTCTCCATATACAATCCCGTCAAAAACGGTCAATTTGTGCTGGGGAGATTAGACAAGACGACATGATTCGTGCGGTTGTAATCAGCATTAGCGAAGTCAAAGAAAATGACGTGTAAGCTGTTGACTGAGGAGTATTTTCCTTGAAAATAATCATTTTTTTTTACTCGGTTTTATTTCAATTTTCTTTTAAGCTTGTCTTGCAGTTGGGATCTAGGGAAAGTCGCCACTCGGGGTGGTTAATTCGTGCTCAGAGTCAACTCCATGTCATGGCAAAGGGTATACCACAAATTAGGTCAAACCAAAACACGGTACGATAGTCGATCTACTTGATATGAACATGATCCGAAAGTTAACGGGTTAACACCACACTATCATGTAACGCTAGTAAATAATGGGTCGACAGGTTGACACGATTGCATGACTTGCTATGCCTCGGAATCAACTCGTCAGCACAAGACTAGTCCATTGATGGCAACTTGACGAGAAGTGTTCACAAGCTTTCATAGAGTCTATTCATAGATTGCAATACTTCATCAACAAAATATCACTAAATCAAATTACAGAAAAACATGTTCACGGTCAATGAAATACCGTCAATCTAAAATCTTAATAGTAAATATGATGGAATGACAGTCTTTTAGCTTTGAAACCATGAAATGGGCTATGTTTAGAACAGAAACTTAGCAAATGCAAGTACTAAGTTTTCTCATGGTGCCTTTCTTAAGCCTTACACTATCGAGATCGATTTAGTTCCCTCGTGATGCCTTTCTTAAGCCTTATCCTGTTGAGATCGATTTTTAGCATCCAGCTAAACCCTTATTCCGAACATAAGGCCTTCCTTATCATAGAGACAAATGTAGAACATAGTTCTAGGATAAGGTGCTATCTTACCTTTTGAAGAGCTCTAATACCGAACAAAAATTTGAAGATAATAAAGGGGAATTAGCTTTGCATGGTTTAAGCACACAAACACACATATGTATCAATTTCACATATGACGAGTTGGATGCTAATAAGACAATATTATCGCGAGCTGACAAGAAATTGATCCGAACACAAGTAATCCCGAATCAAATCCGCTAATTTTGGGTC